>JBBBDQ010001657.1:1475000-2075000 GCA_037127315.1 Ascarosepion bandense | reverse complement strand
TTTTTCACCTTGGTGCCGTGAACCGTAAACTAGGTTTTCAATCTATCAAATAACGAGCTGTCTCATACACGCAGCGAAGGTCAATTTATTAAATGCTACTCGGCACCTCCCCAGTAGATCAGTCAGCTCAGTTCGCAAACCATTACTAATGGACTGATTTTGATTCTCCACCAAAATACTCTTCCCATCCACCCAACTATCTATCACCCCCCTTCTGACATTTCCTATATCTTTCTATTTACCTTCCCCTATGTAGCCCCAAGCGCAATAGTGGCCGTGGAATGCCTTGCCTGGGGTGAAATGATTTTAAAAAAGCATCTAAAGCCTTGTGTCATGATAGAGGCATGGCAAGGTATCCATATTTATATGGATACCTTGCCATACAATAATAGTTTACAAAGACGTTTCGTTGATCATTGCTATACAGAATAGATTTTAATTGTCAGCCCAATATGTGACCTTTTACTAGACATACATTTCTTAAATACGAAAGTTCGTTAAAAAATCTCGAACCTAAATAGCATACTTTTCACAATGATTTAAAATTATTGTTTTGACCGACTTGTTATGAGGGTGGAATTAAAAGTTCATAAACTAAGAAGGAGTGATGCTGGAGCTGTGAAATATCGCATGTATTAATTTAAGTATTTTTATTAATCACTGCATTGTTTCTTTCAAAGGTACGAGAGTGGGGTTAAAAGTTCATAAGATGGATATGCAAAAAGTAATGCTAGGAGCTGTGAAACCTTGCATGCATTAATTTAAACTCTTCTTTCTTTCCATATATATATATGTATATATATATATATATATATATATATATATATATATATATATATCAGAAATTATAACATGAATATGTTATAATATCACTACAAAAGTAGCTATTTTGTTTTGACACTATTTGTGCCTTATCAAGTGATGAGGTTTATTTCGAGTTAAAGGGTTTTTATTATTTAGTTGAAGGGTTTGTAATATATCGCATGTATTAATTTAAGTATGTTTATTAATCACTGCATTGTTTCTTTTCAGGCACGAGAGTGGGGTTAAAAATTCATAAGCTGGATATGAAAAAGTGATGCTAGGAGCTGTGAAACCTTGCATGCATTAATTTAAACTCTTCTTTAAACTGCATTGTTTCTTTCCATATATATATATATATATATATATATATATATATATATATATATATATATATATTCAGAAATTATAACATAAATATGTTATAATATCACTACATAAGTAGCTATTTTGTTTTGACACTACTTGTGCCTTATCAAGTGATGAGGTTTATTTCGAGTTGAAGGGTTTTAAAAAATTAAAAACAAGCCAAACGTCCTTAATCAGGGAGGCATTGTTGCATAGACAGTGTGGACCAATCAGAATAAAGTAACTTTTAATTTGAAGAATATGTGAGCAGACTCAAAAAAACAAGTTTTGGAGGCATTAATATTAATATTTGATTAAAATGAGATCAGCACTATTAATCGACTATTAGATTCACTTTATTTTTATTGCGAATTTTAAATTCTAAATTTAACAAAACATTAGATTTAGAAAATTATTCATATATTAAACGAGGAAAAGACATGAACGCACACATACAAGCCTACAAACATCCACACATGGACAAATAGACGAGTATACACACATACACTGTCATACAGACACATATACAGATTAATCGTTAAATGATCGCCAGTAGGCAAGGAAGGTAGAAGACAATATCGCTCGTGGATTAGGAAACAACGACTCTTTTTCTTGGAAGACGACCCACGTGACGAGAAACAAAAAAACACGCAAAAAGAAAAGATGAAAACGGAGTCAAACAGAACGGACGTTAACCTTTAGCCGTGCTAAAAAGATAAAATTTTCAGCTTCACTGACTTTAAGCAAGAATATTGGCTTCTGCTTAAAGGAATCATCTCTCCTGAAAAATATCGATTTTTTCATCTGAAGCTCAGCAACAATTCACCACAAGTAAGAAAAACGGCTTTTTTGTGAAATGTAGATGTAAACATTCTTTTGTCATTTAAAGGAAATATATTTAGTATCTTTAGAAAAGTTATACCTCTGTGGTGATAGTAGTAAAACGTACTGAAATATACTCTTTACTAGTAGAATGAGAGAGAAACTATCTCTATTTTTTTTATCTACAAAATACATCATTTCTTTTTTTTCTTTAACCCGGATATTGCGTGATGTCAGCTGACGTCATGCGAAAACCAACCAATCACTAATGCTTCCGCCAAAGTTAAAGTAGAAACGCGTAGACGTTACGACAGTATAAAACAAAAAAAAACATGTATAATTCTCTTCACTTTTGATCGAACACACGTACGTGGGACTACTCTTCAAGTAGAAAATTTAACGAACATCAAATCTAAAAGGATGACGTGTTAAAAATAATCTCCACACAAGTAGAAAAATACAGAAAATCAAAACTAATTAAAAGGGACAATTCACACGTGCAAATACCGGAACAATTTATATTAAACTTTTTGTATCCTCCACACCAAAATCAAAGTAAAGTGATGTACTTTCACGTAAACGAACGAAAGTCTGTAACTAATGTAGTCAACCACCTAAAATAAAATAGTGATGGTATAGTTAGTACAAATCTATACTTTGTGCGTTTATTATCATAACCACAACAAAACCATACTGATAACCCTACCGTACGACTATACTCCACCTCTTTCCCAAAAAACACTTTTTATATGTATCGCACACATCGCATATACACATAATATTTTCCATCCTCGCTATCGAATATTGCTTTCTGGATTTTTGTACACATCAAAATACATTTTCGTTGTTTAAATTATTAGTTTGTCATTCATTCCGTTGTGGTTGATGTTTTATATTTCTCCTCATACATTTCTCTACCAGTCGTCGACTTCAAAATATAATTAATAGAATCCGAGCCAATCTGAACAACACTTTTTTTTTTATTTCAAACGTTACAAACCAGGAACTTGTCCGGGATTTTAATAAGATTGGGATTCGCTCCCTTTGCATGTAAGTAAGAACATTCTGAGCTCGTCTGGGATTCGTAACGTAATTGGCAGCTGATCCAGTGTTCATAACAAATATATAGCTTTCACAGAATTTACTCTTTTCCATTGCCTTCGGCGTTTTCTTGTGATTTACAGTTCAAAAGCATAAACAAATTGAAATAATTGACGATGATCGACAAATTTGACAGCAATTGAAGTATCGAGCAGTTATTGAATTTTTGGCTTTGGAAACAATTACGCTGCAAGAAATCTATGATTGTCCTGTGTGCTACTTTTTGTATATAACATTGACTTGCTAAGTGTTATCGAATGAGGAAATACCTTGAAGCCAATCTTGGCCAAGAAAGCCTTCAGAAGCAGCCTTTTGTTTCAAAAAAATATAAATGTATTTACCTTATGTGGGGGACAAGAGAATTTTTGCCCGAGTGTACGTACTCAGAATGCAGCACATTAAAAACTAACCTTGTATCACATCACATCTTTTTTAGTGTGTGTGTATGGGGGGAGGTTAGAGAACATTAAAAAATAACCCACGGAACAACGTAAACGCATTATTTAAAAATTTTTGACATATACTGAATCTTCCAAATAACGTCTCTGTTGTTGTAAGATCCAGTTGCTCCCCTTACTATCATAAATCTACTGATCCATTCATGATAGATAGTCCTGGATAATTGTCTCGAAAAAAAGAAAAAAAGAAAATAGTAAAATTGCACTGTAGCCGAGTATTACAGCCACAAGTGACTCTATCGAATTAAGTGTAGCCTTGGTAGAACCCACATCACAACACTCTCACTTTACTATTACTGATTATTTTTATTTTCATTATTTCACCTCAAGCAAGGTCATAAAATCACTAAGACGCAATGAGGTTACCGAGTATAAAAGAATAAAAGAAAAACAGAAATATTAATAAGGAAAGAGAGAGCAATAAAAAAATACGAAATTAGAAAACAAAAGATAATGATTGAACTTGCATTTACATTTTCGAAGATCAAAGTTGGCTAGAAAGTAAGCAGCCGGAAGAAAGTTGTAAAAGCGAGTAAAGAAACTGTTAGCACAGAACATATAATTACATCTAGCCATTTCAACTGTAAAATGATGAGACCTAGCTGTCAATCTAGTACTGCATGAAACATAGGTACCTAAAAGTAAAGTTAATCAGAAAAATTTCCATAGAAAATATTTATAGGAAAGGCACAGAGATGTTAAGTTACACTGGTCGGTAAGTTAATCATTAATCTATTATGCTAAACTAAAAATGGCTTTAGTATTTGTCTATATTTCTGAGATGGGGATGATATACCCCAGTGATTGTAATGAAAGGTTCTCTTTGAAATTCATAGCCTTTGAAGAAGGCTGGAGCGTACAACGGCCGAAACGTCATACCAATGGCAAGAAAGATGAGTACAATAGTCCGAATAATGCAAATACTGTAAAAATAGCTTAATCAATTATAAATCCATTTTTAAGCAAAAAATATCTCCTGATGCTTGAGTTGCTGAAAAAAAAAGAATAATATTTTTATTTGTTACTCACAAAAATATGTTCCGGTTGATAAACCACCGGCTGCAGCATTAAACTAGGTAGTTTGAACTCTTGTCGAGGCGGTTCAGGAAACAGCTTAATGCTTCCAGGTTTTTGTATCTCATTCACTGACTGCTTCGTGATTCTTGCTGCAAATTTAGCTGAACTGTAAGATCTCACCAATTGCTACAGAAGAGAATAATAACAAAGATATTAGCAACAAAAAAAAATAAACTTTTAAAAAATGTTCACTTGTCAGATTAATTTCAAATAAACAAAAATTCATTTGCTACTTTTATTCAAAATAGTTCTGAGACACGATTATAACCAAAACGCAACTTATTAAGTGGCCTTGTTTTATCGATTGATTGATCCGTTTTCTACGGCCATTGCAAGTTATTTAAAGCCAGAAAATATTTTTAGATTGTAAAATTTTGTGGGGATAATAATGGTTTACTGATACGAGCCTTATTAATTATCCCATAGCTGGAGGGAGAAGAGGTGGATTTGTGGTGGATAGGAAATTAAGAATTAAAAGCAACTTTCTTCTTCACTTTTACAAAAATTCACAATGACGTATGAAATCCTGGTTTTGCCAAATAGAAAAACGAATTGACTACGTGCTTAAGGAAAAAGTCGAAACCAGATTTCGCGAGTAGATGCTAAATTAATTTTCTGGTCAATTGAAGCTATTTACAGGACTTGGAAGAGTTAGCGATCCAGTGTGAAAAAACTAAATGGTTATAAAAGGCGAAAGGAAGGTCAGACAGACAGTCAGATGGGAACAGCAGAGACGACAAGCTAAAATGTAACACGGGAGAAACTTCAAGTCGATCCCGACGTAAGGTCGTGTCGCACATTCGTTCTCTTTCTCCTTCTTTATCGTGTGCTGATTGCTTTTACTTCTTCTTCTCCCTACTCAACGATAACATTCATTCACACATACTACTATGAACTCTTGATACCCTTAACTTTCTCATTGAACATCTACAATTTAAGTTATTCTTTTCTATCAATAAATTTCTATTTTAACATGCAAAATGTATACTTTTATTATTTTTCCTCTCTTTCATACAAATCTACACATTCCAACCCGCTGACAACCAACCTTCTGATGATTACAAATAAATCCTAAGTTGTAGGGAGTTTAGTTATGTATGACACAAGGTCAAATTAATAAGCATTAACCATCGCTCTATAGCTTCAGATTCATACCTTTCCCAATGGTATTTGCATGTAAGTGAATATAAAAATCCATTGGAAGTTGGAACTTGTCTCTCCAATTAACAACTCCGAGTTATTATCTATTACACCCCTGCACATCCTAACCTATAGCACCTGGTATTCCAGAATAGTCACCCATCTAGATACTGAGTACGTCCGACATTGCTTAACTTCGATGATCGTACGGGAACCGGCCTTTCATCATGATTTGGCCATTCACAAAAGTAGGGCACCCTGTGAGGATCGAATTCTCTATCAACTCTAGATTACTTTCTAAGACGGAGATTTATCATTATTTACATTAGGTATATTTTCCTCCTCTTTGTTGTTGTTATTACAACGTTTAGGTCATTGTACCCTCTGGACTTCTTCAGCTATCTCAACTGGTCTTACACATTCCTTCAAAGAATTTCGAAATGAGTCCATTTAATTTATGGGAGTAAATTGTTTTCTTTCCGCTGAATATGCTTAGAGATATCTCGTCTTGTTGCGTTTTTTATTCTTTATTTTTAGGATAGCGGTTCATTGCTAGTTCTATTTCAACTGCGAGGCTTACGACTGTATCACAGTTAAACATTGGTTCCCGTACATCCACCAAAGTTAAACAACGTCAAGACTGGTCAGTACATTGTTATAAAGGATAATAAATTGTGGAGGGTCATGAATTCACGTCCTGAGGGGACACGACGCGTAGAAAAAGAATATTGTAATTCATTATCATCAAAATTATTTTTCACTAGTATTTATTTTCATCATTATTTTTAATTACATTTATCGCAATTTACTCCACCCGTCAGGCTTACGGCTAAATCACATTGAAATACTGCTTCTGGGATGATCACCAAAGTTAAGCAATATCAAGCATGGTCAGTGCCTAGAAGGGTGACGGCTTTTGGGAAAGATACAAAAGCACTTTTTCTCCTCCCAGCGATGTGTTAATTCGTGAGACTTCTATCATGATTATCTCCAAAATATTCTTAAAATATAAAATAAAAAACATGTGTTGGATTTAAATAAACCGTGAAAAGTTAATAAGCGATAGAAAAAAAAAATAAATCTATTTCCACTGAGTATAAATTTGGACTACCCGAGTTTGGGATTGAAATCACAAACAGTATGCAATCAATCTTCTGGGACTATATTTTAATCATTTCATCGCAAGCAAAGCGATAATGCCACTAAGATGCCAGGCTTTACAGGCAGTGGAAGAGAAGAAGAAGACTTTGTGAGGAGAAAGAATAATAAGAGAACAGGATTCAGGGAGACTGGCGTTGTATTTAAATTTTGCGAATTGTAGGTGGATGGTAGCAAGAAATTGGAGGAGAGTTTCGCAGATTAAAAGTACGAGTAAATAAACTATTAAAATAGAACTTACGGTTACATGTAATTATTTTAAAAGTAAAAAGACGAAATATATTAACTAATCTAGTCAGTTAAGTGCCATACATTATACTCGCTTATGGAGTAGGTTGCTATTACTTTCTGCGGTAGACTGGTTGTCAACGAAGGCTATAGAACCCAAGCTGATCTGTTATTTAACCCATAGTTGAAGGGAGAAGCAACGTGTTTATACATTTTCCAAGGGTATGTGCGCATAAGTGAATGCAACGATTTCAACTTGAATTCAAACTCGGTTCTTCGAGTTATAGTTCCGAGTCGGTTTCAACTGCACCACAATTAAATCAGTCAGTCATACGTGATACACGCTTGGGCGATCATGTCTCTTTCGAGACATGACTGACTGGGCAGAAGATTATCCCGCAGTATGTTGCCATTGCTTTCTGCGGTAGACTGGTTGCCGACCAAGGCTATAGAACCCAATCTGTCCTGTTATTTAACCCATAACTGGAAGGAATAGATGGATTAATACATTTCCCAAGGGTATTTGCGCGTAAGTGAATGCAATGAATTCGGCTGGAATTCGAACTCG
The DNA here is from genome assembly GCA_037127315.1 of Ascarosepion bandense. Lineage (NCBI taxonomy): Eukaryota > Metazoa > Mollusca > Cephalopoda > Sepiida > Sepiidae > Ascarosepion > Ascarosepion bandense. The sequence goes on along the minus strand of JBBBDQ010001657.1, from coordinate 2,067,299 downwards.
GCACCCCGATTTTTTGTTCCGAGCCGATATCCAATGCACCACAACGCACATGCCGCGACTGAATGAATTAAACCAGTAGTATGCTTAAATTCATTCAGTCGCGGCACCAAGGGGGAAAGCTCATTAGAACAAACACCATAAAAATATTTAAAGAAAAGACAGAGGGAGGCCAAGTGAAGGCGATGAGAAAGTGACTGAAGCCGAGATGTTATAACTTTTGGTCAGGACTGATAACAATGCAGACTCTATTTTGGATTTTGGCGAGACTCTCAAGATATATAACGGGGACTCTTTCTTTCTTTCTTTTTTTTTTAATAACTCTTCGGTTGTTACTTACCCTGTTCCCACTGAGTCTGCTTCGATAGTAGCATGACAAGGAATAATAAATAAATTTTAGAAATAAAAATAAAATAAAAAACGCGTCTTCTTGAATCCTAATAAATGAATTTAATCGATAAAAAGTAGAATCATATTTGGTGCAAGAGATTTGAGCATGTTAGAAGATCGCTTATTCTCTCAAAGGCAGTTATTGCATACAAAATCAATTTTCTCTAAGAATATGGCTATCCATGGGAAGCGACAAGTACATCTTCAAATAGGGCTGTAAAGAAAAATATTCGAGTTTCCTTACAAAGTTATTTTATTTAAATCTCGTCGAAAAAGTTATGAAAAACGTAAAATTTTGGTTTGGTCTCCTGCGTACACTTTGCAGTAACACCTTTAAGAAAGACACGAGTTTGCCTTTTCTCTATCTAGCTAAGTGTTAAATAGTAGGGTAAACTGAACTCCATAGCCTTATGCGGTAAACAGTCTAAGTGAAAGAAAAATATAAATTCCAAACTTTGTTTCGTTTTTGTGCCTCCGAGTCACTTGTAGAAGATAATGTGAAAAGACATTGATATTTTTTTTCAATGTGACATTGAAATCCAAATGTGCGTTGGAATAGCAAAGGATGCCTTTCAAAATCTAAACAAAGTGTTGGGGAGAGGAACACACCTCTCCAGAATAATACTCGTCTAAGTAGTATAAGTACTGAAGCTGAGAATTGTCAGTCAGGTAAGCGAACCGTTTATTACTAAGTTAAATTAGGACAGATGATTGCCAGCCTTCCCCATCACCGTGTTAGGCTTTCTGCCACATTTGTACGTTTATGTGCAATAAATATCGTAAGCAAAGCGTAAGCGAACCGTAAGCGAGGTTTATTTCTTGACTTACAGAATTCAGTAGGACTACATCGATTCAAAGAGACAAAAGATTTTTGATAGTGTTACCTGTTTAATGCTACGAAGACATAATGCATAGTATTAAAAAAAAACGGGATTTTTTTTGTTAAAAACAAAGATAAGAGTACTAAATTGTTATGTAATATTAGTCCTCCAACATGGCAGTGAATGTTGAACTATCTTACAGATGAAGAAGAGACTTGATGCAATAGAAATATAATTCTACAGAAGAGTGTTGAGAATGCTACGGATCAAACATGTGAGTTATGAGGAATTTTTAAGAAAAATGAAACCAAAAAGTGTACTTAGTATCAGAATGAAATCTTTCTAGAGTACATAACGAGGAAAGAGGATTAGGAGAATTTGAGAAAAAAAAGCAAATCTTACTAAAAAGTGAGAGAGGAAAGGAAGATCATCATGAATCCTGACAGATAATAAGAAAATAATGTGTAGGGAATCATGATCTGCTCTGAAAGAACATAGAGTTTAAATCATGATCTCCGGTCTGAAGAAACATCGATTTTATAATTTTATAAACAGTTAATCAAAATAGTACTTGAAATATTGACCACTTGCAGTGAAGTGATTCAAAATATAATCGCAATAATGTAATGTGTTTGTTTAAGTATTATGAAAAACCTCCCAGGAACAAGCAAAGGTTTGTTCTTTTGTACTTTTTTTTTTGCTTTGTAATGTTTTTTTTTATTTTATTTTTTTTTTTTAGGAGGAGGGTCAAGTAAATATTATTTCTGCCTAAATTCCTAGTATGTGAAGTTATGTGCATGTGGACCTTTGTCTTGATCTTTATTATTACTATCACAACGTTTCAGCCATTGTGGCTTCCAGCCTTCATCAAGCACTTGTTCATCCGACTAACTCGCAATTACTATGTCGCCGAAATAGCAAATCAGCACTTTAATCCTCTTAGCAATTGTCTTGTGAGAGTATCTTGAATGCTGAACTTAAAGGGTTTAAGGCTGTAGGTTTTCTACTCTCTCCCAACAGATTAAATAAAGGTGGAATTTGGAGTTCCCTCAAATTTATTTATATCGGTATGCATCTGATGAAGGCCAAAAGACACATGAGCCGAAACGTTGTGATAATAACAACAAAGATGAAGATTATTTTCCGCATGTAAATAATGTAAAGAGATATTATTATTATTTCTAGATTTATGTGTCAGCTGTTTTTCTGTCCTTGATAATTTCCTCTGATATTGTTCAGTGGATTTGCAACCGCCTAATTCACTCTTGTTAATATTCTCAAGCTTCAAATCAAAATGCCTATGTCAATTTCAGGAAAATGTGCATTATATAATAATGAGTGTAACTCTGCGGTTAGAAATGCTGATCTTGAGAGGGATTTCTGTGGTGGATTGTGGTAAGAATTGGCTTGTAAATTTCAACGTGTCTAAGACCAAGCTGCTGTCTGTCAATCATCACAGGCAACCTCTCTCACATAAGCATGGACCAAGTGAGTCTCTCTGAGAACAATACACTGCGCCTCCTCTAAGTGGAACCACTACATTGAGTCAATAGCTAAATCCACTGCTAGGAAGGTTGGGTCACTGTGTCGGGCCAAGATGTTTTTCCCGCCTGAATCCATCCTGCATATATACAAATCAACCATTCGTCCGTGCATGGAGTACTGCTGTCATATATGGTCATGCGCCACTGATGTTCATCTCAGTGTTCTTGACAGGCTCCAAAAGAGAATCAGTAATGTGATAGGTACCGACCTGGCGACTCGACTCCATCCACTTCCCCACCGACGGGATGTAGCTACCCTTTGTCTGTCTTTAAATACTTTCATGGCTTCTGCTTCAACGAACTTAAGTCACTGGTACCTCTGCAACAGGTGTTTACTCGTGCAACCAGACTGACAACTAGGTCTCACCCATTCACAGTTAGATCAACCAAATGCAGACAACAATTCTACTCCTTCAGTTTCTTTTCTCGCACTTCCCGCCTTTGGAATTCGCTTCCATATTCTTGTTTTCCTGACGGCTACAACCTCTAGGAATTTAAATGCAATGTCAATACTCATCCCGTAACCACTTGACTCTAATTCTTTCTTCACCACCCCTGTATATCCTTTCCTTTCCTTTCTCTCCACCTTTGCAAATGTCATCACACCTGTATTCCCATCCTTCTCTTGCTCCTTTCTAACTTGTTCGTCTTTCTCTTCACTCTCTTCACTATCTCCTATCTAATCTCTTATGTAGCCCCTGCTCTTATCGTTTTACTCTTATGTAGCCCCTGCACACCAGTGGCGTTACCGCCTAGCTCGGGGTGATATGGTTAAAAAAAAAATATGGACATGTGAGCGTCTGTGTATAATAATATTTGGTGGGGGATATTTTGAAGATTAACTGTTGTATCACTTGGGTCTGACGAGCCGAAAGATCATCATTTGGCGGCGAAATATTTATTACCCATGAAATTGTAGTATATCTAAAACATTTTCTAAATTATATTACTCTATTAAATTAAATAAATAAATTTAACATTGAGTTCTTTTGAGTTCGTCTCTATTAGAATTTACCTGGATAATATACCAAGTTATCTACGTTATATATAGACAGTATGGGTTCCGCTTCACCAGGTCTACTGCTGATATGCATCACTGAGTATATACACCAGAAAGAACAGCAAAGCCCGAACTCCAAAACGTTTGACAGAGTCTGGCATGCTGGCCTTCTATGCAAGCTGCAGGGCTATGGCATAACTGGACAATTGTTTGACCTAATCCAATCATTCCTTTCAAATCGAACAATGAAGGTAGTATTGAACGGACAAGCCTCCCAATACTATCACACGAACGCGGGTGTCCCTCAAGGCTCTATTCTGGATCCTACGCTTTTCCTTATCTATATTAACGATCTCCCCGATGTAATAAGATCCCAAGTAGGCATATACGCTGACGATATTACAGTTTACTCTCGTCTCGATCAAAAATATGCCGAGGCTGACAAAGCAAACTTCGCTGCCGAGCTTGAAAAGGACCTCCAATCTGTGGTGGACTGGAATAAGAAATGGCTCGTAAATTTTAATGCTTCCAAAACGAAGCTGCTATCTTTTAACCATCACAGACAACCGTTCCTCCCACTCATTAACATAAATCAGGCTTCTCTCCCTGAAAGTAAAACACTGCGCCTCCTCGGATTAACTCTCACATCAGACCTTAAGTGGGATAACTATATAGAATCCATAGCTAAATCTGCTACTAAGAAGGTCGATTCTCTGTGTAGGGCCAAGAAGTTTTTTCCCGTCCGAAACAATCCTGCACATATACAAATCTACCATCCGCCTGTGCATTGAGTATTGCTGCCATGTCTGGTCGGGTGCTCCTGCTATCCACCTATGTGTCCTTGATCAAATCCAACGAAGAGTCTATAATGTGATCGATCCCGACTTGGCAGCTAGGATAAAGTCGCTTTCTCACTGAGACAATGTGGCTTCCCTCTGTCTCTTCTACAAATACTTTCACGGTTTCTGCTTCGATGAACTTAGCTCACTGGTACCCCCTATATATGAATTTCCTCGAGCCACAAGATTAGCAACAAGATTAGCAACTAGTCCCCACCCTTTTACTGTGAAACCCATAAATTGTAAACGCTTATGCTACTCCAGCAGCTTCTTTTCTCGCACTTCGCGCCTGTGGAATTAACTTCCGCATACTTGCTTTTCCGACATCTACAATCTTCAAGAATTCAAATGTAAATTCAATAGTCTGCTCCTGTCTCACTAACTTACATCCTCTCTCTCGCTCTCATTCTTTTTTCTCCGTCCACCCAACTCATCAGTATTCTCTTCCTTCTCATACTCTCTTCCTGACACTCTCTGTAGCCTGGCAAACACTTTCTCATAACACTCCTCCTATGTAACTCCATGCACAACAGTGGCAGTAAAATGTCTTGCTTGGGGCCACACGATTATATATATATATATATATATATATATATATATATATATATATATATATATATATATATTACAAACAAATACACAACAGTCTTTATTATAATAGAGAGGATTTTTATCATACAATTAACTTTCACCATTGTCGAATGTGTGTGTGTGTGTGTGTGTGTGTGTGTGTGTGTGTGTGTGTGTGTGTGTGTGTGTGTGTGTGTGCAAGCAAGCAAGTATGGAGATGTAAATACTGATTAAATGATTTCTTCACTTTCTATGGATTATCAACTGTTTGTAGCTTATTGAAAGCCAGAATGTTTTTTAAACTGCAGAATGTTTATATATATATATATATATATATATATATATATATAGTATTGCAGTATTGCATAGTAATGGTGCTTCGGGGGAAAATTATTGATTTTTCAGTAGTTTTCTGACAACGAGGCATTTTGGGTGAGCAGGTTTTTGTCATGAAGTGCTCGATAGCAACATAAAACTGTAATAATAGAATTAATGTGAAGAGGTTTTTCACTTAACTGAGCAGTGTTATTCAGTAATGCCGACTTCGAAGTTTCCTTTCAGCAGATTAAACAAAATCCAAGAAAAAGGGAAGACATCATCATAATGACTTCACAACACTTCGAAGTTGGCATGACTGAAATACTGCTCAGCTAAGTGAAAAACTACACACACACACACACACACACACACAAATATATATATACATATATATATATATATATATATATATATATGTATGTGTGTGTGTGTGTGTGTGTGTGTGTATGTATATATATATATACCAGTCAGTTAAGTGGCATACGTGAAAGACGCTTGGGCGATCATGTCTCGAAAAAGATATAACTGACTGGGCAGAAGATTATCCCAAAATAGGTTACCATTACTTTCTGCGATATATATATATATATATATAAAATAAAAAGATATATATATAATATATATATATAATAAAAAGATAATATATATATAATAAAAAGAGAAACAGCAAGTGTTTTAGAAAATACCATATATATATATATATATATATATAGTGTGTATTCTACTTTTCATTTTTTAATTTAATTTTTTTTTTCTTGCGACCGTTTTCCTTTTTCAGGCAGTGTTTGTTAATCATCGTCTTGTTTGTGTGTGTGGTAGTAATTCATATCTTATACTCGTGATGGAATCTCTTTCAGTTTTAATTGTTTAGTGATACAAATATTCACTTTCGTTATCTTCGCTTATGCGCAAATATCATTGGGATAAGGTATGAATCCACCTTTTCTCCCTCCAGCTACGGAGTAATTAGTAAAACTCATATCACTAAACTATTATCATCGCAAAACAAAAGTGAAAATAATGAGTCCCGTGGGAAGTCGGCATTCTAATTAACAAGACATTGTCCATTACCATTCACGTATCGAAGTTTACAGCACCTGGTACTTCTGCCCAGGTAATAAGCCTGGAAGTGAAGATAGATAGATAGATAGATAGATAGATAGATAGATAGATAGATAGATAGATAGATAGATAGATAAGATAATGAACAGAATGAGATAGATAGATAGATAGATAGATAGATAGATAGATGATAGATAGATAAGATAATGAACAGAATGAGATAGATAGATAGATAGATAGATAGATAGATAGATAGATAGATAGATAGATAGATAGATAATGAACAGAATGAGATAGATAGATAGATAGATAGATAATGAACAGAATGAGATAGATAGATAGATAGATAGATAGATGAGATAGATAGATAGATAATGAACAGAATGAGATAGATAGATAGATAGATAGATAGATAGATAATGAACAGAATTAGATAGATAGATAGATAGATAGATAGATGAGATAATGAACAGAATGAGATAGATAGATAGATAGATAGATAGATAGATAGATAGATAGATAGATAGATAGATAGATAGATAATGAACAGAATGAGATAGATAGATAGATAGATAGATAGATAGATAGATAGATAGATAGATAGATAGATAGATAATGAACAGAATTAGATAGATAGATAGATAGATAGATAGATAGATAGATAGATAGATAGATAGATTTTTTATCATTTCATCCCAAACAAAGCTGAACCTACACTAGTGCGAAGGTGGTTACAGTGAGAGAAAGACTGGGTACGAGTGGTATTGAAGAAAGGATAAAAGATTAACGGGATTCAAGAAGATAGAAGATGGCACTTGGCGTTGAATTTTATTTTTTTTAATTATAGTTATCAGGGAAGCAAATAAAAGAAATGGGATTCCACAGGCGGGTAGTGCGAGAAAAGAAACTGTTGGGGTAGAATTAGCGGTTACATTTAACTGTTTCAACGGTAAAGAAGTAGGACCTAGATGCCAATCTAATAGTATGCTTAAATTCATGTGGACGTGGCTCAAGGAAAGAAAAAAACATCAGAGCAGTTGCCCTAAAAAGATTTGTAGATGGAATTCACGTTACGTCGGTAATAAAGTGATTGAAGTCATGTTGCCAAGTCAGAACCGATTACAAGATAGATAGATAGATAGATAGATAGATAGATAGATAGATAGATAGATAGATAGATATGAACAGACACAGAGAGTAAAATGTAGTATTTTATTGCTTATAATCATTAAAACTTTATTGGTAACTTCTGCAATATTAAGTTCAGTTCGCATAGATGTCATTACGCCACTTTCAATTTGAAGTTGCATTCAATATTTTAGAGTTGTCTCTCAAGTTAGACAATTGGTTTCATTTAAATAAATATCCTGATGACCCACTCAACTTACCAACACATCTGGCAATGAAACTAATTAGAAAATTATAACATACACTTGCAAAATTAACATAGCAAGAAGCATTGGTTAATATATTCGACAGTTTTCTTTTAAAGAATCTTCGATCCAGTAGGTTGCAAAGGAATGCTACACATTCTTTTTTATTAACTGCAAAGAAAAGGGAAAACTAAAACAACATTATTTCTACTTTAACGTCTTTGTGAACCCCTTCTCCGAGTTACAATTTTGTATTAGGAAAGATATGCAAAAGCATTTGATGCAGATACGGCTCAATGACCTACTTGAAAATGTTAGAAGAGCTTGATTTATATGGGAAAGGTACTTCAAGAAAACAGAAACCATGGTTGTTCGCAAAAGGATAAGCACAAAATGCGAATTGCAAATTGGAGATAGCAAAATCAAACAAGTGCCGAACTTTAAATATTTGAGAAGTGTTTTAACAGAGAACGGAATGTGTGACTCTGAAATCCAAAGGCGTATTGGGATAGACAAAAATATATTTGATAAATTTATACAACTAATTTGAAAGTGTTAAAATTTTAATAACAAACATTGGATAGGCAGAACTTTGAGTATTATTAAAAAAATAAAAAATGAAACTCTTTTAGGTAAGCGCTATCACCCACTTAAGTGTTATAATATGCAGGTGATGTAATGAATAACAGCTCAGAACTGGAACTCGTCTCTCCAAGCTCCAATGCTAGTCGGGTTCCTTATATTCACTTACGCGAAAATACCCATAAGAAAGGTATGAATCCCACTTTTTTTAAGAAATTGGTCCATTCGTAAAACTAAGAAGATGAAAACTTTACTGGAAATAAACAGCTTGTATGCTAGTGTGCATATTGCCATGAAATATAAATGAACTATAATGTCGCGGATAGCTAAATCAGGTGTTAAGACGGGAGGGAGGGTCTACGCTAGATGATAATATGTAAATATATTTGATTTTCTATCGATTATCCTTATGAAAATATTTTGGTTTTCATTTTAAAAACATAATTCTTTTTGCTGATCATTTGCACTCAATTTATGGAATAAGACCTATATATCCTGCATGCGAGGAATGGTAAAAAAAGTATCAGGTCAGGTGCGATAAAAAGAAAACTACAACACATATAAATTCGGCATTTAAACTCCTTCAAAGTAGTCCCCTTCTGTAGACACACATTTTATCTAACATCATTTCCATCGATGGACTCCTTGTCGCATTCTTTGGGATTTTCTCGCCACCTTGAAATCTTGTTTCTTTCATGAAGGATTTGATTTTAAGAAAGAGGGAAAGTCACAAGGGTCGAGATCTGGGGAATATGATATATATATGATGTTGGAGCTGGGGACGTTGTGCTTGGACAAAAACTGCTTCACAAGCTTTGTTTACTGATGGAAACTTTGTGGTGTGGTAAGACAACCAAACTCAACCGCTATAAACAACAGACGTGAGCAAGAACGTTATATGTTAGTGTGAATGTACAGCAGAGTTCAATGTCATCCTGTTCCAACTTTACAACTCCATTACCATAGCCAGAGTCCGATACTTTTTGATCAGACCTCATTTAATAACATTGGAGATGTATGAATTCATATCCTCTTCTACAATGCTATGGGTAAAATTTGGCACTGTATCTCTGGTTGTTAACCGATCTAGAAGGAATACTCTGAATTCAAAATCGTATGTCGCTTTGCGATGCACATACTATGCAGCTAAAGAAAGAATCTTGTAGTTGGCAATGGTGCTGTGACCACAACTGGGGGTCATTTAATCAATTAATAACCAGTGCAATGTCATTTTTTATTTCTTTTTTTTTTTTTTTTTTTGTTACTATTAAAATATTTTGCCCTTACGTCTTCCTGCCTTCTTTAATTGTCGATCGATCCGGGTAACATTCAGGAAATTTTTAACTAAACACTTTATTCAATCTACAAAAATAGCGTGTCCGATTTTAGACAAATGATACAGCTCAGCTCAATAACATTGTCATCGAATGAGGCAAAGAGAACAACGTCTAGTCTTCTGTTTTAGACTCAGTTCAAGTAAAATGTAAGGGGACCGAAGACCTCTTTACAATACAGGGTAATGATACACGGATAGAGAACGAGTTCAAAAGGAAGGTGGAGTAAAACAATTATCAATTTAAAGAGATAATCACGCGAAAAGTATGATACTGAGTTGATGGCAAACCCAAAGAAAAACTTACAGAACACTTAGATAATGTTGTTAGGTACTCTTGAAAAGATGCTGTCTTAATAGATTTTTTTCTTACGAAGGAGATGAGGAAATATTGAAAGCAAGAGGGGAAATGACGAATAAGCAAACTAACAAACTTGTATAAATGAATGGCAGACCATGGACATAGGCGATATTACATATGGTGTTAAGACGCATTGCAGACTCTAAACAACTCTTCACTATTTTTCCTTACGTTCGATTTCAGAATAATTTTGTTTTAAGCCGATAATTTGATGTTAGCATTGATTTCTTTATAGATTCTTTTAATTTTAACATTCATGCATTTTTTCGATCACATACTGTATTTAACAATAATATCTTATGTCTTTTAGAGGAGGAATTGTTAACTGGAATTTTCAAGACCCGCCATCATCCTCGACTTTATTCATATTGTTTAATTTATCACTTTTTTATTTTCCTCTACTCGTGAGAATGGGGGTACTTGGATGGACCTCACAAGTAAAATCGGCAAATGTTTCATCTAAATCCGGCCCTGATCAGAGCAGTGTAGTAAACGCCGACGGAAAATGTGACACAGAAATCCAAATACGTGTAGATAAATCAAACGCTTCCTTCCAAAAACTAATTTAGGTATTAACACACATGAACATTTTATTAGAATCAAAGAAAAGAACACAGAACCGTTATTTAATTTCTAATTTGCTAATGGCAGTGATTGCTGGACAAAATCTTTAGAGATGCAGTACTATAGAAGGATTCTGAAATACGAAGGAGTAAACACAATTTTTAAAGAAAACAAAAATTAAAAGAAAACTTAGAATTACAATCAAAAAATTGAAATTTCTTGGACACATAAGGAAAGAGGGCCTAGAAAATTTAACACTCATGAGTCATATTGAAGGTGGAAGAAGCGTAGGTAGAGAATCAGTGAGATTGTTTGATTGGATGGGGGAACAATGGCAAAGAGGACAAGAGTTACTAAGAGCAAAAAAAGAGAGGAACCCGTGGCGAGTCATGATCGTCTGCGCAATGAAGAGACACAACACCTAAAAGAAGAAGGGGTTTAATACTAGAAGTAATTAGAGATCTAATGATAGCAATTACCCACAATATTCTGGCACTAATAATCTAATTTTTAAAATACTCACATCTAGATGAATTTAATTATTTCCTAGTATTCCAAGTCCTCATTTTTTGCAAGAGGCTTCGAGACACAAGCTTGACATAATTGATAGCAGTAACTTAATATAATTTAAGTTCAAGAGTTCTTTTCTTATTTTTTTACGCTATTAATCATTAAGGCTTAAGAACCACTCAAGATGGTGTGTTACTGAATCAAGTTTTTTCATGGATGCAAGAAGAGGAATCAAGAAGTTTAGATTATGAGGACATAAAAATATATAACACCTGATCATGTACTTGAAGAGGCTGAGACTTTTATGGCAATCATAGAAGCATCATCTCGGGAGTCTCTTGGAAAGAAATTGTCTGGGCTGGATTTCCATCTTAGCAATGGGGTACGAAGGGAACGAGGAAATATTGAAAGCGGAGAAGAAAGGGTGAAACAGCAAACAGCCTACTTAACGAGCTTGTGTAAAGGGATGGCACATCAGGGATATTTTTTTTTTATCCATTCACCCCAACCAAATTGGTAATATGTGAGGGACCACTAGGAGCTAAAAATAATGAAAATACTTTAGAAAGGATTGAAAACAAGTTAAACCTCTGCTCAGGTTCAAAAGACCGGGAAGGTGTATGAACAGGGCGATATACGAACCTATCTACTCCTCTTAATGGAGAGACAGTAAAGAAACAAGCCTTGCTTAGAACTACAAATGATAGAAAGATTTGATGAGTCAAGTCTGTCTACGTGTTGAAAGGGGCGTATCACATAATATAAGAATTGCGTACAGACAACTCGTGATACGATTTCTACAGCCTATATCTGGTTTCTAATCACGGCTCTCACTATACCAAGTGTTCACATCATCTTAATATAAATGGAAGTTTGTTTTTTAAATAATGTTTATTCAATACAAGGCCCAAGAACAATTCAAGGTAGAGGGTTACTGAATGAGACGCGTGATATGAAAGTAAAAGTAGGAAGTGAAGCGTATGAAGATATGGAAGACAAATAATGATTGACTTTAAGAGATAAAGTTTCTCGTATTTGAGGAAGCATCTCTGTGGGCGTCTGTTCGACTCACAAAGTAATATTTTTGGGCAAGAAGTTATCTGAGTGAAATGTTCTTACAAATGGAATATGATAACTTGGGTAATTCAACCCAATGAATGTCGCAAAGCAGGTCTTAGCTGTTTGGTCTGAACTAATGAAGCTGAGGAGCGTAACTCGTCAGAACATTTTACATGAAAATAACGATAGAGTAGAAATAGACTACCAACGTTTCGTCTGCATAAAAGAGGTTGTAGATTTTAAAAAAATTCATCGCCTACAATGCCGCGTAAACGATTTTGAACTCCGCCCAGACTAAAAAGTGAGGATTGGGAAGTAAAAGCTCTATTTTCAAAGTATTTTTTCAATTTTCTTCGTCGTTTTGCTGGAACGGTCACATTATCTGTATTCTATTTCTTTTGTTTGCGGTGTCTAGATCCAGTATTATGGTCTTGATTGGGCAACCAATTTGAATTTTCGTAGCTTTTCAACGGTCTTCCGTTATTCGACTCTTTCGCGTCACTGATGTGTAACTTCATGGCACTGAACTCAAATTTTAATCACTGCTCACCCAATGTCAACGATTTTATTGGATGAATCGATTCGCAATATATAAATCAGCCATTACTTTCATTACGGTGCACAGCAAAAAATAAACATGTAGATTAACATTTCTCCTTAGAGTTTCGACTGCATGAATTTGAATTTAAGTGTTGGCAACTATGTCTCACCGTTTTACTGTTGAACTAGCTATATGCATGCAACAGTTCTATTCTAACAGTTTCTTTTCTCGCAATTCTCACCTTTTAAAATCACTTCTGTTTTCTTGTTTTCCTACCGCCAACAAATTTAAAAGCGACGTCAATCAGCATCTTTTGTATTCCTAAATCCTGTTCCTTTATTGTCCTTTTCCTCATCTCCCCTCACTAAAGTCTTCTCATTCTCTTTCACTTTCAGTATCCACCTGCGTCTTAGTGGCATTATCACCTTGCTTGGGGTAAAATGATTAAACAAAAAAAGCTGCTGCCTTCTTTTTTAACTGTAGATCTTCTTATTGGTTGGGTATATGCCAACACTGGACAGATAGAAGGAAGGACAGACAGAAGAAGGCAGCGGATAACATATTTGCAGGGTCTGTTCAGGTGGATGACGGAACGGGGGTTGCCAGGAGCAACAGGAGCAAACATACTAAGAGCCACAAGGGATAGGGAGACGTGGAGATCCATGATCGCCTACGTCCTGAAGGGACAGGGCACATAGAAGAAGAAGATATGCCAACAAAGAAGTACTGAAAAATCAGCAGCACAGGAATCAAACACTAAACGAGACGAACTCGGAATCATGACGATCAGGATGGGAACAAAACTACTCATATGTACACCTACGTACGGGACGAACACCGCACGGTACACCCGAAACAAGTACGGGACGAACATCATAGAGATACCAGAAACAAACGAATTTCAAACGACGCTTGGTAACACGAACAAAAATTCTTGAAGCACACTGAGATCTTGTTATACTGCCTCTTCATAAAATGTGCATGCTATTCTTCTTCTTTATCCCTATCCTTTGCCGCATTAACACTTTCCCTCTTGCTATCTGTTATATCCCGGGAAGGGATAAACAGAGAAAGAATAGTGCAAGAAATAACTCTTAACACTGAGGAGATACAAATAGAGATTTATTATACCTCAGTACAATAAACCAAATACAAGTACACCAACGAACAGTTACTACGAATAACAATTAAGAAAGCAATATCTCTGTATAGGACGTATGCGTCCATCTTGAGAAGAAGGCTTCCGTCTAGTGATGTCTAACTCTCGTCTAAGGCCGATGGCTCTCGACTAAAGCCGATGACTCTCGTATAATCAGGATCACTCTCGGATAAGGACGAAGACTCCCGGATAATCATGAACACTCTCGATCACTCCGGTATAATGACGAAGAATCTCGATCACACTCTAGTTCGTTCTCGTCCCGGTCTTTTATAACCCGGGCCATACCCATTCCTGGGTAGGACAGGATATTTCACTATAACACTATCTCTCCCAAATCCTGCTCCGTCATCCGTTTGATCAAGCCCATCAAGTACGTTTCGCTTTCTTTTCCTCTATCAGCCCCGTGATTATTAGATGCTCCAAGCCCTTCTTCCTCATTAAGTGTCTCAGAACTGCTATACTACTTGATGTGCCGTGTCTTTTCAGGACGTAGGCGATCATGGACCTCCATTTACCCCTATCCCTTGAAAATTTTCTTCTTGTTATCTCTCCCAAACCATGCGTTGCTATCCACTTTCTCAAGCTCATCAAGTATGTTTCGCGCTACTTTCTTCTGTTCATCTCTTGCTCTGTGGGTATCAGATTCCCCAAGCCCTCCTTCCTCATTACTTGTTCCAGAAACCTCAGCTATCACTTTTTGATGTCAAGTATAAGTTTCATTTCCGTTTGCATCCTCTCCAATTCCCGCAGTTTCTGATATGTTAGTTGGTGGTTGGCTAGCAAATGAATTATTTGCATAGCTAACACTGCTCAGCTAACCGTATCGATTATCTCATGGGGAAACTGATAGATGCTTTATCACAAGACGTTCTGCTGTTCCCATCGGCTATGTGCTGTCTTTCTGCAGAGATGGCTCACTAAAAATCGTCTTTTTGACAGACATGGGCCAGCGCCGTTATCAGTAGCGGTTGGCTAGTCTGTCTGTACTTAATTTTCGCTACATAATCTTACTTTCCATATTACTACACCTGTAGTATAAGTGTTTTAGGATCAGGATATGAAGTAGTCGAATAGTGAATATGCAAAATAACACATCACTCAATAAAACCCTGGCTTAACTAATAAAAACATTTTTAGGCAAAATTCGACTTTATTCATCAACATAGTATCCTTCTTAGGTAATAGACTGATTTCGATGCTTCTCTAAAAATTCGATGCATTTTGTAGAAAAAAATTTGTCTTTGGCCTTAAAATACGCCTCAGTGTTCGATATGACTTCTTCATTGGAGCCAAATCTCTTTCACCGGAGCATTCTTTTGAGGTTTTCAAATAGCCAATAGTCGCTGGGAGCCAGATTTGGAGAATAGGGTGGATGCAAAATCAATTTGAAGTGCAATTCATGTAGTTTTGCCATCGTTGCGATCGACTTGTAACAAGATGCGTTGTCTTGTCGAAAGATCACATATTTCTTCTTCATTTGTGGCCATTTTTTGGGTGATTTCTTCCTTCAAACGCACCAGTAATGCTATATAATATTCATTATTGTTGGTTCTTCCTTTCTCAAGGTAATCGATAAACTTACGCATCCCAAAGTACGGAGGCCAAAACCTTGCCTGCTGGTTTTTGCGTTCTTGGTTGTTTTGGGCGGATTTCACCTGCTGCTGTCCACTCATTTGACTGCCGATTTGAACCCGGAGTGAAGTGATGGATCCATGTTCATCCATTGTCATATATTTACACAAAACTCCTTCTTGATGTGTTGAAACAGTTGCAAACAACGCTCTGAATCGTCGACGCGTTGTTATTTTTGATCGACTGTGAGCAAACGTGACACCCACTTGAAGCACAGCTTTCTCATTGACAAATGTTCATGCAAAATGATGAATACACTGTCTTCTGATATGTTCAAATCCTCAGCTATCTCACGCAACTTCAATTTACGATCGGTCAAAAAAAATTGTGAATTTTTTTTTTTTTTTTTGGCGTTTTCCGGAACAACTGCCGATTTTGGACACCTGAGAGTTTAGCATAATTTGCGTGTGTATGTCTGTCTTTAAAGTCAGCATACCACCTCTTTACCGTTGTTTCTGACGGAACAGAGTCCGAATAACACTTATCAAGCCATTTATTTGCTTGAGCCGTATTTTTCCCATCAAAAAAGAATGCTTTCTCAACACAAGAAATCCATATTTTTGCATTGTTTTGAAAACTTCCAACAGTAGCTTCACTTAACTCTAATTTGAAAATTAATAATCCGATTCGGCCCAAATTTTGTCACGCGCCTTTTGAAGGTTAGTACTTTATAAAAATCATATGAATTTTTTATTAGTAGTGCCATCTATATGTTAGGCCCGGGACTTATTGAGTGGTGTGTTATTATGAAAAGAAAGATTGCAATCATAAAATCCATACAGCAGATAATTTGACAGAAGTGATAAAAACAATGTGGATGCAAGAAAACAACGATAACGTGCGCAAAAGCCATGTCATTTCAATATCTTCCAGAGTAAGTCAGTAATAAAAGAAAATATTAAATAACTCTATAACTTAGAGTAATGTTTTTATATTTCCTAATGCCAGGATTTGTAATCGGGGGCCACAATTTGAATAACATGCGGTACACAGACGAAACTGTGCGGAAAGGAAACTACAAGACCTCCTATAGAAGATAGCTGAAGAGACTGACAAAAAAGGACTAAATATAAACTGTAAGAAAACTGAATGCATGGTCATCAGCAAAAAGAGCAGCCCAAAATGTCAAATATAGTTGGAAGATACTAAAATCAAGCAGGTACAAAAGGTTAATTACCTGGGAAGTGTTCTAACGAAGGACGAAAAGTACGACACAGAAATCCGAAGGCGAATTGGCATGGCGTAGGACGCGTTCCAGAAGCTGAGTAAAGTATTAAGAGACAGGAAACTTTCACTAGAAACAAAGAAGAGAGTACTAGATTGCTATGCGATATCACTTCTTTAATACGACAGTGAATGCAAGACAATATCATCAAAGATGAAGGAAAAGCTTGGAGCAACTGCAATGTGGTTCTACAGAAAGGTTTTGAAAAGGATGGAGACGAAAAGGAAATTAATATTGAGCATCAGGAAGAGACAACTAAAGTTCCTGGGACATGCAATGAAAAAGGAGGGCTTGGAGAACCTGATACTAACAGGCCAGATAGAGAGAAAAATAGACAGAGGAAAGCAGCTGATAACATATTTGAAGAGCCTGCGCAGGTGGATGATAAAATGGGATTGCGTCACAGGAGAAAGTGTGCTCAGAGCCACCAGGAATAGGGAGACGTGGAAGGCCATGATCGCCTACGTCCTGAAGGGACAAGGCACATAGAAGAAGAAAGAAGAACATAATAAATATGCAGTATTTTTGGTATTTTTATTTCTTAACATAATAAATTTGCTGTATTTTAATATTTTTATCGCCTAACAAAATAAGTTTGCTGTATCTTTAAATTGAAACCACTTTTATTTTTATCATTTTGATATGGAGTTTCTTTTAAGGATCTCCAATCACTTCTTCATGTTGCCGACTGACATAATCTTGAGGTTTCGAGACTTTATCACGTTGAAACACTGGTTCTCGTACGATCAACGAAGTTAAGCAAAGTCGAGCTTCGTCTGTAACTAGATGAATGATAGCTATGGAATCCCAGGTGCTGTAATCTTGAATGTGTAGATAAAGCGATGATTTCGTTATATTCACTTCACACGCAAATACCATTGGGAAAGGTATGACTCCACATCTTCTCTCCAAGCTATGGGTTAATTAGCAGGGTTTGTATCACTAAATCATTATTATTTCCAATAATTATTCAAATCTTACAATCTAAAACTATTTTGGAGCTTTAAATAACATGCAGAATGTTGATAAAACCTGAAATAAAATCAATTAAAGTCTATGGTACCAACATGGAATGTCAATCCCCATTCACTCGATGTTGGGATTTTTTTTTCTTTTTCTTTAGATGAACTTATATAACTGAATTGATTTGCATTATTACTTCCGCCAATATGGTAACCAGGAAAAGATACAAGCGGCCGCTTCCATTTTGTTTTTAGAAGGTATGTCGTCATTCGAATCTACGTTACAGTTTCAAAACCCCATCGAATTATCATTTTCCCTTGGATAGCTTCTGGTTTATGTATAGGTATGATTAAATCTGTATGATTAAATCCCAGTTGTTTGCACGATTCCCAATGCATTATTACTCCTAACCAGTCATGTCTATTTTGAGACTTCAGATTTCTTTTGCTTATCATATGATTGATGTGGATATTGTTAATATTATTGTTATTATAAACATTGATCCCTTTTTTAATAGTGCTTGTAATAACAGTACTTAGTTCTATTATTTCTTTAGCAACTTCCCCACCGCCGGAACGTAGGTTTCCTGTTCCTTTTCTATAAATGTTTGAGGGTAATTATTTGGATGAACTTCCCTCTTTGGTACATAGACTCTATGAATTTAAGTGCAGTACTAGACTGACTACTGCAGAAATTAGTGGCAACCTACTGCAGGAAAATCTTCTGTCCAGTGAGTCATGTCTCTTTCGAGACATGATCGTCCAAGCGTGTATCACGTATGACACTTAACTGACTGACTGACTAGATTAGTAGCAAGGTCTCATAGTTTATGTTTGAAGTGGCTAGATATAAACGTTCTATCTAAGTTCTATCTAACAGTTTTTTTTCTCTCATTCTTTTCACTCTTTCGGCTTCTTAATTTCCAGTCAAGTTTGATGTTCAAAAATTTAAATGCAATGTCAGTCGTTATCTTACGTCTTTTAATTTCTTTTTTTTTTTTTTTGGTCCTGCTGTTTAATAATTTTTTCTTATATTCTTTCACACTCAGTAACCCCCTGCATCTTTGGGTCTTTGTGATCTTGCTTGGGGTGAAATGATTAAAAAATTATTTAAGAATGGTTGTTATTACACGAAAATATACCCTGTCCACATGTCTTATATGATCCATGTTCCTCTGATGGATTCAGATTGCATTATATGGAAGAATACGATATATAAAATTCTATATATCAGAATAATGCAGTGTAACTTAATGCCGAAATGGAAAAAATGTCTATGTAACGCGTAATTCATAAAAACTGTAAAAAAAAGCATCCCTTTTCTTTGATTACAAATTTTAAAGATGATAGCGTGTGTATTTTATTTCATTCGGTTATTTTTATACAAGGTTTTGCTCTGGGGACTGTTGTCACAACAAGAATTGCTTTGGAAGATTCATTATCTGCCAATTCTAAGCCTTGTTTTTGTTGTTTTTATGACGTTCTCAAACAATGATAGCTGTGTGTGTTTCAAAATCGAAATGCCGGTGTCACCGTTTTCCACAGGAAATCAGTTCCCCATCACCATTTAAAATATTCTCTATCTAAAATCAATGAGATACTTTGAAAAAGAAAAAAAAAAGCAACGCCGATAGAAAATTAGCAAAAAATTTACGCTGAATGATTTTCGAGCACAATTAATTCTTCATTCATGCAAGTGAATGACAGTGTTGAAATCAAATATGAATTATTCAAACAAGCTGAGTTCAAATAAAGCCAGAAGCAGTTCAAATATGACCGAAGCTAAGATTCTGTAGTCGGAGATCTTTGTGCTGGTTATATTAAGCACACAAATTGGCCCAGAGTTATCCAGCGTTAATAAATAAGAGGTGAATAAAAAATAAGGAAAATCGAAAGAAAAGCGAAGGAGCACTTGAAGGATGTGTCTGCGGGGACGATGACTACAAATTGATTTGCCAAATCAAAACTTGTGCAAATAAATCCTTTGCGACAGAGAAAAAGAAGACGAAAGAAGGTAGAAACAAGAAGAAATAGATTGAAAAGGAAAATAGAAAATCATGAATTAAAGACACTTTGATAAAAAAGCGAAAAAAGAAGTAGAAGATGTAGAAGAAGAAATAGAAGAGACAAAAGATTATGACGGCAGAGAAGAAGAAGAAGACGAAGAAGAAGAAGATGATGATGATGACGGCAGAGAAGAAGAAGAGACAGAAGATGATGACGGTAGAGAAGAAGAAGAAGAAGAAGAAGAAGAAGAAGAGACAGAAGATGATGACGGCAGAGAAGAAGAAGAAGAAGAAAGAAAGAAAGAAAGAAAGAAAGAAAGAAAAGGAAACAAACAAAAAGAGTGGTGGAGGAAGTGAAAACAAACTTGTGAAGGAAAGAAACAATATATAAAAAGACGAGAAAAATGAGAGGCTTATTTTCTTAGGGAAGAAAGAAAGACAAGGAAATAAAAAGCAATGGAGATAAAAAAAGAGAAAAATAAAGTAGACGGTTAAGAATATAAAGGGAAGACAGCAGTAGAGAAGTAAGATAAAGAACAAAACAAAAAAGCAAAAGAATAACTCAAAGAAGAGAATGAAGGTTAAGAAGAATAAGATAATAAAAAATGTAGAAGAAAGAAAAATGAGAAAACAATGGAAAGAAAGATAACAAAAAAGGTAGAGAAAAGACGATATAAAAGAAACCTAACAACGTATCAAAGAAAAGAAGACTAAGAAGAAAACAAAGATGGCGGCAAAATAAAGAAAGCAAAGCAGGCGACTGAGAAAAGGCTAAAGAAAAAAGAACTAGAGAAGAAAACAATGAAGAAAGCAAGGAAGGAGACAAAAAGGAATCCTGAAGTAAAAGAGGGCAAAAGAAATCGTACAAACCATGAAAAGAGGAAAGTAAAAACTATGGCTATTCATTAAAATTATGGAAGATCGCTTCTGTTGACCGTAAAAGTTTGTATTTAACCTAAGTTGACCGAGGAGTTAATTCAGTATATTCACAAGCAATAAAAGAATTTATCACAACGTCATCAAACGAGAAAATTAGAAATGAATCTACAGTCACAGATAACTACAGAGGCAAATAAAATGTAAAATTCAATAATTATACGGAAATTACGACGAAGAAATAAATAAAAGTGTACATAAAAACAGATAAAGCTGACTGGGTATCTAGAATAGGCTTTTCGGAAATTAGTGACGTTTCACCAGAAAGGACATAAAAGCAAATGTGGGTTAATATTTCTTCTATAATATTAGTCTGTTCGGAAAGTAATGACTTCTTACCAGAAAGTACATAAAAGCAAATGAACGTTAATATTTCTTTTTTATATAAGGCTGCTCGGAAAGCATTGGCGTTAAACAAGAAATTATATATAAGCAAGTGTGCGTTATGATTTTTGTTAATATTAAGTTGTTAAGAAAGCAATGACGTTTTGTCAGAAAGGAATATAAAACGAATTATAATTTCATTTTGTTTAATATTAGCTTATTCGGCAATTAAAAACGTTTTAACAGAAAAGATATAAAAGCAATGTTAAATTTATGAAAATATTAAGGTGTTTGAAAAGTAATTGTGTTTTATCAAAAAGAGTTGTTGATGGGAAATGTGCATTAAACCTTTTTAAATATATAGGTGTTTAGAAAGCAATGATGATTTACCGGGAGTGATATAAAAGCAAATGTAATTTCATATTTTCATGTTTGGATATTCGGGAATTAATGATGTTTTAACAGAATGGATATGCAAGAAAATGTATGTATGTTGAATACTTTAAATTATTAGGTTCTTCGGAAATCAATGACATTTTACCAAAAAGAGTATAAAAAGCAAATGTTATTTAATTTTTTAATATCTGGTATTGGGAAATGAATAAGGTTCTGTCAGGCGTGTATAAACTGAAAAGTGTATTAA
The DNA here is from genome assembly GCA_037127315.1 of Ascarosepion bandense. Classification (NCBI taxonomy): domain Eukaryota; kingdom Metazoa; phylum Mollusca; class Cephalopoda; order Sepiida; family Sepiidae; genus Ascarosepion; species Ascarosepion bandense. Next base: position 2,045,545 of record JBBBDQ010001657.1, on the reverse strand, counting down.
GAACGTCTCAAATACAAGTATGTTCGAAAAATAATGACGTTTTAACAGCATACATATAAAAACAAGTATAAGTTGAATTTATTAAACTATTAGGGTGTTTGGAAAATAATGGCGCTTTATCAGAAAGGATATACAAATAAAAGTAAGTCAAACTTTTTTGAATATTAGGTTTCGGAAAGTAATGACATTTTACAAACAAAAAAGGACATAAAACTTGTTATATCATTTTTATCACCCATCGTAATGAGTTGCAAAACTGAAAGGTTAGCATTCTTGCTTTTAAAAGTCTGTTGCAGATGATGTAACCATGTGTTTTTTGTTATGACGAAAGTTCATGGGGAACCTAGATTCACTCCTTTCACGTTTTCTCAATTAAACTATGAAATTAACTTCAAACGGCAGAGTGTTAGCTTTCAATTTTGGTTCTCTCTTGGTTAATTGGCACATAATTCATAGCAGGGGAATGCCTAATTGCATTCCTTACATTCTAATACACGCGCGTCAACACCTGTACGCATATACCGATATAATAGGTACTGTCACGTGACATTAACTCGATTTCAATTGCATTTAAAATCACCAGAAAAAGAATAAGTGGCTAATATCCTGGTGTTGAGTTGAAAAGAAGGATGAGTTGCATTTGAAGATAGAAACAAAGCGAAGGCTTCTTTTGTCTTAATCGATTTATTTAATCACGATAATATTTCCTCTCAATATCAATAACTTAGCTCCATTACAACTTATTCATATAATAAAGCAGACTCCGTCAAATGGGAAGGGAAATAATGTGGTAAATACGGAATTAAAAGTAATTCTCTTCTCTTCATTTTTTTCAAAAATTCACAATTACGTGTGAAATCCAAATTTTGAAAATAGGAAAAGGATTGACCCCGTACTGAAAAAAAAAGACGAAGCCAGATTTCGCGATCCGAAGTTAAATTAATTTTCTAACCAATGAAAGGAAGCGATTTGCAAAACCTATGTTAAAAGGTTTTTCGGTATGAAAAGAAAGAAAGAAAGAAAGAAAGAGTTGAATCAATCAGTCAGATCGGAGCAGAAAGACGACACACTAAAATGTGACAAAAGAAACTGCAAGCCTGACCCGGACGTATAAAGTCCCATCACAGATTCGTTAACCTTCTACTTCTCGAATGCTAATTTCCTTTATCTCTTCTTCCTTCTCACCATGCTTCAACAAAGACGACAACAACGACAAAAACAAGATACTTCAACTGACTCCTAAAATTAACATTCAATAAGTACAATTTCCTTGACTGCTTTACCTGCCATAAAAAAGGAAAATAACATAGACTTTATTAATAAACCTGCTAATCATTCTACACACACATTTTACTACTTACTACTATTGCTCTCGCTACATTTAACTACGTACTACATTTTCTCTTTGAACTTCAACTCCTGCAAATACATGTTATTCTGTTCTGTTAATAAAAATATATTTTAAACATAGATCTATCTATAATTGGAGTAGATAGATATATCTATCGCCCGGTTCACACTCCACCCACGTCTATTGAACAGGTTAAGAGGCTCATCCCTTGTTCTCTGTTTAGGATGTGGTTTCCGGCTTTCTCTTTTCAAATCTTCTCACTTTGTTTTTTTGTTTTTTTCAATTGGAGTAGATAGACTAAACTATCGCCCGGTTCACACTCCACCTACGTCTATTAAACAGGTTAAGAGGCTCATCCCTTGTTCCCTGTTTAGGATGTGGTTTCTGGCTTTCTCTCTCCGAATCTTTTCACTATTACGTAGCCCCCTGCACATCAGTGGCGTTACCGCCTTGCTAGGGGTGATATGATTTTAAAAAAAATACAAACGAAATACTTTTATTCTTCTGCATTCAAACATCCAACCTTTCTCTTTCTGATGACCTTCTGATAATCCTTAAGATGTAGGCAGTTCGGTTATGTTTGACACAAGGCTAATTTAATAAACATTTAACCATTTCCCTCCTACGTCAGGATAATCGCTTGGGAATACTAGGTACTGTAAGATTTGATGTGCGGGTGATGTAATAATAACAAACAGAAGAATTGAGGTGGTATATTTTTCAGTCGTTGTGCAGATTAATTGGAGTAGATAGACTAAAATATCGCCCGGTTCACACTCCGCCCACGTCTATTGAACAGGTGAAGAGGCTCATCCCTTGTTCCCTGTTTAGGATGTGGTTTCCGGCTTTCTCTTTTCCAATCTTTTCACTATTACGTAGCCCCCTGCACATCAGTGCCGTTACCGCCTTGCTCGGGGTGATACGATTAAAAAGAAAAATATGTTTTACTCTCAATATTTGCTCCAACAAAGGAGGACCAATAAATCTGTTATTTTTCAGCGATACTGTTTTTTGTTACTTAATGAAGGAAAGAGGGTTTGGAGAATTTAACAATCACATTGATATTGTTTTTTACAGCTTATCAATTTTTTGCAGGTTATTTAGAGCCAGAAAATATTTTTTGAGTGCAAGATTTTTTTAGATAATTATGGTTTAGCTTAGTGGTAATTAGTGGTAACAATGTTACGAGGGATATGAAATTGTGGAGAGCCATGACCGCTCACACTCTGAAGGGATACGATACATAAAAGAAGAATATTGTCATTTATTATTATCAAAATTATTTCTTACTGGTATTTACTTTCATGAGTATATATTTTAATTATTACTTTTCAGAGCAGTTAACTCTGACTGCCAGGGTTATGACCAGATCACGTTGAAACATCAGTTCCCGTACGATTACTGAAGTTAAGCAACGCCGAGTCTGGTCAGTGCCTAGATGAATCTTAGGAATACCAGGTGCTGCAAGCTTGGATGTGCAAGTGGTGTAATGAATAATGGCTCAGAAGTTTTAATCGGAAAGCCTAGTTTCAATTTCAATTGAGTTTATTATAGTCATTATCATGTAAATAACCTTACAAAAGGTATGAATCTACATCTTCTACTCTATCTATGGTTAATTAGTAAAACTTGTATCACTAAAACATTATGTTCTAAAAAAAGAAAAAAATTGTGTACAAAATATTTAGATATCGGTATTAGATAATGCATAGTTTGACATGCTACTAAGCAAAAACCACTAACCAACCAACAATCAATAAACCATTTTCATTCGGAAAACGTTGCAATGATGTAAAAAGATGATAGCCAGATGGAGCAAAGCTGGAAGAGTAAGGTGGATGAGATGAGACATCCATATTTATTGCCATAATCTTTTTTTTTTTTATAATTTCGGCAATGAGACTTTGTTCTTACTTAAAATATTGCATTCAAATTTTATTTTTTACTGCAATATTTTAAGTAAAAACTTCTTATTTTCTACTTCACTAGAATATTTTTGTCCTTTACGTTTATAGGTTTAATAACTTGTTCTGTCCTTTCCCAGGTTTAATATAATCTTAAAATTATTACTTTTCATGTGCGCATTTTTACATGTGATCCATGATCTTTTTCAGTTTAGCACTGCTATTAATTCATATAAATCTACTGTTGAAAACTGCATTCAAAAATATTAAAAAGAAAAAGAATTATGCAACTGATTAAAAAAAAACAATAAAAATTGATTACTTATAATCAATTCTGATAAAATAAGTGATAAGCAAAGTTTGACTAACAAAAATGATAAAAGATATCATCAGAATTTAAATGTTGAAAACCTCATGTAAACATATTTTGATGTAACTTTCTTCTTCTTCTTCTTGTGAGTATTAAATTCGCTAGGCCCTCCTTCATTATTACATATCCCAGAAACCTCCTCTGTCTCTTATTTATATTAAGCATGAATTTTCTTTTCGTTTCCATCCTCTCCAACAACACGTCGTTAGTCACGTTCTCAGTCCATGGGATTCTCAGCATTCTTCTGTAAAACCATATTTCTGCTGCCTCAAGCCTCTCCTTCATCCTTGAGAAGATCGTCCAACATGAACAGACATCACATAGCATTCCAGCACTCTCTTCTTTATTTCCAATGAGATTTTCCGGTCTTTCAGTATTCTGGTTAGCTTTTTAAATGCATCCTTGGACATACCAATGAGTCTTTGGATTTCAACATCGCACTTTCCATCCTCTGTCAGCACGCTTTCCAGGTATTTAAATTTCTTTACTTGTTGTATTTTAGTTTCTCCGTCCTGTAATTGGCATTTTGGGGTCTTCTTTTTGCTGGCGACCATACATTCAGTTTTTTTGAAGTTCATGCTTAGTCCTTTCTTCTCGCATTCTTTTACTACCTTCTGTAGAAAGTCTTGCATTCTAGTTTCCGTGTCTGCTATCAGTTCTGTGTCATCTGCGCATCGTACATTGTTGAGATTACGGTTGACAATGACGAATCCTGGGAAGGATTTTATTTCTCTCAGAATTGTTTTACTGTATAACTTGAATAGATCCGGTGAGAAAACACATCCTTGTCTGACGCCACTTTCTATTTTTGCATATCCGTTGAATTCACTTCCTGTCTGTACACAAGTGGTTTGCTGCCAATATATATTCTTGATTATCCTAACGTCATTTCCGAAAATATCGAAGTTGCCGAGTATATTTATCAAGTCTTTATCGCGTAGTTTGACAAACGCCTTGGCGTAGTCTATGAAGCACAGATAGAGTTTCTTCTGCATTTCTGTTGCTCTTGCAGATAGCATTCTGAGCATGACAAAGCCAAACTGTTCTTGTCCTATGTGCAGATTCTGACTGAACCACAATTCATTTTTTTTCAAAGTGTAGCGAAGGAGGTGTCCTATCAAACTCTGTAAACTGTTTGAAGTTTGGTTGAGAACTGAATTAGTGGTGAAGTTTGAAAGATTCACTCAATGTTGGACTTAAAAAAAATATACAATCTCGTAGTGGTTGAATAATATAATGTATATAATACATACATATACACATACAAAATATATAATATATATATATATATATATATATATATATATATATATATATGAGAGAGAATGGTGGAGACAGAGAGGATAATCTAAAAGGATTTTACTTAATTAATATAAATTATCAATTACATAAAATTAGAGCGCTCAGTAGATATTATTCAGAGCAAATATATATGTTGAGTTTTCTTTTCGATATATTTGCTTTGGATAATATCCAGTGAACTCTCTATTTCCAACTGATAATTTATATTAATTAGATAAAATCTTTATATTAACCTCTCCGTCTTCAAACCGTTTAATCATGTGCTGAGTTTTCTTCTTCTTATATATATATATATATATATATATATATATATATATATAACCAAGTCTTGTTTACCAAAGAGATATGTTCTCTCGACAGATTAAAGTAAATCTCATGCCACTTTCTGCACCTCTTTATCTTGGTGCCAACCACTCAGTAGAATTTCATGCAGCTCTTCACATCTTTGAATGTCAGGATCATGTCACTGCCAATGCAGAAATAAATCACCCTGACAGAACCTCTGAGTAATGATAAGCCTCGCCTTTCTTGGGATTTAGCCTTCATTCTCGCCCACGTGAAGATCTTATGGTAGCGCTGTAGCAATTCATCGGTACCAACCTTAGACGAGATCAAAATGGAGATGTCATCCATGAAACGCTCTGGAAAGAGGAAGTACCATTTGTTCCTTACTCATCACACCATATGAGTTCCATGGACATAATGAAAAGAAGTGGTGAAATCCCACACCCTATCATGATGCAGACCTTAAAGGTTTGCCACTTAAATATTTCATTATAATTTCCCCAAAGTTTCTAAAGAAAATTCGAATAAGCTCATGAGGAACTGATCCATACTGATTCATCAAACCAAATTACATGAAGCTCATTTTTATTTTGTTTGGCTGATAAGATTTCACAAATCATGTGGAAATGCTCAAAACAGCAGGAAATGCCAGGTATCCCAACCTTCTGGACAGCTATGGTTACTTAGCAGAAAGCTCGTCATATGACGAGCAAGGACCCCCAAAAAGTGTTTTCCTCTAAATTCCAAAGGAGTATAAGGTACGAATTTACAATCCTTTTTGCATTTGTTTTCCTAAGAAAACAATATATTGTATAATACCTTTGTTTCCATTTTCTTTGGAGAATATATATATATATATATATATATATATATATATATATAATTTATTTTTGGAGCAATATTTTTAATTAAATATTACGGTTTTTAATTCCATTTCGTTAATTGACTGTTTACATTACAGAGCAGAGATTATTATTTACGAGAAATCAAAAATTGTGTATATAAGGCTTGATTTGGCTTCGTTTAAACTGTGAAATCATTCGTGGTCGAGTGGTCTAAGACGCACCAAATTAATTGATGACTTCCTCTATGTTGTTAGGGGCCGCAGGTTCGAATCCTGCCGAATGACATATTTCCCTAACAAAATTTTTCGTGAATAACCAGCCTGAATAATTATCTAAATATAAATATACGGTTTGATTAAAACCGGAATATCTATTCAAATACGTTCAAACGAATAAATTAAATATGTCGGTTGTTAATTCCATATCGTTAATCTCCGGAACTTTCCGTAATATATATATATATATATATATATATATATATATATATATATATATATATATATATAAGGAAAACAATATATTGTGGGACAATACCTTCTTTCCATTCCCGTTAGAATAATTGGTGAATTGCTTAAGGACGTTTGGACATTTCTTATATAACTTGTAAGCTATTACTAGCATGGGAATTGCAGACGAATTCCTGAAATTCTCTCAGCTTTAGACCGTTGTCATTAAACATTATCTTTGGATCTTGAGGTCTCGGAAAGTCATTCATAGTAAGAATTGGAGCATCTTTTCAAGTATCAGAATACGTCGTTCTCAGGTGGTTCTCGATATCCTTCTGTGCTACGTCGAGTTTGCTGTTCTTAGTGTAGGTGAATATCTTTTTAGTAACAGCGTAAGAATTATTGTAAAATGATCTCCAAATCTGTCGATTTTCCTTCTATGTTCTCTTTGGTTCTCAGCTATAGAGATCACTAAGCTCTTTTGTTTAATATCTTTAAGCAGGTCCTTAAAATTCGACCAAGTAGCTATCGGATTGCCCTTAGGTTACTGGATTCTTGGCTTGCTTGAAATTCTCCAGGGTACTGACATTCAGCAATGATATAATGAACACTGTGGTAGTATTGCGAATTCATTAATCCCTTAATTCGACTTACAATCTCCAAGCGAGGACTACACCACTGCGCATTATGGATATGTAAACAGGCTGTTGAATTTCCCGTTGCAATAACACGTTGCAGCCGGTTTAAAGTCTATATCATTTATCATTTCGATCAGACATTTAGTAATGTATTTTTCCTACCTACTACAGACATCTATAGGGCAATTTTAGCTTGGTGTAACAAAATATGTATACATAATATATAAGATATATTTGATATATATATAATATATAAACATAATATAAAATATATAACAGAATATATATACATAATATAAGTGAAATATATATATATATATATATATATATATATATATATATATAATACATACACTATTGGTGAATAAATTTGACATCGCAGACAGAATAAGAAAGACCAAAATAAAAAAAAATGCATATTTAATTTCAATCTAGGTTAATTAATTTTTTCAAAACAGAATTAGACTTAATTTCTAAAAATTACACAGATTCTAACAATTCAGTGTTGTTGTTTTTTATCATTTCACCCCGAGCAAGGCAGAAATGCCACTGATGTGCAGGGGGCTACATAACTGTAAAAAGATTAATTAGAAAAGAGTGAGGAGTACAAACTAGTTAGAAAGGAGCAATAGAAAGCTGAGAATGCAGGTGCAATGACAGATACATAGGTGGAGAGAAAGGGAAGGTTATACGGGGGTGGGGAGAGAGCTAGAGTCCAATGGTTAATAGATGAGTCTTGACATTGCATTTAAATTTCTGGAGGTTTTAGCCGTCAGGAAAGCAAGAAAATGGGAGCGAGTTCCACAGGCGGGAAGTGCGAGAGAAGAAGCTGCAGGAGTAGAATTATCGTCTGCATTTGGCTAACCTGACTGTGAATGGGTGGGACCCAGTTGCCAATCTGGTTGCACGAGTAAACACCTGTTGAGGAGGCACCAGTGACTTAAGTTCGTCCGAGCAGAAGCCATGAAATTATTTATAGAACAGACAAAGGGAGGCCACATTTCGACGGTGGGGAAGTGGCTGCAGTCGAGCCGCCAGATCAGTACCTATCACATTACAGACTCTCCTTTGGAGCCTGTCGAGAACACTGAGGAGAACGGCAGGGGCGCCTGGTCATAAATGGCAGCAGTACTCCATGCAAAGACGGATGGTTGACTTGTATATATGCAGAATGGATTCAGGAGGAAAAAATATCCTGGATCGACATAGTGACCCAACCTTCTTAGCAGTAGATTTAGCTATGGAATCGATATAGTGGTTCCATTTGAGGTCTGAGGAGAGGTTAAGGCCGAGGAGGCGTAGTGTGTTGCTCTCAGGAAGAATCGCTTGGTCCATGCTTCTGGGAGACAGGAGAGGTTGACAGACAACAGCTTGGTCTTAGACGCATTGAAGTTGACAAGCCACTTCTTGCCCCAATTCACCACAGAGTGTAGATCCCGTTCAAGATCAGCAGCGAAATTATGTCTGTCCGCCACGACAGGTTTCTTACTGGTGCGGGTGTATATTGTGGTGTCGTCTGCGTAGATGCCTACTTGGGAACTGATCTCATCAGGGAGGTCGTTGATGAAAATAAGGAAGAGCGTCGGGCCCAGGATAGAGCCCTGTGGGACACCAGCATTCGTGCATGAAGAGGCATGCCCATTCAAAACGACCTTCATTTTGCGGTTATTTAAAAAAGATTGGATTAGGTCAAGTAGGCGACCGGTAATACCGTAACCCCGTAGCTTGCATAGGACGTCAGAGTGCCAAACCCCGTCAAAAGCCTTGGAAATGTCCTGAGCAACCACGCGAGCCTCGTCAGACTCATCAAGGGCCTGGAGCATGTACTCCGTTACGGTTGTTAGCAAGTCGGCAGTGGACCTGGCAAAGCAGAAGCCATATTGCCTGTCAGAGAAGAATTTGTGGGCAGTAAGATGTTGAACTATTTCAGCATTGATTATGGCCTCGATTACTTTCCCGAATATCGGTAGAAGACTGATAGGACGATAGTTGGATGGGTCCTAGGGTTCACCACAATTCTTAAATACAGGAACGACTGAAGAGAACTTCCAGCATGCAGGAAAGCAGGAAGCAGAAAGGCAGTAGTTAAACAGTTTAGAGTTAATCTATTTAAAATACGGTCCCTAAGTTTACTGTCCTGCATTTGAAAATGTTCATCCCTAAGGAAATTCCTATCCAAGTTCATCTTATCGTCTGGATTTTTTTTTCTGAACTCACTATTGTAAACATGACGTCAGTGTTTATATTTTAACAATGTAAACTTTTTACTCTCTCTTTCAACAACAAAATGTTTTTCTTTCTCCTCTTCCCTCACTATTTCTTCCGTATAGATAATTTAAACCCATTCATTCTTGTAAAAAAATCGGTCCTACGTGTTGATTTTTTTTTAATATTCACAGAATAAATTATTATCGATGGATTTATAAATTTGTCCGACTTATTTTCATTACAATACTCTGTTATTTTTCCTTACATAGAGTTCTCATCGAAATGAGATTATCCGTAGAATATATATATATATGTATGTATGTATGTATGTATGTATGTTTGTGTGTGCGCGCTCGCGCGTGTGTGTGTGATTAACTACATTATTTTTAAAAAAGGTAAAATTGATACAAAACTTACCGATTTTATATTAAATAATATACAAAAAATGAAACATAATGTAATTTGAATTTATCAAAATATTAGGTGTTTGGAAAGTATTCTTTGTTTACCAAGATGTATATAAAATCAATATTCCATTACAATACCATACATGATTAGCAATGAAATTTTTACCAAATAAAGATTAGGGTGTAATGCATAAATAATATACAAAGTTACAAAAATTTACATAATAGTTTGTTTTTTTTTAAATAAAGATTAAATGGAACAAATGAAATAAGCTTCTGGACAAAAGTTAAGGAACGATGTTAATAATTTGCATAAACTTTTAATTTACGTTGTTAAAAAACTTGATGAAGCTTTTCAACAATAAGTAAAAGTTCATTTGTCATTAGGACTTTATTTTTAAGCAATATGGCGAATTCTACGCGAAAAACGCTCTCTTTTGAAGAAAAAACTACTTATCGCTATCGAAGAAAAAAGTCAATTTCAGATATTTCTGATGTTGTTCATAGGTCTAAAAATGTCGTTCATCGTGTAATTAGAAGGTATAAAACCGATAAAATGTGAGATGCAAAACCAAAAACCAGCAGACCTCTAAAAACATTGCAAAGAGAAGATCAAAGAATTGTTAGAATATCTACAGAAAACCGTTTTGAAACTGCTGCCCGTAAATTTAATGAAAAGACAGATAATAAGATCTCAAGGAAAATGATTGCTCGCAGGTTTAAAAAAATGCAGGATTGCATGCCCGTATTCCAGCTTCGAAGCCTCTCATTTCAAAGCGAAACCAAAGGGCATGCTTGGAGTATGCGAGAGAACATGTTGTTTGGACTGACGCACAATGGGATACAGTTCATTTCAGTGACGATTCCAACTTTACTATATTTAGTTTTGAGAGCAAAACTTACGTACACCGTAGAACAGGTGAAAGACTGTCTTCTCAATGTGTCAAGAAAACCGTTAAGTTTGGTGGCGGCAGTGTGATGGTATGGGGAATGATTTCATCTGCAGGAGTTGGCCCTATCATCCGCGTACATGGCAATATCAATGCTGAGATTTACAAAGGCTTCTTGGTAGCATGTGGCAGCAAGATTACACGATAATCTTTATTAATCTCCTATTTTCATCCAGGACAATGCACCTTGCCACAAGGCACAGAAGGTTATGGCTTCATTTGAAGAAGAAGGAATCGCTCTAATGAAGTGACCAGCCCAAAGCCCCGACCTGAATCCAATAGAATATGTTTGGAAGATAATTGGAGAAAGAGCCCAGAAAAAAACCCCGAAAACCAGGATCACCTATGTGAGTTATTGAAAGACGAATGGGAGGGAATTACTGCTGATTTTTGCAAGAAATTAATTAGATCATGTAGTCGACGATACAGAGAAATCATTGAAAATAAGGGTATGTTTACCAAATATTAACTTTCAACTTTCACAATCAAATATTAACAAGATCGTTCCTTAACTTTTGTCCAGTAGCTTATTTCCTTTATCCCATTTAAACTTTATTTTTAAAATAACTATTATGTAAATATTTTTAACTTTGTATAATATTTATGCATTACACCCTAATCTTTATTCGATAAAAATTTCATTGCTAATCATGCATTAAATTTTAAGTAATACACATATTTATGTCTTTGTTGTTTCCGTTCCTTATATTATGGCCGTTACTATATATATATATATATATATATATATATATATATATATATATATATATATATATACGCTCTCACACCCTGATTGAGCACTCTGGAAGAATGGTAAACTTTAAAAATAGTATCTAATCTAGCATCTATGCATCGTTCATTCAGTAATGAACTAGAACACTCTTAGTTACTGGCGTATGTCCACATGGTATATCACACGCTAAAAGTCTGCCTCCTTCTAATGAGTGCCCATAGCTCAGAGGTAGAATTGCCGACTGACGTCAATTCGGTCGTATTTCAATCCTGGCTAAAAGCAATCGGATATCTAACCGTACTGATGAGCTGTGATACAGCGAAACAGATCTGTCTGCGGATGACTATATATATATATATATATATATATATATACTTGATTCTTTTGCGTCGTTTTGGGTGGATGAGGGTTAAGAATATCAGTTATTTAGTGCCAATAGCCAAGCTACCCGCACGTATCATTTGATTACAGTAGAACCAACCACCCTTTTCGGAAAAGCCGAATACAGAGAACTGGTGCACAGTATACCACAAGGTCCCCAAATGACCCTCCACAGGTTTTGAATTCGACGTTCTTCTAAACCGTTTATCACCCAAGCCTATAGAACCCAGTCTGTCTTGCTATTTATCCATACCTTGGGGGAGAAAATATGGATTCATACGTTTCCTGAAAATATTAGTACATCAGTGAATGCAATGAAATCGACTGGAGTTCAAACCGGATGTATGAAGTGCTGCGTTCTGTGTTGTGTCTGGGTCCTCACACTACTACATAAAATGATATCAACGAAACGGGCCATTTATTTTTTGGTATCCGTTTTATTAAGAGTTGAATTTTAAGAGGCAGTAGGAGGAATAATGTCGCACATTGTGTCAGCATTTTTGTGGGGGTGATATTATCCGGTCACAAACCTGGGCATGGAAAGCATATCGACGCTTCAGAATTCTTGAAATTTTGTTGAATTTTGGACTGTTTTGGACTTATATTCAAAATCCAGACAAAGGCAATCCATCACTGTCAGATTGCACTGCCCACGAGTCATTCCGGCCAATCTTTTGACCATTCTAACCCTGGCCTTCGCATTCTGTAACAGGAGAATTGCAAGTACAAGAGTTGTGAAATGCCAATCAGACTGAGTATCTACTCATCTGTTTATCTGTGAAGAACTGGTTCTAATAAGAATCCGTGACTCAAGGTGCACGTGTCTAAAATGGTCCGTGACTAAATATGATTAAAAAAAAATTAAGAACCACTGCTCCAGATATTAGCTGATCGTCTGATTTAGCTTTAACAGCAACTTGGGGAAAAAACTGGGTGACAACAGTCAATGCCCCAAAAGACAATCCAGCGACATTTCACAATCACTGAGCAGAATGTGAATTATCACTTATCAGTATGTATGGGTGTTCTCTCAGCGGGGCCACATGCTGTAGGTGCCTACTGGGACTTAAACTCAACCCAGTCATCAAAATGAATTCGTTAAAGATGCTGGAAAAATGGATGCTGATCCATCGTTAAAGATGCTAAAAAACAGCTGGTACCCTGTACCGCCCCAGTAAGTACCTGACTCCTGATATCCTGTACCTTTACAAGGTACAGATCTAGCCAAAAACTGAAGCACTGTTACTTAGTCTTCAGTCTGGATAAGTAGTGTTTCAACGTGACATGGCCGTAAACCCGGAACAAGCATGAAATAAGATTGATTTAACTCCGTGGAAGTGACATGTCATGACTTGATATAAAGTTCTCAATGGGTGGAGCAAGAGAACGGAGCTCATCTGAGCATTTGCCGCGGAAAAAAACAAAACGTAGTGACAGACTTGCGACATTACATCGGTGGAAAAGTGATTGCAGGATAGAGAGTATGTCTTCACCTTACACAATCGAATAACTTGAATTCTATCAAAGCTGAAAAGAAAAGGATTGAGCAGCGCCAGACCAGATATGGCAGCAATGCACCATTTTTAGCTTAATCTTATTTGGGCTTGACTAACGCTTTCCGGATACACTTAGGAAAAGCAACACACAATTTACTGTCCGCTTGCTAAGTAACTTTTTTATACAAAACAATTAAATTACATTTCCTAAAAAACAAGCTGACAATACTATGGACCAAACAAGTGAGCAGTGACAAAGTTTTCAAGAAAATGAAAACAAAAAGTACGCTTACGCTTAACATCAGAAAAAAAATGTTGGAATTGATAATGGCACATTTTTTTCAACAATTCATCTCAAGCAAGTCGACAATGACACTAAGTTGCAAGGGACTAATGCGAGTGAAAGAAAATGAGACAACATTAAAAGGGACCGGAAACCCACTCTTAAACAGTAAATAAGTAATAAACCTCTATTCTTGTTTGAAAGGCTAGACAATAGATGAAACAATCAACTTCTATTGAATATAATGATGAAAGAAGACTTTGAAAATTTGATACATATAGAACATAATAAAGGCAAGAGGAACAGAGTAAAACAACGTATAACCTACCTAACGAGCTTGTGTAAATGGTTAGCAGGAAAAAAGTTTAGGAGGGATAACAAAAAGACATTTATTAAGAGATAAAAACGACACAAAGTTGTCGCAAATGACCCGAAGAGTTTCTGTACAGAAAAGAATATGAAGAATAACGAAGAACCAACAATGAAATATTAATATCTTATAAATTTCTTCGTTTATTTCAGTTATTCCAGTCTTAGAATTCCTCACCAGTAAGATTAACTAACCAAGATTTCAATAAAATTCACTACTGCATCACTCGTCCGTCTTTTTCTATAATGACAATCAGGATATTAGCGGTCTCACCTGTATATCTATGAAAGTACAATGTTAATGCATTAGTCAATATTGTGAGCAATTTTGTTTAATAGTTATCAGATTGTTCTTTATGACACAACCTTTTAAACTTTTAGAAACAAATGCGACAGATTTGACAAGTGTTCTTGAAAAGGATTTCAAATTAGTGGGTAACTGGGGCAAGAAATGGCTTGTGAATGTTAACGTATCCAAAATAAAACGGTTTTCATTTGGCCACACAGAGAAATTTTTCTTCCTACCATCAACGTAGCTGGAACTAAACTCTGCGAGAGCAATACACTACACCTTCTTGGACTCACGCTTCCCAATGAAATGAAGTCTGGCGATAAAATCAAAACAATTGCCTTATTTCCAACAAAAAAAGTTGGTTCACTGTGTTTTGCCAAAAACATTTTCTCTTCAAAATCAGTTTTGTATATTTATAAATCAATCAGTCATCTGTGCATTGCACACTGCTGCCATGATTGGTCTGGTGCCCTTGCTGTACATCTCGCGATTCTTGACAAATTGCAAAAAGTGATCTGTAATATGATCAATCCTGACAAGACAGCATGACTCCAGTCACTTTCTGTTATAACTTGCTACGAACGGTTATATTATCTCTCGACTGACTCCAATGGTACTTTAACGAGCACTCTATCAGATCGGAAACTCTGGGTAAGTAACACAAAGTCGGATTAAATGTGTACACTCGGACCAAGGGTCAAAATTTACCCTGTCCATGACACTGCAGGATCGGGCTTTTTGCATTGTCTCAGCAGAGTTTTCGTCCGTAGAGAGAGGCTCGAGTGAGTCGTACTCTACCTGAAAACAGAGAGCTTGACAATTGCAAGTCAGATTTCGAATACTCGAAAGTCTGTCTCTGAACTCTCTTTGAGTTCTTTATTTACAGTATTTTGCTTAGTTCGTTTGTGTTACCGGAGGTGTCTTATTTACTCGACAATATTCCCCTTTTCAGATTTTATATTTTCTTCAATATATTATTTCTTAGTATGTATTCTCTCCTCTTTCTGTCAACTTTACCACATACTGAACTTTTTATTTCTTTCGTTTTGGACAAACCACTAGTTATTCCGTACATTTTCTTTTTTTCTATACTCATTTTCGTACGTTCAGCGGATTCTTGGGGTGTTGGTACGTCAAAGGCATCATACAGGACTTGCATAATTTCTACCTTTCTTGCAGTCCTTTCTTCAGTAATCTTTTAAATGATTTTAATCCCTTTTGTGTTCGCATTTTTTTCTTTTATCATATAAAACATTTTTCAAAATCCTGAACTTATTACACTGTCTTTCCACAATTCTTTTCCATTTTCATATATCCTGAAAAACACTTTTTCGACAATTAGAAAAAGTGTCTTTTTTTATCCGTCCTTGTTCTTTTTTGACCTGGTAATGGATATCAGCTCGGAACGAGAAATCGGGAAGCCGAGTTCAAATTCCAGTCGAATTCCTTGCATTCACTTACGTGCAAATACCTTTAGGAAAGGTATTAATCCGTCACTTCCCTCCAGTTATGGGTTAAATAACAGGACAGATTGGGTTCTATAGCCTTGGATGGCAACCAGTCTACTGCAGAAAGCAATGGCAACCTACTGCGGGATAATCTTCTGCCCAGTCAGTCATGTCTCTTCCGAGACATGATCGCCCAAGCGTGTATCACGTATGGCACTTAACTGGACAACTTGTCAAACACTGATTGCCGGTGACGTGTCTGTTGGTGTATGTGATGCGGGATTTTCAAGTATACTCTCAAGAATATTTGTAGTGCTCCTTCACTCAAATTTTCATTGCTTGCTTTTTCAAAGCTCTCTTAAATGTGCCCACAAACCATTCAAGCTTGTCTATTTGACCTTGGGTGATACGGCGAGGTAGTAATATGCTCAATCGAGAACATTTTACAAAGTCTTTAAATTCATAAGCAGTGAATTTTGTACTGTTATCCGAGAATATAGCATCCAGAATATCAAATCTTGCAAACAGTTCATGTAAAAAATACACCGTAACCATGGAAATTGGTTTTTGCACTTACAAATCTCAGGCCACTTAGTAAAGCTATCAACTACCACCAGTAATGTGATCAGTTTATTGAACCTGCAAAATCTATGACCACGGAGTATCTAGCTTTGGCCAAGCTTGTAATTTCTTATTTTTCTGTGAGAGCACAAACCCTGCAGGCTTTTACTAATTTTTCAATGTCTTCATTCATTTTGGCCCAGGATTTAACATTTTAACATCCGCGTGTGTAATATGATAGGTATTACTACACTTTGTGCAAATATTAATACACTGTCACATAGCGAGTAAACGTTTAAGTCTAGAGTTTGTTCTAAAAGTAGTCTCTCTTTCTTACTTTCTTTTGGTCATTTTTACTTTTTAAACAAACATTTCATGTTCTGCTTTATTTCTTCCAGGGTAACTAATAACTGTCGTACTACATTGCATAATATATTTTTCATTTCTTTTTCACTTTTTAATACTGCAATCACAGTATCTTCAAATGGTTCTGTAATTTTGGGATCAATCTTGATAATGCGAATTTCCTAATTTTTCGGATGGTTGGTATTCAATCCTCAAATCTTAATTTGATACAATGGTACTCCAGCGTGATCTGTGGTCTGTCTGTAAGTGAAAACTCCTTCCGTGTATAAATTTGTGAATTTTTTCACTACAAATATTATTGCTAATGCCTCTTTTTTCATCTAACTATAGTTTTTTTCTTGCTGTTAGCAGTAAATGCGAAACATGCGCGATGGTTTTCATGTTACAGTCACCACCTTTTTGTAGAATTACTGCTCCTATACCATAGTCACTAGCATCTGAAGCCAATAAGATTTCTGCTTTCAACTCATAGTTCTTCTTCTATGTGCCTTGTCCTTTCAGCACGTAGGCGATCATGGCCTTCCACCTATCCCTATCCCTGGTGGCTCTTAGCACGCTTTCTCCTGTAACACCACGCAACCCCCGTTCTCACATCCAGCTGCTCAGACCCTTCAAATATTTTATCCACTGCTTTGCTCTGTCTCTTTTACCCTCTATCTAGCCTGTTAGTATCAGGTTCTCCAAGCCCTCCTTCCTCATTGCATATTCCAGGAACTTTAGTTGTCTCTTCCTGATGCTCAATATTAATTTCCTTTTCGTTTCCATCCTTTTCAAAATCTCATCATTGCTCATATGCTCGGTTCATGACATCCTTCTGTAGAACTACATTCTAGTTGCTTCAAGTTTTTCCCTCATCTTTGATGATATTGTCCAGCATTCACTACCATATTGAAGAACAGACATCACATATCAATCCAGTACTCTCTTCTTTGTTTCTAGTGAAAGTTTCCTGTCTCTTAATACTTTACTCAACTTCTGGAACGCGTCCTACGCCATGCAAATTCACCTTCGGATCTCTGTGTCACACTTTTGTCACACCTTTGTTAGAACACTTCCCAGGTATCTAAATTTTTGTACCTGCTTGATTTTAGTATCCCCCACCTGTACTTGGCATTTCGAGCTGATCTTTTTGCTGATGACCATTCATTCGGTTATCTTGCATTTTATTTGTAGTCCGTTTTGTCACTCTCTTCAGCTAAATTCTGTAGGAAGTCTTGTAGTTTCCTTTTCGTGTCTGCTATCAGCACTGTATCATCTGCGTATCTTATGCTGTTCAAATTGTGGCTTCCGATTACAAATCTTGACATAATATCTAGGCTCCTCAAAATAGTCTCTCTCTACAAGTATTTTCTTGATATCTCCAAATGACTTTTGACACTTATCCTCTTTATGCCTATTTTTAAGCAACATGTTAAGTGAACCTCTCAAATTCTTCATATTCTTCATGTAGACTTGATAATAACTTTCTAGCTCTAGAAATGCTTGTAGTCTGATAACATCTGTTGGAGAAGGCATATTCTTAATTGCTCTTGCTTCTTGTTGACGACCATTTGTTTCAATGATTTCTCCCATGTACTTGATTTTAGGCAAAAACAATTCACACATTTTCTCTTTTTCCCCAACTAGTCATGTCACAAACTTAGTACCACGTGTATGTACATGTCAGGTCCGATACCTTTCTCTCATTCTCTTAATTCACTACAATCATCTTAAAATATTCTATTTTCTTTCTAATTTTGAACTTGTACTCTCGCTTTTTGTTTTCTTTGTTTTTTGTTTGTTTGTTTTTTTGGGGGGGGTGTTAAAATTTTTCTTACATTGTTCATGTGTTGTTTCTTCGATAGACATTTAATAAATATATAATTCCTATAAGCAACTGTGAAACAACAATCTGCAAGTATAGTATCCATAGCTGGAGCCACTTTTACCCCAAAAGGAAGTTGAACTTATACAAACCCTTTTAATCCGAAACATACTTCTTCAAACTGTATTTGAAAATACGCCCCAGAAATACCAAGTTTTAAAAAAATTCCACCGTTTAATTTTAACTTGGAAGAAGAGAAAAAGAAGACTTTTGTTAAGAAATTTAGAAATATGCTTTGAAGAAACAGTAAGTATTCTGGCTAAAATGTTTAGCAAGAAAACTTCATTATTCAATACTCATTAGAAGTGCAGAAATACAATGAAAAAAGGAGACAATGTTTTTGCTGGGATCATTAAGAGTAAAAGATTCAAAATGATCTGACTCTGAATATGTTTAAAGTATTAATTTTCCTTTAAGAGTCAACTGTGAAAAAAGAGACAGAAATGCAAACTAGAATCTTAACAAAACTTGAACAGAATCAAAAATTAATGCTGCAAGAATATTGGACGAATGTCATATAGTTGTAAGTCTGGGACACAATACAGAGTTAACAGAATAAAAAGAATGCCCATATATACAAGCCAAATAAAAATGTGGAAAAATAAAAATTCATCCATGTTTCAGATGTGGAAATTCTATCTTGGAGACAACTGTCCCTTTAAGAATGTAAACTGATACAAGTGTAGAAAAATAGGACATAAAAGATACTATTAAACTAAAGCAAGAAAACATTCTCACACAAAAACATTACATTGCAATGGAGAATAGAAACAGACTGAGCTAGATAGATAGATAGATAGATAGATAGATAGATAGATAGATAGATAGATATTCACTGACTTAGATAGATAGATAGATAGATAGATAGATAGATAGATAGATAGAATAAGTGACTGAGATAGATAGATAGATAGATAGATAGATAGATAGATAGATAGATAGAATAAGTGACTGAGATAGATAGATAGATAGATAGATAGATAGATAGATAGATAGATAGATATGAACAAGCTAAAATAGTTGTGCATTTATGCTAATATTATGTTGTAAATTGACACTCTCAAAAATACCTAGAGTCATTTGTTAGACTGTTTTTTTATCAAAGAGAAGGGAAGAGTAAAATGTAGACAGAACAAAAGAGATCCTTCTTTAAAAGCTTCAAAAATTTTTCTCTTGCCAAACAACGAAGAATGCTGCAATTGAAATTAATATTCCTCGACAGTATACCATATCTGCAGAGAAGGCGGCATACAGCGATGCACACAATACTGACTGTGGTGACATTTCCACGTTCCCTTTTTTCTATTTCTTTAATGTTTAAAAGAAGATGAACTTGCCCTCAGAGGTGTTTCTTTGTTTTTTATTTTTCTTAATGCTGCTTCATCTCATCATTTTTTTTGCATTTGATAAAGTATTTCATTTCAAACAACACCTTTTATGACATTAAAAAGAAAATTTACCTTTTTCTCTTTCATTTTTTTTTTATTCATTTCATTTTTTTAAAAAATATTTTTCCCGTTTAATGTCTTCTCTTGGGGGCAACTGCAATATTTCAATCCTGGTTGCTTTGGCTGTGTTTATTCAACACTCAAAATGGATTAAATTATATTATTATCTCTTTTCATGATAGGAGAATTCTTGCAATTTTTTTTGCTCATGCTATGTTTTTTCCTATTGACGTGGTTATTCATCAGTATAAAAAAAATTTCTTCCAAACCATCAAGTGAATCTTTTCAGTAAAAATCAGATCTATGATGAAAAATATTTAATCAAAATTAATAGACCTTTCTTTGTTCAATATAAAGATCTTTATATATATATACACATATATATATATATATATATATATATATATATATATATGCTCTATGTCAATGTTATCGTCACATTTTGATAATGCATTGATTATGTGTGTTGAATCAAGTTTCCAAGGCAAGAATCAACATTAAAGAAAATTACTAGGATATGAAAAGGTTTGTATTCATTAGTCTGAGTCATAAATAATTTCCATTTATCTTTATCAACTTTGTTCTTTAACAAATAAACTACAACTCTATGTTATTCAAGCATATATTATTTACATTGACTTCTTATTAGCAGCCACATTTGATAGCTTTTTTTAGATTTTGATGCAAAACAGTTTTCAATAAAGTCTTGAATCTGTCTGTTTTTTTTAATCAATTCACCCCAAACAAATTGATAATGCCACTAAGACGCAAGGGGCTACTTAGTGTGAAATGCAATGAAAAGACTTTAGAAAGAGCCGGAAACCCAGTTCTATATAGCCGGAAACCCAGTTCTATAACCAGGGATAAATCTATACATCTGTTCAAAATACCAGAAAGGAATGTAAACCAGACCATAGACTCTCTTTAGACTGAGAGGTTTTCCACGTCAATGCTTTTTTTTTAGTGATTGAAAATGGTAATAATTGGTTTTTTAATCATTTCACACCAAGTATTGCAATAAAGCCCTTGAGTGTTAGAGAAAATGAGAAAAAATTACTATTATTAAGAGAGAACATTAAAAGAACAAGAATTAAGAAGACAGTAGATAATGACTGCATTTAAATTTTTGAAGATCAAAGTTTACTTGAAAGCAAAAAGCTGAAAGAGAGTTCAATAAGTAAGAAGTGCAAAAAAAAGAAACTGTTAGCATAGAACATATGATTACACTTAGCTTTTTTAACAGTAAAATAATGAGTCCTTGCCGCCAATTGAGTACTATGCTTAAATTCATAAAGCCTTGGTACCATAGAGGAATTTTCATCAATTCAATAAGCATAAAAGTAGTGATAGAAAAGTAGGGGGAAGCTACATTAGAGCAGTGGGAAAGAGACTGAAGTTGAGACCAACAGTATTGCAGATTCTTCTTTGGACTTTATGAGGGCTTTTCCAAATATATCTCGGGAGTACCGAGTCAGATTTGGTAACAATATTCAAAGAAAGGATGAATGCTAGGCTTATAGATATGTAAGAATAATTCTGCAAAGAAAAATTTTCTCACACAACAGAAGGCGCCAACTTTCTTAGCACCAAATGTAGCACTTGACTTGATATAATCTTTCCACTTAACACTTAATGTAAGCAGAAAATGTTAATCCAAGAAGATCCAATGAATCACTACCCTGGAGGTTAACATCAACCATGCTGATGAAAGGTAAAAATGAATTCTCTTAGGCAATAAAGATAGAATTTTCATTTTGGATCCACAAAAATTAACAAGTCATTCCTTGCGCCAGTTAAAACCAGAAAGTAGAATTTTTTAGATCAGATGCCAATTTGAACTTATCAAAACTGGCTGATAGGAATATAACAGTCTAAACAAGTCCCTAAATGTTTTTCCCTCATAATATTATTGCAGCTTTGTGTTGTAATAGAGAAAAACAAAAATGTTTTTTTAATCCACTGGATGTTGTTGCTTTTCATGCAAAAACTTAGGTATATTGACGTACTCCTAATTTCTTTTTTTTTATAATCATTTCACTCCAATTCAGGCAGAAATTCCAGTAGGGCACAGGGGTTTACAGTAAGGAAAAAAAACAAGGTATAAGTAATGTCGTTAAAAGGATAAGAGATGAATGGGAATCAAGGAGATAGAAGATGGCAATTGACATTGCATTTGAACTTTTGGAGATTGTAGCTATCAGGAAAGCAAGCAAACAGAAAAGAGTTTCACAAATGTGAGGTGCAAGAAAAGAAACTGTTATAGTAGAAGAGGTGGTTACATTTAAGTATTTTGATGGTAAAAGGGTGGGACCTTGATGCTAATCTAGTAGCATGCATAAATACATGTGGCCGGTGAACCAGGGAGAAAAGCTTGTCAGAGCAGTTGCCATGAAAATACCTGTAAAAAAAGACAGAGAAGCCACATCACTTTGGTGAGAAACTGACTAAAGGCGGGCTGCCAAGTCAAGATCGATTATATTGCAGATCCTTCTTTGGATTTTGTCAAGAACCTCAAGCACCCAACCACATATGGCAGCAGTATTCAATGCATGAATGAGTGTAAAATGAATTCTGATGAGAAAAACTTCCTGGTCTAACACAGTAACCCAAACTTTCTAACAATAGATGCAGCTATGTATTCAATGTAGTCATTCCATTTGAGGTCATTTAATAGAGTAAGGCCAAGGAGGTGCACTGAGTTCCTCTCTAAGAGACTAACATCATCAATTCTGACAGTAGGCAGGAATGTTTCTCTATGATGGTTAAAAGAAAGCAGCTTCATTTTGGAGCCAATAAAATTTATGAGCCATTTCTTACCCCATTCAATTACCGGTTGGATGTATTTTTGAAGGGCAGCAGCCAGGTTTTCTTTGTCAGTCTTGGCAGATATTTTATTGAGATGGGTGTCAATGGTGGTGTCATCTGCATAGATGCCTACTTATTCCATGAATTTAAATTTTATTTCATTAAATTTAAATTTTGTTTCATTAAATTTTAATTTTAATAAACAGAAAAGTAAATATGTGATTGCTAATTACAAGATGTAGGTGTTTAGAGTAGTCCCCTCTAGATTTCTTGCATATTTCTTGGTTAATATTTTTCCATTCTTTACGACAAAATTCCTTTCGTTCATGCAGGTTTTACGGGTTCCTTCTTTGAATTCTCAGTTTCAGCTCTCTTCATAAATTTTCAACTCGAATGAGATATGGAGATTGATTTGGCCATTTTAGAATGTTTCTTCTATTTGAACTTAACCCTGATTTTGTAATCCTTGCAGTATATCAAGATTGTTGTTATATTGAAAGACCCAATTTTGTTTCAAGCCCAGCAAATATGCTCTTTGACATAAATTTCTCTCCAAAATATCCCTATAATATGCTTCATTCATCCTCTCTTCTATTATTGCAATGCTTTCTACACATTGGACACTAAAGCAACCCCAGATCATGATTGATCCACCTCCAGATTTTACTGTTGGATAGTATTCTTTGGAAAATATTCAGTACCCTAAATTCTCCAGACATTTACCACAGCATTTCTGCCAAGAAGTTTAATTTTTGTTTTATCTGACCAAAGTATATTTTCGGAAAATTCTGCAGGTTTGAAACAATGCTCGTTTCTAGCAAGAACTTGTTTTTGCTTAAGAAGTGTTTTTCCTTGAAGTCCTCAAAACATGTCATATTGACTAAGTGAATGACTAATTGTATCCATACTCATTTTTACTCCACTTCTAATGCTCCCTGAAGTTCGTGAAGCATAACTTGGTGCTTGTTGCCAATTTTTCTTACCAACAATTTTGCTATATGTTCCGTTTTCTTGCTTTTCCAGAGCTTTTTTGGAATAAATGGAATGACATGTCTTCCAGTGATGCACTGTTGTACCAACGGAACTCAATGGCACATTTAACTTACTAGATACTTTCCTATAACCAAGTTCATTTGCATGAAGGTCAGCAATACATTTATGGAGATTTTGATCAATTTAAAGGATGTTTGACAGAAAAAGTATGATTACTATTAATCATTCCTAAAAGTAATCATAAAATTAATCCAAACATTTTAAAAAACAGCTCTATCCTAATGTGGAAAATTCTAGTAAAATTTGAGCACTTTTATAAAAAAGCTGTACAAAGCTGTACTTCTTCAGGTGACTGAAATTTTGAGCTGAATCCTTTATTTCAATCACTGGGGGTAGATTACTCTTGTTCCATGAATCATACCACTTCCAGATGTCTTAGTTATCTCTATTTAACTCAACTCGAAAAGTTTTTTTTTTTTTTTTTTTGGTTAACCACTGCTGTAGCCAGTTATTGAACTCATAACTTTTTGGATCAAGTCACTGGATCTAACCTATGCATTTATCCACTGGGAATGAGAACAATCTTCTGTCATTTCTTATTTATTTACCTATGATATATATAGAGAAGGGAAAAAAGAAACTGTTAGCAAAAACTTATGGTTACATCTAACCAACTCAAAAAACAAAGAGATGATTAGTTAATTGCTATTATCAATAGTAGTTAACCAATACAGCAGTGAAAGTTGGATAATTTCCTCATAGGCAACAAGAAAACTTGTAACTACAGAGTTGTGGTTCTAAAAAAGAATACTGAGAATACCATGAATGAAGCATGTGATCAATGATGGAGTTTTCAGGAAAATGGAAACAAAAAAAATTTATAATTCAAATCAGAAAGAGACACCAGCGATATGGCTCTACAGATGGATACTGAGAATAGCATGGACAAAAAATGTGAACAACAAGAAAGTTTTAGGGAAAATGATTACAAAAAAAACAGTTGAAATTTTTGAAATACATAATAAGAGAAGAAAGCTTGGAAACTTTGACACTCACAAGACATATTGAAGATAAGAAAGATAGAGGAAAACAGCAAGTAAGCTATCTATATAAATGGATGGAACATCAGGGACTAGGAGGGAGAGTAAGTGGGGAAACATTGTTCAGAGTTACAAAGGATAGGAAGTTGTGGAGATTCATTAATGAAAAAATCTTGAAGGAACACAGTATATAAAAGATGATTATCATAATAATTGGTAGACTTTCCAAAGTTTTTTTTTTCTTTTCAATTAAGTTAGTCCTATAGATTAAACCAAAATCATAAGACAACTGTTAAGGGAAGAAGAGATAGATTGTGAATTTGTCAAAATCTCCATTAATGTTATCAGTTTACCTTTTCTTATAAATTCTATAATTATAAACTTCAATCTTTTAGCAAGCACATTTACTTATAAGAAATCTGTCAACATCATTATACAGACATCAAGGTACGAGGGTTGGCAGAAATGTTTATAGACTGTCGATGAAGAAGTGATGCTAAAGACATGAAATCTTGCATACATTAATTTTATCTCTTCTTATTGATAACTGCATTGTTTATCTTCAGTTACATTGATATCTAACTGTTTAAATAAGACTGTTCATCCTGTTGCTAAAAAAAATTCATCAAGAGAAGATATGACGTCATAAGCACTGCAATACTGGTTCCCGTCCAGCTGTTTTTTAGTACTGGGGAACAGATGGTTGTCAAATTAGGAGAATTGGGAGGGTGATCAACTAGTTCAAAGCTGTAGTCAGACACAAAAGCAATTGAAACCAAGGACAAGTGTTCTGGAGATGTTCTGGAGTGTTCTTGTGACTGGCTCATTAATTTGGTATGGTACTCTCCGTTGATGGTGTGGATCTTTTGAAGTCAATAAGCACAATGCAAAACACATTCCAAAAACTTAGGCCATCACCTTCCTTGCAGATGAAATGACTTTAGAGTAGATTAGTTAGGGAGATTCACAATGCCTTTAAATTCTAAAAAGCTGAGGCTTTCACTTTCTTTGCAGATGAAAAGACTTTGGCATTCTTTGGAGTAGATGAGTTGGAGGGGTTCACAATGCCTTTAAATTCTAAAAAGCTGAGGCTTTCACTTTCTTTGCAGATGAAAAGACTTTGGCATTCTTTGGAGTAGATGAGTTGGAGGGGTTCACAATGCCTTTAAATTCTAAAAAGCTGAGGCTTTCACTTTCTTTGCAGATGAAAAGACTTTGGCATTCTTTGGAGTAGATGAGTTGGAGGGGTTCACAATGCCTTTAAATTCTAAAAAGCTGAGGCTTTCACTTTCTTTGCAGATGAAAAGACTTTGGCATTCTTTGGAGTAGATGAGTTGGAGGGGTTCACAATGCCTTTAAATTCTAAAAAGCTGAGGCTTTCACTTTCTTTGCAGATGAAAAGTCTTTGGCATTCTTTGGAGTAGATAAGTTGAAGTGACTTACTATGCCTTTACATTTTTTCAAAAAGCTGAAACCATCCCCTTCCTTGCAGATTTTGGCATTCTTTGGTGTAGACGAGTTAGAGTGTTTCTACTGTATGGATTGTATCTTTTTCACACTGATGAACCTAACATTTATCTTAAGCTAGGAACCAACTGGATCTGTCTCAAACAGTTTCATTTTTTATGGTGTTATTCAAATGTGCATTTTTGATCAGGTGTGAAACTGAGCATTAACCTATATCAAGTTCATTGTGCAGAACATTTGCAACTCTCTCAGGGGATATAGTAATAGCTTGGCTATTTGATTGATAATCTATCACCTGTCATCCATCAACATGATGAACACAATCACTGTTTTTCACAGTTGTGACAGTCACAAGATATCCAGACTTTCAGTCTTATTTAAGACTCTTTCTTACTCTACTATATTTGCTGCCCACATTTGCACTGTTGACAAAGATGGAGCATCATCTCCTAATGTAGTAACCATGTTAGCATGAATGTTTTTAAAGGCAAAGTCCTTTTTCTGAAAATACTTGGTTACAGCACAATACCATTTTTTCATTTTCAAGAGAAATTACTTCTAGTTACATCTGAAGTCTTATTTGAACAGTCATGTGTCAGTTTACAATAAAACAATGCAGTTATTAATAAGAACTGTTAAAATTAATGCATGCAAGATTTCACAGCTCTTTGATCATTCTTCATAGTCAGCCAACGAACCTTTACGCCTGCCTTCATATTTTCCCTTACCGGGCTTTATACTACTTTTCAGTAACTTATAAGAATGATTCTGTTTTTGGTTCAAGGAATTCTTAGAGTTATTTCAATATCTTGAGTTTCTGGCAAAACAAGAAATAGAATTATGCTCAATTTGTCTTCAATATATCTTGTGAGTGTCAAATTCTTCAGACCTTTTTTCCTCATTATGTATCATAAATTTCAGTTGTCACTTTCTGATTCTACATATAAGTGTCTTTTTTCTTTACATTTTCCATAAAATGTCCTTGTTGCTCTATCCATAGAAATCTCAGCATCCTTCTATAGAATTGCATTGCCTTTGTCTGGAGTCTTCTCTTCATTTATAAAGAAATTAATTATTCAGCATACATTGTCATATACAATGACTGATATTACATAGCTTACCACAGATAAATGCTTTCAAATAAAATACTTAACATTGACATGATGAAAAGTGATAAGTGGCCAGCTAGTTTCATTGTAATTCATTTGTTTTTAAGGCTTATCATCACTTTGTAGGCTATTTAAATCTGAAACTTATTTTTAAGAATAATATATTTTGTAAGCTAATATTGTATTAATAATTTTTTTTTTATTTTAGAATAACCGGGATTATACCAGACACAAGTTCAGCTATTTAATTCATATCTGGGGGTGAGGAGAAAGAATCACACTTTCTCTCAAAGGTATTATCGAACTTGACTAGAATTTGGATTCAACTCTCAGATTCATTATTCTGAGCCACTGCTTAGTATCATGAGATGTGATCTGCACAGGCTAAGTGCAGCATCTTGACATAATATTGATTTCACAATAGGTCTGAAGTACCCAGGAGAAATGTTGATTTATACTGTCTTGATAACTGTCTACAATTTCTGATATTTGTAGGTGTCAAGTCTTATAAGTGAACTTCTTCACCACATCATAAAAGATTCTGCTGGGCAAACTGGTGAAAGCACCATTTATTGGAAATCTCCATAATCCTCCTCAAAGTAATTCTTTGAAATTTGGACAACTTTGGAAACCAATGAGACAGTGTATTACTCTACTCCAATAGCTTATCATTGTGAGTGTTGTTATCATTGTACATGAAGCCTGTGGGTGCAACAGATACAACATGGTGTTCAATGTTTAAGAAGTGTTTAAAAGGGTCAGCAGACTTAATCCGTGCCATGTGAATATACTGCACACCATTACAGAACTGCTACCAACTTTCACAGTAACAAACTTTGTGGAACCTGCATTCTGACGAACCCTAGCCATCAACTCAAAACAACTTCAACAATGACATCTGACTACACCAAAGTTTGGCAGTCCTCCATGGTCCAATTAGAGATGTCATATGAAGCACTGTTTTTAATGTCATAGAGGTAACAGAGGCAGCCTTGTGTCCATATCCCACGTAAGCTAAACTAAAAAATACTGGACTGACTTGTTGGATATGGGTCTAGTACAGAATTTGAATTCTGTGTTAAACTTTGCAAGAGAAACCACTGTGAAATCCAGAGTGCTTTAACCACTCTGCTAGGAAGTTCTTCACACTCAAGCAACGTTCTGTTTGCCTTTAAAGCATACTCACTTGTTCAGATTTTCTCAAAAGCCATATCTGCCCACTTTCATATCTGTTGTGGAGTAGTTTTTGCATTGAAGGCTATAATCATGCTATGTCGGTTGCTAATCGACTTAATGCACTCAAAATGTTAGGAACTTGGTAATCTTCCACTGAAAGCTGACTTCTTAGTATTCGGCTAACTGTTGACTAATATCAACTGCCTAGTAGTTCTACTGAACTCCAATAGAACTCTAAAGAACTTCTAAAGAACTTCCTCTTAACTCTTATTAATATAGGAGGGAGAGTCCGTTATCTGAGGAATAGGTGTTTTTCCCCATAACAATATCCAAATTGTAAAAAAAGCAATTTCTACAGAATTAATGGATTTTAATTTTTAATCTGGCATCTTTTTATTATTTCAAACATTAAAGCCCACCAGATTAGATGGTTGTTTCTTCAAAATAAAACTTACAAAACCCACAAAAATAAAAAAATAAGATATTATAAATAACATTGATGACACTAGACACATAATATGATACGAATTCTTTAACTACTGAAATTGAAAAGAATTTGTTAATTTTTGGTTTGTTCTGAAATTATCCTTGTGTTGCAGTGCAGTGGATATCAGCTCGAAACAAGAAATTGTAGAGCCAAGTTTGAATTTCACTTGAATTTGTTGCATTAACTTACACGCAAATACCCTTGTGAAAAGTATTAATCTGTCTCTTCACCCTCCAGCTATGGGCTAAATAGCAGGATAGATTGGATTCTGCAGCCTTGGTTGGCAACTAGTCTACCGCAGAAAGTAATGGCAACCTACTGTGAGTTGTGGTACTGTGGATATCAGTTCAGAATGAGAAATTAGAGAGCCGTGATGAAAATTCTAGTTGAATTCATTGTATTCATTTATGCACAAATACCCTTGAGAAAGGTATTAATGTCTCTTCTCCCTCCAGTTATGCATTAAATAACAGAACAGATTGGGTTCTATCACCTTGGTTGGCAACCTGTTTACAACAGAAAGTAATGGCAACCTACTGTAAGAAAATCTTCTGCTCAGTCAGTCATGTCTTTTTTGAGACATGATCACCCAAGTATGTATCACTTATAACAATTAACTGACTGACTGACTGACTGACTGGTCTTCTAGTCTAATAAATACTCATGTCTTAGCAATGCTGTTTTTCACGTTGTTTAGGTCTAATTTTTTAGCTTCCTTATTGATATCATATTCTGTTGTTTTTGGTGCTGTTTGTATGTTTTGGTTATGTTGTCCTTTAGTAATATTTCTGCTGCAATGAATATGTTAGTTCAATTGTTTATTTTACTTATATCTTTTTGTTTTTTTTGGAAGGCATCTTGCTGTTTATAGGATTTCATGCTTCTTACTAAGTGAATCAAGTCTTTCTCAAAGTCATGCAATTCTTTGTGTTATAGGAGACATTCTTTTTTTTTTGTTTTAAAGCCATATTTTTCCTGGAAACAAAAAAAACTATGTATACAAAACATTCTTAACAAATGGTAAATACACAAACAATACAGTGCTTTCTAAAAATATTGAGGGAATTAAAAATACAAAACAAATAGCAGCAAAAATATCATGACAAATAAGGAAAAGAACATCAGCCTACAACAATCAATCCAAAAACTCTAAACTCTGTATGAAGGAAAATAGCTATAATTACCTTCCCAGACCAAAACAAACTACTACTAAATAAATGATCAGAACTCATCTCAAAATGCCAACATGAAAACAATTTTTTACTACACTACTTAAAAATTGAAAACTGAAAACAAACAATCCAAACAAATAAACTAGATAAATAATAACAAATTAACAAACTAAACCCACTAAAATAACCATTAGGATAATACAACAGACTACCAGCAATGCCTCATGACTACCCATAATGCATCAGTAACCTGTTTGTATAAAACATTAAGTAAAAATTGCATTTAGTAAGAAAGAGATTGTTGTTTTTGAGTATTGGCTTCAATGCCCGATTTACATATGTTCTATTTTTGGTATTCAGCACTTTAACCCATAAATATCTTCTGCGTACCATGTTAATTCAGGACATAGGTGATCATGGCCTTCCACATCTTCCTTTTCCCTTGTAGCTCTTAACACCCTTTCTCTTTTCCCCCTCCTAAACCCTGCTCTGTCATCCATTTGCTCAAGTCCATCAAGAATAGCTTTTCTCTGTCCTTTTTTCTATCTCTCCACCCTGTGAGTATCAGATTCTCAAAGCCCTCCTTCCACATTACATATCCCAGAAACTTCAACTGTCTCTTCCTGATGTTAAGTAACAGTTTACTTTTTGTTTCCATAAAAACTCATTGTTGCTCGCATCCTTCTGTAGAACCACATTTCAGTTATTTCAAGTCTTTCCTTCATCCTTGATGAAATTGTCCAGCAATCACTGCCATATTGAAGGACAGACATCACATATCAATCCAGTGCACTCTTCTCTGTTTCCAATGAAAGTTTCTTGTCACTGAAGACTCTACTTAGCTTTTGGAATGCATCCTTGGCCATTTTCCTCTGGAAAAATGGGCCAGTCAAAATAATTGTCATTTAGCAGACTTGATAACCCATAAACATAGCATAACTTAAAACTATATTTCATCTTATACTGCTAAAGATAGATAGACAGATAGATAGATAGATTCAGCACATATAATCATTAAATGTTCTTTCAGGCAAATACTATTCAAAATAATCAGCATTTTATGTTGATTAATTTTATGATCATCTTTTTTAAAATTACAAATAAGGAAGAATTTTTTTTAAAAATAAAAACAAATTTTTTAACCCTTTATTACATGACTTTAAGTATTTAACTACTAACAGCTGATTGTTTCATGACATCATTTCTAAAATTTATTAAAATCACAAATTTGTCTCTACCTAACCTGATGATGACGATGAAGAAAGTCAAAAGCACAAATCCTATTATTTTTAATATTTTTCTGAAATGCACTTCGAACCATTGCTGATGGAATTTCTTCCTTGCCACAAAAGGATTGTTCGTAATTTTAAAAATACAATCATTAGAATTAATCAACGTAAAATATTTGATGTTAAATACACATATATATTTGTCAAATATATATTTAAAAAAACAATATGAATAAAGACAAAAATGGAGATATTTGAAAAAAAAATTCCTGTACACAGATTTATATTTTGGTAAGATTCAATAGTGGCACTCTTGAGAATTTTTCATCTAAGTAGCTAACTTTCTATTTCAATAAATGTGGTAACCTTTCAATCAAAGTTGTGGTTGAATTTATTTCCATGTATAACTAACTGTTGTGTGTAAGATCCTTTTTGTGTTTATAGGTATGTTTTATATTATATGTACCTGCATCAGAATTATTATCATTATGAGTATTTTGGGTTGTAATGATAGCTGTAATAGTTTTGAAGATGAATGTTATTATTTTAATATTGTCATATCTCCATTCCTGAAAGAATAACTATTTTCCCAAGCCAATAGACATGAATATAAAAATGTAGAAAAATAAAAAAAAGGGTTATAATTTTAAGAATATTTTAAATTCATAACCTCCTGTTATTAAAAATATATAATACATAAATTTATACCTTACTAAAACAATTTTAATAACTATTTTCCCAAGCCAATAGACATGAATATAAAAATGTAGAAAAATAAAAAAAAGGGTTATAATTTTAAGAATATTTTAAATTCATAACCTCCTGTTATTAAAAATATATAATACATAAATTTATACCTTACTAAAACAATTGTAATGTTAACTGCATGAAAAGATTGAACAATATCATTTACCTACTGTTGTTTATTAAACATTAAATTATATCATTTAGCATCTTCTATAATCTATATAGTTAACCCGATGAATATCTATAAAAACATTTTGAAAACTGACATTATTAATTTTGTTTATAGTTATCACAAAAAAAAATCCTTACATTTGCCTTGATAAAGTCAGTGAACAAAATGCATTGGATAAGATAACTGTCTTTTTATATGTGTGTGTGTATGTGTGTATATAACACCTAACATTTTATGTTGATTAATTTTAATGATCTTATTTTATATATATTTATTGTATCATCTTGTTGGATTCTGATCCATATGTTCAAATTATATATATATATATATATATATATATATATATATATATAATTTGAATATATGGATCAGAATCCAACAAGATGATACAATAAAGTGTATAATAGTGTATGTTTATGTTTTTCCAACATACACTTAAACAGACATTCACATACACTATTATAGACTTTACCATCCAAAATATTCTATGCACATACATTTAAAAATAAATCTTCTATTGCTTTACTACATGTGACACATGTAGTAAAAGATAACCCCAAATCACAACACATTAATATACTGTCTCTTTGTTACTTTTTCATTTTTCTCTCAAATCTCTGACAAAGCTTTAATAAAAGTGAAATATGTTAGATTGAGATATGTTTCATTTTAGTTCTTTTACTTTATTCTATCACACACACACATACACACACACATATATATACATATATATATATTGGTATTAACTTATACTAACATAAATCAGTCAATCGCTAAATTAATGGTGAAAAAAGCACTTATTTTATATGGCAAACATTGATCTTTCAAAATAATTTCCTTCTTTAAAGAAATATAAAAAACATCTGAAAATGTTTCAAAATGGCTTCCTCGGTGTCTACCCCTTAATGGAAGTTTCTGTGCCAAGAAATGACTTGTAATGAAAGAAAGGAAAGTATAGAATGTCAAATGCAGAAGTTAGCAAGGAAAGTGTGGTGGCTAGACAAATTTTTATAAATATTAGTTTTCATATGGAACTGAGAAAAAAAGTTAACAATTTATTATAAAGCACCCCATAAAGTGTGCAGACAGTTAATAGTATATTTTGTTTTACTCTCCCAATGTTGCAAGCAATGATACAATATCTGTTTGCAGGCACTAACTTGATTCTTTGTCCTATATATGGATAGTGGAATGCAAACAATTTACATTTATAGGCTCAGTTAAAAATTTCCTGAATATTACCAGGATCAATCAACACCTATAGAAAGCCAGAAGGCCCAAGGACAGATATATTGTAATAGTAACAGAACAGATTTTGACATTGGTTTTGGTTATTAACTGATTGACAAACATCAGATGGTTTTACTTTGTTAACTAAATGGTTTTTTCATTAGCTGCACACAAAGTGCTTCTGAGGGCTACATATAATTTTGAATTCAGAGTATTCCTTCTCCTAGACTGGTTGCTAGTAGAGCACAGTCTGATTTGCTATTCAACTCATACCAGCAGTGGGGTATGAAAATAGATAGACATATACCTTCTCTAAGGGTATTTCTGAAAAAGTGAATATAATGAAAATCAACTAGAATTGGAACTTGGTTCTGGCAGACTAGACAACAAGTGGTGAGCTATGAGCTGCTACTAATGGACCAAACCATCATTGCAGACATGTACTCACAACATTTGGAATGTGTGCAACAGGTACCAAAGCAGAAGGAGCTACCTTTGCCAGGGTTTTATGTACTTCAAAACATGCTAACATTGCTAGGTTGTTATGTACTTCAAAACAAGCTAGCATTGCCAGGGTGTTATGTAGTCTGAAAGAAGTTAGGATGTTATGTACTTCAAAAGGTGCTAGTATTGCCAGGGTGTTATGTACTCTAAATGAAGCTAAAATGACCAGGGTTTTATGTACTTCAGAATGAGCTAATATTGCCAGGATGTTATGTACTCTAAAAGAAGCTAGCATCACCAGGATGTTATATACTTCAAAACTAATATTGCCAGGGTGTTATATACTTCAAAATTAGCTAGCATTTTCAGGATGTTGTGTACTTCAAAATGATCTAACATTGCCAGGATGTTATCTAAACTTATTTATAAATGGAACTTTGTCTGTGTGTGTATGTCTGTTACCTATAGACTCCAAAATGGCTGAACCGATTTTCTTGAAAATTTATATAGTTGTACTATAAGCATCTGCGAGTGTTCTTAGCTAGATTTTGTGTCGAGGTACCCACGATAAATATAAAAAAAACTGATAATCGAAAAAATCGGGTTATAGAAGGAGTGGTCTGATTTTAATCTAGTTTGATACACTCATAGACATAAGAAACAATATTCAGAAGTTTCAAGGTTGCAGCTCTAACATTAGTGCAGAAAATTTGATATCGATACAAGAAAAATAAAAATTTGACTTACATCCATTCATTTTTCTTTCAGTCTACGGTTTCACTTTAACTGGAAACAACTATTGCTTTTTAGTCTTTTGTGCCAACATCCAAAGAGTCTGAACTCCAGGACCATGGATTAGTTTTAAAGCTTTCATTACACCCGAGCAATGCCGGGCTATACTGTTAGTGTACTCTAAAAGAAACTAGCATCACCAAGATATTATGTACTTCAAAGAGAGCTTGTGTCACCAGAGATTCCTGAGAATAGTAACTTGCACAGCAGGACTGAGGGAAGAGAAACAGCTGCACATATTTATGCTTCCACCTATGTGTTTTACATTTCTGGTTCATTTGTAGTGTTGGGTCTTCACAAAATATACTTGTCGGAATTCAGGCCCAAATGTTCTATTATAGTTTTAACTGACCATATAGCATTTATCCATAGAGTTGGATATTGTTTTAGATGATTATTAGTAAACTCTATATCATCATCATCATTTATCCATCACACCCAGATGGTGCATAGGGCAGCAACTTTTTGTTGCTATTTCTGTAACAAACTGTTTTTTACAGGGCTGGGTTGTTAACCCTGCACCCAACCCCCAAACCTGGAGAACCGGTGGACCATTTTTGGTCCTTACGTTTACAGCACCTGGAACTCCCAAATGGTCACCCATTTAAGTACTGACCAGGCTCGATATTGCTTAACTTTGGTGATCAGACAGGAACTGGTATATTCAACATGATATAGTCGTAGACTCTATATGGGTTTTGAGGTATTTTTGTTTTCGAAAGTTGTGTTATTCTTGCTACACATGACATACAATCTTGCAATACACATGACATACGTTCTTGCCACACACAATATATGATCTTGCCACACACATGACATAGGATCTTGCCACACATATGACATATGTCCTGCAAAGTGTAAAATATTGTGAACTTTGTAACACCAGCATCATAGGCAAGCTTTTTCAAGTCTTCAAGAGAGATGAAAAGGATGACTTTGACTTGTATGATGAGTTTGGACTTGATTCTAGTCATAAAAGGACTCCCTGTTCTGAGATTTTCAGTGGTGCCATTAACTGTTCACTTCTTGACCACAGACACCACAGTAGTTTTAATAAGCTGGTAATAGATCTATATAGATTTATATATTTCTCAATTTTTGTGCTTTTTCCTAAGGTTTTTAATAATCATTTGGAATTTATGAATGTTGTACTGGCTGATTAATGAAAACAGTGCAAGTACAGACATCAGAATATTGCCTACCATTTATTGGAAGAATCCACAGTAAATACCATTCCAAAGAAATCCCAACTCAATGGATTTCTTTGGAATGTGACAATAGAGAAATAATTTGGCATGTAACAAAACTATGTACTAGAATTAGATCTTTTCCTATGGGGAGTGTTTATATTTATGTAATAGGTTTACCAATTTTGGCAGTTTCTTTAGAGGAAAGAGTGTTGGTAATGTTACTGAATAATATCTAGTTATAAGCATACACGTTCCTATTTTAAAGACTATTCTCGAAAACATGTTTTTGCTAGGGGCTTCAATACATTTGCATGATTATGCATATATTTGTGGATCGATGGATGGCTGGATCAAGAGTTTTAATTCAATTTACTTTAGAGCCAAACATTAATTATATTAAACTTTTATCTGGCATTTAAGCATACATCCTTATAAATTTATGACTCAAACCAGCTTCATTTTTATTTTATCTTTCATCATTTTAAAATTTTCCTGAAGGACACTATTTTTTTAATTTAGAAATTATTTTATCTCTCAATGTGTATAGCTTTATCTGAATAATTTTTTCAACACCAGTTATACATTTTTTTATCAAACAACTAACTTCTTTCTGAATTTTCCTGCAAAGGGATAAGTTCATAAGAAGAAACTATTAGCATAGAACTTATGGTGAAAACTAGCAATTTCAACAATGGGATTATGAAACCAAGCTGCCAATCTACTATTGAGCTTCAATTCGTGAACTCCAGCTACTAATAAAAAAAGTTCCGCAGAATAATTACTGTGAAAATATTAATAGAAGAGGCAGAGGAAAGATACGTGACAGGGAAAGTGACTGAAGTCAAGAGGCCAGATCAGGGCTGATAGCAGCCTTCTTGCCTTGTTTGGGCTTAAATGATATTTTTAAAAGTTCAGAATAAAAAGGTAGGTTGCAAAGAGGGAATAGATTACGTTGAAATATATAGTTTGAAATAATCAGGCAAGCTGGAATAAAGTAGAAAATAAAAATAAACAAGGGAGTCAGGAATAACACTGGACAAGTTGAAATAAGATCAAAATTTAAATTACCAGCCAGCCTGCTACTTCTACTTGTCATGATTTAAACAAAAGGGGTGACCTTGATCTCACCTTTCCCTTTCCACTAAAAACCAGCAGCCAAGAGATGTTGTCAACAGCTGAAACCTTATAATCAGTGTCCCTTTTACTGTCACAGAGGGGAAGATGAAAGTGGAGTATCTGTTCTCAGATACTCACTTTCAGCTCTGCAGCATCTGCCACCTGGTGGCTATTGTGTAAGTTTGGAGGGCTATGACCAGCTTTGACCAATGGCTTGAGCGTATGTGCCTAGGTTCCCCACATTAAAAACTGACCTTGCATTACAACTTGCTCCAGTGGGGAAGAAGGGGAAGAAGGGTAAGTCCTGACAAGCTTAGTACCCAGCTACAGTGTAATAATCTTTGACAAGTGACCCAAGTGTTTGTGCCTGTGGTTCCCACATTAAAAACTGACCTTGTGTCACATCGCACACCAGTGGGGGAGTTGGGTAAACAATGATACTTTTTGACCTGAAGAGCAAGATTAAAGCATAGTATCTGTCCTCAGATACACATCTTCTGCTCTCCTGCAGCCCTCACCACTTGTTGACACATGTGTAGGTTTGGCAAAGGAATGATTAGCTTTGACAAGCTAAGACAAGAATAGTACCCAGTTACCACAAAGGCAGGGGCTGGGTAATGTTTAAACAGTGACCCAAGCGTTTGAGCCTGGAGTCCCTACATTAAAAACTGAACTTGTGTCACAATGTGATCCA
The DNA here is from genome assembly GCA_037127315.1 of Ascarosepion bandense. Lineage (NCBI taxonomy): Eukaryota > Metazoa > Mollusca > Cephalopoda > Sepiida > Sepiidae > Ascarosepion > Ascarosepion bandense. Next base: position 2,007,735 of record JBBBDQ010001657.1, on the reverse strand, counting down.
GTGAGGGAGTAGAATAAATAATGGCTCTTCTTGGCCTGGAGGGCAGGATCAAAGTGTAGCATCTTTTCTCAAATACTCACTTTCTGCTCTCCAGCCACCTGCAGCACTCACTCCTTGATGGCATGTATGTAGGTTTGGAATAGGAACGACCTGCTTTGCAAGCTATGACCAGCTAAGATGAGCTTAGTACCTGCATAGGTGGTGCTGGATAATCTTTGGCCAGTGACTTAGCACTTGTGCCCTGGGTCCACACTTTAAAAAACCAACCTTGAGTCACATCTTGCTGCAGTTGATTCCTGGAGCAATTACACTTTAATTAGCAGCCAGTTCCACTTTAGGTTTGGCTCTGTTTTAAGGATGGTATGATCACATCCACCTGAGATCCCATTATCTGCACTTGATTCAGCAAAAGAGATGATAACTGTTCATGTCCAACTGCAGTGGCTTTGCACATGCTAAGTTGCATTGATCTTGTTTAACCACAGTCAAATTCTAGCTTGTGCTATTCATGACAGACACTATGCACAATATTCATTATGCAAAATGGATTCTGATGAGAAACGTTTTCTGGCACAACACAGTGAACTAATTCTCTTAGCAGTAGAACTAGGAACTGGTTCAATATAATCACTCCTCTTCATGTCAGTAGAAAATGTGATACCAATTAGAGTGCAATTAGTAGCTCTCCTGGAGGTTAGCATCAGCCATGGAAGACAAGAATGGTTCACTAAAATGATTAAAAGATAATTTTGTTTTGAGCCATTACAGTTTATAAGAAATTTACTTGCCCCAGATAAAAACTGAGTGGAGGTCATTTTCAAGAGCAGCTATCAGGTTTATTTTGTAAAAGTATCAATCCTTTTGTATATTTATGAACATGTGCAGGTTGATGTGTGTTTTTATTGAGTCACCATCTCTAGATTGATTGTTAACTAAGTTGGAAGGCTTTCTGTATGCCAATTAGCAAACCTGTCAACAGTTCCCCAACTGTTTCTTTTACTATATTTCACTCACAAGTCATTGCATGGTTTTCAGGCACTTTCCAACAGTAGGCTGGAACCATTGCAATTTCTTAATTGATTAACCATTAAAAGATATGAAACTAGGTTTTTACATTCAGTCTAGCCATTTGGCTATGTGCCCACACTGATCATGAAATAATGCATCATTTGTATCTATTTTCTTGACTCCATCAAAGATTTTCCAATATTTTGATATTATCTGATTGATAAGACTTTCCTGCTGCCATAATGTAGCCTCCCTGTGCCTTTTCTATAAATAATCTCACAGTAATTGTACTGATGAGCTTTTTTCTTTGGTACATCGACTTTATGAATTTAAGCACTGTTTGATGTGGTGCAATAGATATTGCCTCAGAATGAGAAATCAGGGAGCCTATAGGATACAAATCCTTTACCATCCATCAACTAATGCAAATAAAAAAGTAAAGTTGCACACCTGCAAAATCATATCCAAATGACTAAAAACATTTTTTCTCCGGCCAAGGCAAATTTCACAAGTCAGTGTGAAAAGTAAAATTCTGGAAGCTGAGTGGATAGGAAATAGCAGATTAATCTATGATGCCAGTCAATTTTTTTCACACCTAAATAATGAAAATGCCTGCTGGAGTTGGTCACATGACTAAAATCCACTACCACATCTATTGACTGGTCAAAATCAATCAGAATGGGAGCGGTATTTGAAGCATCTCATCACAATGTAAGGAAGAAACTTCAAGCCGAAGTCATATCTTGCTGACAAACATTCATTCTACCTATACTTTCAATTTTCCTTTCTTCATTTTCACTCCACGCCATTAAAGAAAACAACAACAATAACAGGACATCTTCAACTGACTTTGATAAGTACAATCTCCTTCACTACCTTGACTTTCCTTTTCACTTTTTCTCTGGCCATAAAAAGCAATCTTTTTAATTTTTTTACATCTTTTGTTAGCAATCTTTTTAATCTTTTTACATCTTTTGTTAGCAATCTTTTTAATCTTTTTACATACATATATTCGGCTACTATCAGTATACGCCCCAGGATACTTAGCTACTTACTATTATTTCTCTGAAACATTTAACTACACACATTTTTCTATTTGAACATTCCACTCATACAAAATAATTAACTAGATACATTTTCTCTAAGGACTTTTTATTTTTCATCTTACAATAATGCTCTGTTAACAAAATTTCACTTATATTATAAATTCATGTTATAGTATTCAGTTTTATGAATAAAATTCCACTTATTTTACAAACAAAACACATTTATTCTTCCAACCATTCATTCAACCTTCTGATATTTGAAATTGTGGGAACTTTCATTGTTTCTGTCACAAGACCAATTTCAAAAGCATCACTGAGGCCTCTACAAGTCAAATTCCAATTCTAGTCAAGTTCATTACTTTCACATAGAGGTAGTAGGAATCCATCTCTTGTCCCTTCAGTTATCAGTTGAATGGCAAGATATATTGGGTGCTATAGCCTTGGCTGACAGTCAATCTACTGTAAAAAGAAACAGCAACTTACTGCAGGAAAATCTTCTGCCTAATCCCTCCTGAATAAAATGAGACATGATTGATCAAGCATCTATCATGTATGACACTTCACAAACTAACTGGATTGGCATCTAGATCTCATCATTCTACAGTTGAATCGGCTAGATGTAACTGTAAGTTCTGTGCTAGTAGTTTCTTCTCTCACACTTCTTTCTTGTGGAACTTTCTTCTGGCATCTCAGTTCCTAGTCAATTTTGATCTTCAAAAATTTAAATACAATGTCAGTCATGATCTTTTGTTATCTTAATTTCTTTATTGTTCTAACTCCTTAATAATATTTTTCTTTTCCTTTTATTTTTTCTCCCTTGGTAATTTTTTTGCATTTCAGTGGCTTTATTGCCTTGCCTGGTGGGGGATAGTTAAAAAAAATAATTCCTTTAGACTTAAAACCTGAAATCAATAAATTGTCATCCAACCAAATTTAAGCAGACGTTTGAATGATCATAACTATAAATAAATAAAAATGTTGCTGATATATTAAAGGTACATACGTGTCACCAGATGATTTCCAACTAAACAATTTTAATTTGTCTGAAAAACTGATTAGTCCTTACCTTCTTTTTGCCATAATAGTCTGATGAGTTGGGAGACAAATACGAATAGGTGCGAACATTGTAGGTAGTGTATTCTTGAAGTTTGTAATACTGAGGAACCTGGTGCAGAGAAAGAAGAAAAAAATGAAAATTTAAGTAAGAAAGCAATTCAGGCATCACCATTTGGTTTTCACCTCCAACAATATATTGGAAGAAGATGGAAACTTGATTAAAAAGAAAAATAAGAAATAAAACTGTAAAAGTCAGCCTTGATCTCTTATTGGCAGTGAATAGCTTATTTAGTCGAATTACACTTTTAACAAAAAGTCCCAAATCAGATGCTCATTTTAGCAAACCTATTTAAAATAAACTCAAAACAAAAGTTTAGACAATTTAATATTAGATACAAAGTTTATGGATATTCTCAAATGGAAAATACACTTTTAACAGAACAGTGTTATTAATTAATCTTTAGCATTAACTTTTAATAGCCTATCAAATTCTCTATTAGATTTAATAGCTTATTAGACCCTATTAAATTTGATAGATTTTTAAATTCCATATCAAATTTAATAGCTTGTATTTATTTCTGAAATTAATAATTTTCAATAATCTAGGAATTATTTTGAACTTTTGTTCTCATCTTGGTTGATAAAGGTGTTATAATAGACACAACTTTTCAACTAAGTACCCCCTGGTCATCATCAGCATCAGATTGGCTGATATGGATTATCTTGTTGATTATTGCGAAATACCTAGATGAATGAGTAATTGGATATACAGGTGTTGTAATTTAGTAGGAGTTTGGAACTGGAAATCATAGAGCATATTTCCAATTCCATTTGGGTTTGTAATATTTACTTATGCAGAAATACCATTGGGAAATATATGAATCCATCTTCTCTCACCCCCAGCTAAGTGTTAGTTAGTAGGACTTGTATCAGCAAATCATGAAAACTTCTTTCAGTCTTAAAATTGTTTCCAAATTTACATAACTTACAAAGGGTTGATAAGCCATAAATAAAAGCAAATCAATCAAGCCATTCACAAGTACATTAATGGGAAGTGAATACAGTAGTCAGTCATGTGTGTTGTGGTGCAGTGGATATCAACTCGAAATGACTAATCGGAGTGCTGAGTTCAAATTCCAGTTGAATTCCCTACATTCACTTGCACATAAATACCCTTGGGAAAGGTATTAATCCATCTTTTCCCTCCAGTTATGGCTTAAATAATAAGACAGTTGGGTTCTATAGCCTTGGATGGCAACCAGTCTGCCACAGAAAGCAGCGGCAACTTACTGCCCAGTCAGTCATGTCTCTTTCAAGACATGATTGCCCAAAGCGTATATCACATATGGCACTTAACTGACTGAATACAGTAGGCTTAACCGGAAATTAAACTGAGCTGGCCATTGCTGCTTACTACCCCAATAAATATTACACTCTGTTCAAGATCATATTTACAGCTAAAGTTATTTATCATGCCAGATTATTGAAGGTATGAAATATTTAACTTAAAATCACTAACTCTACAACCATCTGATAATAAACTCTTGTCATTTGAAAGTGTCTGAAACTGAATTCTGATTTAAGTATAACTTCTTTGAATCCTGATTTCAGATGCTTTTGAACAATATATTGTAGAAACTAATACGCTGCATCCTAAACTGAGAATCAGGTTCTTAAATTACTTTCTCCTTGTTTGCTTATCTTCAACATTTCCCTTGTCTCTTTATGTAACCGCCAAGATTTTAGCAAACCAATTTGGGTAAGTTTCCAACAATTAAGCAAAGAAAGACAGAAGAAGGGGAAGAAATGGCCATGACATTAATAGTTGGCAAGCGTAAAGAGATATCCCGAAGCCTACCAGGTTCAGCATGCTGTGGGATTTTGCGGTCAGGTTCTTCGGACCAGTGCCAAGCTGCCTGAAGACTCGTTTTGAAATGCATGACTCTCCTTCCCTAGAGTTTTTGCCTATCAGGAGAGGTGAGGTAATTGTTACAGACATTGAGATCAATGATATTTATAAAACATTGCCCAGCTGGGCAAATACCAAAATGAAGAAAGTTAAATGAGATACACCAAATTATCCCTATCAGAGATAATTATACAACATGGATAAGATAGATTTTAGAAGAACAGAAAATGGCAGGCTACTTAAAGGGTATGTTAAAATAACATTTTATTGCATTCATATTTTTTTTTACTATTTATTATATGAATTGGTTTTAGCTTATAATTATTACTAGCAGTATAGCCTGGCATTGCTCGGGTTTAATGAAAGCTTTAAAACTAATCCATGGTCCTGGACTTCAAACTCTTTGGACATTGGTATGAAAGACTAAAAAGCAATAATTGTTTCCAGTTAAAGTGAAACCGTAGACTGAAAGAAAAATGAATGGATGTAAGTCAAATTTTCATTTCCTGGTATCGATATCAAATAAGTTTTTTTCGTCGTAAACTGACGTTTGAAGGTGAAATAAGTCCTCTGAGTAAATGGTATCATGGCTGAGACTAAGAACTACAATTATACCTACTTAGAGCCAAACCCAAAGCTAAAGCTAAAGTAAAAGGAGTGAAAAAAATACAGACATACAGGCAGATAAACAAACACACATGCAAACATCTTGCCTTATATATATATATATATATTATCAATTTTCTGCATTATTGTTACAACTGCAACCTTGAAACTTCTGAATATCGTTCTTATGTCTTTGTCTATGAGTGTATCAAATTTGATTAAAATCGGACCACTCTTTCTACAACCCAATTTTTTCGGTTATTGATTTTTGATATTTATTGGGGATATCTTGACACAAAACCTAGCTAAAACCACTCACAGACGATTATAGCATAACTGTGTAAATTTTCAAGAAAATCGGTTCAGCCATTTTGGAGTCTATAGGTAATGGACACAGACACACACAGACACACACAGACAAAGTTCCATTTATAAATAAGTTTAGATTTAGATTTAGATAAACTCTGTGTCCTTGATTGGATTGATTAAATCTGCACACCCTACAGCTCTACTGTGTACCACTATGTGTCTTCTCAGTCCAAATGATGGTCTGCAAACCTTGTTACAAACAAAACAGGTATCGTTGGCAGGATGATGAAGCAAGTTTACACTGACTTGCTTCTAGTTTGTTATGCTGACCTCTTAGAAGGTTTTTATAACTTGCTATCGACAACAGCATGCAGTCTCACACATTTCAAAGACAAATTTGTTGGCCAATCAGAGTCAGTGCCTTTTTAGAGTTCACAGTTGATCTGTGCATGCTTGAGACATTCATCCTCAAAGGCATTTCATCTCTCACTCATAAAGAGCCTTCACTATGTAGAATATAAAAGTCAGTTCTTCCAAATATTCACATTCATGTGCAATGCATTCAGATCAGATTACACTTAGATTATTTTTTAACTTCATTTTAGGCTGATACCCCTGATTCGAATTCCAGTTGAATCTATTGTATTCACTTACGCGCAAATACCCTTGGGAAAGGTATTAATCCGTCTCTTCCTTCCAGTTATGGGTCAAATAGCAGGACAGACTGGGTTCTATAGCCTTGGTTGGCAACCAGTCTACCGCAGAAAGCAATGGCAACCTACTGCGGGATAATCTTCTGCCCAGTCAGTCATGTCTCTTTCGAGACATGATCGCCCAAGCGTGTACCACGTATGGCACTTAACTGACTTAACTGACTGACCCCTGATGACTGAACAGAGTGATTTCCAGAGAGTAAGTCTATGAAACTCAGAAGTTGGGATGCTGAAGTTAACATCAATCAAGGAAGTGATAAAACTTTTACTTGTATTATATATATATATATATATATATATATATATATATATATATATTCAGACCAATAGATGTAAGTAAATATATTGTTTAATTATTAAAAAAACAGAGTATCCACTCAAATATTAATATCCATTAAAAATAACTTTTAAACAAATAAATTAGAAATACGTAACAGATAACAGATTTCATAAAACCTTCATAAATAAGTTGTCTTTTACATTAAGATATGAAATTAGCCGATATGAATATTTCAAAAATCAGGAAAATGTGTGTTTAAAAGCATTAAAGCTTTGTTTGACCATTATTCCTATGTGGTTGAGTGGTTAAGAAACATCAGCTCTAATGACAGTTTTCCATAGCGAATGCAGGTTCGAATATATTTTTCTAACAAGATTTTTTCAATTATTCAAGCCAATAGATTTTTTTTTTATAAGCATTTCACCCCGAGCAAGGCATGTCACTGCCACTACTGCGCAGGGGGCTAAATAGAGTGGAGAAAGGATGATTAAATACAGGAAATGTCAGTGGGTGGGTGATAGGCGGGTAAGGATACCAAGAATGAGAGTTGGGTAGATGAGAGTGTTCTGAGAATAATTGGGAGTTAGAGTGATAGGAGGTGTCTATTGACCCTACATTTAAACACCTGGAGATTGTAGCTGTCGAGAAAGCAGACTTGTGGAAGGGAGTTCCACAGGCGGGAAGCATGAGAAAAGAAGCTGTTGGAGTAGAATTTATGGTTACATCTTATCTGTTTAACTGTAAAAGGGTGGGACCTAGTTGCTAATCTAGTATCTCGTGTGAATTCCTGCTTAGGTGGCACCAGTGCTCTAAGTTCATCGGAGCAGTAGCCATGAAAGTACTTGTAGAAGAGGCACAGAGAAGCCACATCACACCAGTGAGAGAGTGGTTGCAGCCGTTCTGCCAAATCTGTATCAACCACGTTACCGATCCTCCTTTGTATTTTGTCAAGAAGCCCAAGGAGAGCAGCAGGGGCAACCGACCAGATATGGCAGTAATATTCAATAAATAAATATACTGTTTAATTATAAAAAAAAAACAGGGCATCTATTCAAATATGAGTAATGATTAAAAATAATGGTTAAACCAATAAATTATATATATATATAAAGAGAGAAATTAGACTTCACATACAAATTACAGTCAAATTAGCAATCATCAGTCTTCGCTACATAGCTTGTTACATTTTACCTTATATTTTGATTTTCTGTAAATGCTCTGTTCAGATATTCTGCCCATGAAAAAATATTGAAATTATCTGCCATTCAGAACATTTCAGACAACAATTTCCTTCCTATTATTATATGAGGTTAAGATTCTACTGAATGGTGAGCTAAAAACTATTATTTCTTCAATTTAGCCAGAAATCCTACTCAAGGACATTTATAAAAAAAAAACCTGAATGTGTCACGTTCACATTTGGCATTTCAAATCAGTAAAGCACTGCAAGCATTTTTTGAAAAGTCAGAACTTGAATTTAGAGTATGCTCTAAGAAAAAAATTGAATACAATCTGTTTGAAAAAAAAAAGAAACTGAGGCATTCAATGTATTTCTTTTTAAGACATGATACCAAACGCTTACAAAGAAAGTATATTATTATGAAAACAGAAGGTTTCAGAATTATAGTGGTGTACTCAAATAATGCAGCTTACTGCCAAAGAAATTTCATTGAAAAGGTCATGACACAAAATCAAATTGAGATAGACAAATAAAATCAGTAACATATTACAAAACTACTGGATAGTTGTGATGAGCTTTATTCCCCCGGTACCTCAGCTACATAAATTTAGAGTGTGCTGCTAGATTGGTAATTAAGTTTCTCTATTCAACTGTTGAACTAGCTAGTTGCAACTACCAATTCTATTCTCACAGTTTCTTTTCTCACACTTCTCACCTGTGGAACTCCCTTCTGGTGCCATGTTTTTCTGACATCTACAATTTTCAGAAATTTATATTCAATGTCAATCATCATCTTCTGTCATCTTGAAACCTGTTTCTTTATTGTACCTTTCCTCACGAAAGATTACTCCTTCTCTTTCACTTCTTATAATGCCCCTCCCCCACTGCATACTAGTGGCATTATGGGCCTTGCTTGAGGTGAAAAAAAAATTAGTTGAATGTAAACTAATCTCACTATAAATACAATGTCACCTGCTGTGTGAGAAATAATGAAAAATTGGAGTTATGGTTCAAGTAATCAGACTATTTTGTTTGCTTCAATATCAATCCAATACAAATAGATTCATGAGAAACAAGTGATGTCAAGTGATAAGAAGAGTCATGAGAAATTTATCAAACAGTGCAAAAAGTGAAAATGGTGACTTGGGTTCAATTTTCATACTAGTCTATTGTGTTCACTTCATACTAATAAATTTAAATGAAAAAAATACCAGAGTAAACTTTTAGCTCTTGAGTCTTGGGTAGTAGCTAACCAAGAAGAACAATTCTGAATTTAGAAACCATCAAAAAAGCAAAGATAAATTATCTCTCCCAAGATGCCAGAGTATTTTTACAAATAATCAAGAAAACAAGTCTATGAACATCAATGACCCCTACATCTTGATTAGACAGTCAGTCAGTCAGGCAGTTAAGTGCTATATGTGATACACACTTGGGAAATCATGTCTCGAAAGAGACATGACTGACTGGGCAGAAGATTATCCTGCAGTAGTTTACCATTACTTTCTGCAGTAGGCTGGTTGCCAACCAAGGCTATAGAACCCAATCTGTCCTGTTATTTGACCCATAGCTGGAGGGAATAGATGGATTAATACCTTTTCCCAAGAGTATTTGCGTGTATATGATTGCAACAAATTCAACTGGATTTCGAACATGGCTCTCCGATTTCTCGTTCCGAGTCGATATCCACTGGACCACCACGCACATAGGTTGCTTATATTTTCTGCAGTAGACTGATTGCTAACCAAGGCTATAGAATCCAATCTATCCTGCTATTTAACTCATAGCTGGAGAGAGAAGTGATGGATTAATACCATACACAGGGGTATTTGCATGTAAGTGAACGCAACAAATTCAAGTGAAATTTCAACTCTGCCCTATGATTTATTGTTCCAAGTCAATATCCACTGCACCACAACACAGATCCAATTGGACATTGTATTAAAAAAAGAATGAAACATGCAAAATTTCTGTCTGAAATTTCTCAGATAGTGATTTATTTACTTTTGTACATTTGTGAGGAAATAAGTTAATAGATTAAATTGTTGGTTCATAAATTTAGTGGCACAGTAATTGTGAATTCAACCACTGTGCCAATAAAATGTGTACTTGGACTCGGTTGAAACAGGGTGAGAGACAACTGAGCAAGACATGGACAGCAGAACAAAAACATCCTACCATCATAGATTAAATAAAGGGTTCAGTTCAAAGTTTGCTGAAGGGTAACTGGATCAACAGACAACTAAGTTTGGTGTATAACAGTCAGTCAGTTAAGTGCCATACATGATACATACTTGGGTGATTATGTCTTAAAAGAGACATGACTGACTGGGCAGAAAATTATCCTGCAGTAGGTTGCCATTACTTTCTGCAGTAGACTGGTTGCCAGCTAAGGCTATAGAACCCAATCTGTCTTGTTATTTAACCCATAACTGGAGGGAAGAGATGGATTAATACCTTTCTTAAGGGTATTTGTGTATAAGTGAATGCAAAGAATTTAACTGGAATTCAAACTCGGCTCACCGATTTCTCATTCTGAGCTGATATCCACTGCACCACAACGCACATTATATTGGTGCATATAACAAGCGAAATGAAAAGATGAGGACATTTATCTAAATGTAAATAATTATATCATCTATGAAACTCAAAGAACAAAAGGTGTTCAGATTTTAAAATAATAGTAATGATTACAACATCTTGATGCTTTCTGGGTTTTTTTTTCAAGTTTAATTACAGACAAATGAATTGCTTCCATTTTGTTGTTCTTTATATTTACTCTATTTTCTCTTTTATTCAAAAGTCAGTCAGTCAGTTAAGCACCATATGTGATACAAGCTTAGGCAATCATGCCTCTTTCAATCCATGAATGACTAGGCAGAAGATTTTTTCTGCTGTAGACTCATTGCCAACTAAGGCTATAGAACCCAATCTGACCTGCTATTTAACCCATCGCTGGAGAGAGAAGTGATGGATTAATACATTTCCCAAGGGTATCTAAATCTAATCTAAATCTAAACTTATTTATAAATGGAACTGTGTGTGTGTGTGTGTCTATAGACTCCGAAACGGCTGAACCGATTTTCTTGAAAATTTAAACAGTTGTACTATAAGCATCTGCGAGTGTTCTTAGCTAAGATTTGTGTCAAGGTACCCCCAATAAATATCGAAAATCGATAATCGAAAAAATCAAGTTATAGAAGAAGTGGTCTGATTTTAATCAAATTTAATACACTCATAGACAAAGACATAAGAACAATATTCAGAAGTTTCAAGGTTGCAGTTCTTACAATAGTTCAGAAAATCGATAATATATATATATATATATATATATATATATAAAAGGCAAGATGCTTGTGTGTGTGTCTGTTTATCTGCCTGTATGACTGTATTTTTTCAGCCTTTTATTTTAGTTTTTGATTTGCGTTTGGCTCTAAGTAGGTATAATTGTAGTTCTTAGTCTCAGCCATGATGCCATTTACTCAGAGGGCTTATTTAGCCTTCAAATTTCAGTTTACAATGAAAAAAACTTATTTGATATCGATACCAGGAAATCAAAACTTGGCTTACATCCATTCATTTTTCTTTCAGTCTATGGTTTGGCTTTAACTGGAAACAACTATTGCTTTTTAGTCTTTCGTGCCAACGTCCAAAGTGTCTGAGCTCCAGGACCATGGATTAGTTTTAAAGCTTTCATTACACCCGAGCAATGCTGGGCTATACTGCTAGTTTTCATGTAAGTGAATGCAGCGAATTAAACTGGAATTCATAAATGGCACTTTGATGTCTTATTCTGTACCAAAATCCATTGCACCAAAACACACATCCAAAAACAATTCAAATATAATTTCTACGAAACCGTACAGAAAGCTGAAATATATATTATCACCCATATTTTGGCATCATCACTAAAGATGATGGAAGAATGTTTGGTTCAAAGGTAGAGAGAAAGGAAAAAAACAAGATACACGGAGGGATGTGGAAAGGGCTGGAATTGTGGATAAATGATGGTAATTGACTTTGCATTTAAATTCTTGGAGGTTGTAGCCATCAGGAAAGCAAGTATATGGAAGAAAGTTTCACAGGCGGGAAGCACAAGAAAAGTAACTACTGGAGTAGAATTGTAGCCTGCATTTGGTTGATCTAACTGTAAAAGGGTGGGACCTTGATTACAGTCTGGTTACCTGAGTAGATTCTTGTGGAGGGGGCACCAGTGACCTAAGTTCTTCAGAGCAGAAGCCATGAAAATATTTGTAGAAGAGACAGAGGGAAGACACATTCTGCCAATGAGAATGTGGCTGGAGTTGGGCTGCCAGGTCTGGACCAATCACATTAGAGATTCTCCTTTGGAGCCTGTTGAGAATATTGAAATGAACAGCCAGGGAGCCTGACCAGATATGACAACAGTATTCCATGCACAGTCGAATGGTTGATTTGTTATCTTGGCAGCACTTGCTCAGTTCATACTGTTCAGCCTTGACAGATTTCAAGAGCAATTATACAGCCTTGGGTGTAATTAATTATTTCCCACCTGGCAACCCCTACCTAACAGATGAAATGTTACCATCCTCTCACTATTCTATTGCTATAATTATGGCAAATGTTCACATTTCTTCGCCTTATATATATATATGTGTGTGTGTGTGTGTGTGTGTGTATTTCGGCAGATGTTTAAAGACGTCTGAAAATGTAATGCGATTAAGCGTTTAAATTATTTTTATTGTGTTTCTACAAATTTTTTTCTTTCCTGGACACAAAGTGCAAGATTTTCATATTCATACAATTTCAAGTATTCTTTTAATAATTATCAAAAACGATTTTTCAAAAAATTTTAACTAAATGTGTGATTTTTTATATATATGCCTGAAACTCACACACACACACTCATTCAACTCCCTATATATATATATATATATATATATATATATATATATATATATATTTATTAATTTATCTATTAAAAGTTATACTTTAGAACATGCACAAATTACAATCTACTACAAAATTGTGCATTTTGTTTCAACATTGAAAGAACAATGTCTCATCTGTTAGATAATAATGATGGTAATAAATGTTATTTCAGAAAAAAAATTTAAGAAAACTCACTTCCCTCTATTTTTGGAACATTTTTCGTATGAGGTAAAGAAGATAGGAATTTCTTAGTCCCACCAGCTCAGCCTTCAAAGCTAGGAACCACCATGCCAATAGTAAATCATGCCCATTCTTTTGTGTTTCTTTGGCACAAAATAAGTTCTATTTACATAACATCTTCCATAGAAATGTTTCTTTGTGGAATACACTCCAGAGAGGATGCTTCCTTAATCACTACAATTTTAACCTCATCAAATTCAGGGTCAACTGATATCTATCCTAAATACCCTCATAATATGCACTTCTTATCACCTCTTTCTCTCTTAATAGTCTCCATCAGCAGCCTTCTACCTTAAGTGGCTCTTGAGTTTTGCATTCAATGAACTAAAGTCAAAAAAAGACATCACAAAAATATTAGTAACACAATGCTACATATGAAAAATCTATTTGGAGTGTGTTGAATTTTAAAATTTGGTAGGCGTTAGTGGCTTCTCTATGAAAAACATAAACCCTTTGGCCACATCATCTGATAAGGAATTATATTATCTCTTCTTCATTTTCTAACACTTTCTCACACATGGAATTAACACTCATTTAAGCCTGAAAATGCCTATTATAGGGGGTGAAACACTTAGCTGAATAGCTTTTACACTTTGTCTTATTACCTCTGTAATATTTTTATAATGTCAGTAAAAGAATTAGAAGGCCCACTAGGATTTTGTTGTTGGTGGGCACCACCTTAACAGGCCCTATATATGACAGTAAACTGCATCCAGCAGCAAGGCCTCTGATTGGGAAGTTGTAAGGAGCATGGAACCACCTCTTAATTGTTGTTTCCAGGTCCACCCTGACCCAGAGTGGTAGCACTTGTTAGGGTCCCAGCTACGGGCAAATAATTAACCCCCAAACTGGAAAGTATAAAAATAGACTTTTATGGAACTATATACATAAAAAAACTTTTATAGAAAAATATACATTTTTGAAGGAAAGAAATTATTACCATAATACATTTTTGAAGGAAAAAATATTACCAACAATAAAATTTTGAAGGAAAGGAATATTACCAATAATACATTTTTGAAGAAAAAATATTACCAAAAGATATTTTTGAAGGGAAAAAAATTATTGCCAGCAATACATTTTTTAATACAAAACTAGAAGACATCTTTAGTGTTCTAAAATGAAAAATTTTTTCATCAAAATCTGACTAAATCAACCTTCTCACTATAACTGAACATTAAAAAAATACCTTAAAACCCTACCTTTTTGGCATTAAATAACCCACAGAGGTTGATATGCCATTAAACAATACTCAAACTCAAAAAACTATGTTAACAATATAAGATACAAAGATGACACAAAAGGAAAACTATAGTAACTTCAAGACAACATATGATTGTGAAAAAAAAGGAATAACCAACAATGGCAAGAAAACAAACTTAATGGTCATCAACAAGGTGGGGCATCCCAAGATACAAGCTGTGAATTGGAGACATCAGATTCTAGCAATTGTAGAAATTTAAATATTAAGATATTAGATATATGAGAAGTCTTTTAACAGATGACAGAAAATGTGACATCAAAAACTGAAAGAAGATTCAAATTGAAAAAAATGCTTTCCAAAGGTTATATAAGAAGACAGGAAAATTTCAGTAGAAACAAAGAAACGAATGTTGAACTATGATGTAATATCAGAGATGAAGAAGATACAGAGTTAGGGTCCTACTGATGAATACTGTGCAGAATCTGTGAGCAATTAGGAATTTAAGAAAAATGGAAACAAGAAAGTGATTTGTACTTGTTAAATTTTGTGAGGAAAAATAATGAGATGAGGGCTTGGAGAATTTAACAACTACAGGAGGCAAAATGCATAGCAAGAAACCTAAAGGAAGAAAACCAAATGCATGGTCATCAGTAAAAATGGCAGCCCAATATGCCAAATACAAGTCGGAGATACTAAAATCAAGCAGGTACAAAAATTTAAATACCTGGAAAGTATTCTAACAGAAGACAGAAAGTGTGACACAGAGATCCAAAAGCAAATTGGCATGGTGAAGGAAGCATTCCAGAAGTTGAGTAAAGTTTTAAGAAATCGGACAATTTTGTTAGAAACAAAGAAGAGAGTACTGGATTGCTATGTGATGTTAGTTCTTCAATATGGTAGTGAATGCTGGACAATATCATCAAAAATGAACAAAAAATTTGAAGCAACTAAAATGTGGTTCTACAGAAGGATGCTGCGGATATTATGGGTCAAGCATGTGAGCAATGATGAGGTTTTGAAAATGATGGAAACGAAAAGGAAATTAATACTGAGTATCCGGAGGAGTAGCTGAAGTTCCTGCAATGAGGAAGGAGAGATTGGAGAACCTGATGCTAACAGGCCAGATAGAGGGGAAAAGAGACAGGGGAAAGCAGTGGATAACATATTTGAAGGACCTAATCAGCTGGATGATGGAACGAGGATTGCGGGCTGTAACAGGAGAAGGCATGCTAAGAGCCACCAGGGATAGGGAGACATGAGGTGGAAAGCCATGATTGCCTATGCCCTGAAGGAACAAGGCATATAGAAGAAGAAGAAGAAAGAGTTTGTGAAAATGGGTGGTAAAATAAGAAACAGGGAAAGGGGTAAGAGAACAATTATTTGCCCACATCCTGAAGGGAGGCAACAAGATTTCTATTTATGATTGATATTTGCTCATTCAAATCAGCATTAGCATAAGGTTATATGGGTTAACCAAAGAGGAACCAAATCACTTTCAACAGCCTGCAAAAATAGCATGCTTTGTTTCATTAACTATATTTATTTATTCACCTTAGACTAAATTTTTTATGGTTCATCAACGCTTTTCAGGCTATTTACAGTCAAAAAAATATTTTTAGATTGTAAGAATTTTTTTAGATAATAGCAATTTAGTACTACAAGTCTTACTATTTAACCCATATCTAAGGTAGAATAGGTGAATTCATACCTTACCCAAGGGTATTTGTGCATAACTGAATATTATGAAGCCAACAGGAATTGGAATTCAGTTTCCCAGTTATTAATTATGAGCCATTAGCCATGACATCACCTACACATCCAAGCTTACAGCCCCTGGTATTCCAAAGTAATCACCCATCTAGGTTCTGATTAGGCTCAGGATTGCTTAACTTTGGTGATTATACAGGAACAGGTGTTTCAGCATGATGTGGCTGTACTTATTAGATTAATCTAACACAAGACTACAGCTTTTTCTTCCCTTGTGAGCAAATGTTCTCAAAGACAAGCTTGTTAACTATCATGTTGTGGCTGATAACAAATTTGGTAATATAAATCGTATTAACTATTAACTGTAAGAAGGTAGACTGTTTTGTTGTCAGTGAAAAGAAAAAATAAATCTAAGATGCGTGCAATGTCAAAATCAAGGAGCTATAGATACTTAACTATCTGGGTAATGTAGTAAGAAACAACAGAAAATATGACACAGAAATCAAAAGGAGCATATCAATAGCAAAAGATGCTATCCAGAATAAAAGCAAAGTAATAAGACAAAGAAAAGTTTTGTTGGAAAAAAAGAAATGAATGCTGGACTGTTGAATTTTATCACAGATGAAAGAGAGAGTTAGAGTGACATAGATATCGAAGAATGCTGAGAAGGCCATGGACAAAGTCTATCAGCAAGAAGTCTTGAATAAAATAAGGACCAAAAGGAACACATATACCTGCAATTAGAAAGAGACAGCTGAAATTTCTTGGATGCATTTTGTGAGAAAAGAGAATTTAACACTGACAGGATGACATATAGAAGGCAGATGCAGCACAAGAAAAAGCAAGGAAATGAATTTAGCAGTTTTGAGTAAATGGTTGTCACAGCTCAGACAATGAGAGATAGTGAAGGGGCAAAAGTTAGTTGGAATTATAAAAGAGAAGAATGTAGTGAAGAATCCTGATTGCTCACATCCTAAAAAGACACTATGCAAAGACGAAAAAGTGTAAGAAGAAGAAGAAGAAGAAGCAGAAAAAGAAGTAGGAAGAGAGATAGTGAAGGGGCAAAAGTTAGTTGGAATTATAAAAGAGAAGAATGTAGTGAAGAATCCTGATTGCTCACATCCTAAAAGGACACTATGCAAAGACGAAAAAGAGTAAGAAGAAGAAGAAGAAGAAGAAGAAAAAGAAGTAGGAAGAGAGATAGTGAAGGAGCAAAAGTTAGTTGGAATTATAAAAGAGAAGAATGTAGTGAAGAATCCTGATTGCTCACATCCTAAAAAGACACTATGCAAAGACGAAAAAGTGTAAGAAGAAGAAGAAGAAGAAGCAGAAAAAGAAGTAGGAAGAGAGATAGTGAAGGGGCAAAAGTTAGTTAGAACTATAAAAGAGAAGAATGTAGTGAAGAATCCTGATTGCTCACATCCTAAAAGGACACTATGCAAAGACGAAAAAGAGTAAGAAGAAGAAGAAGAAGAAAAAGAAGTAGGAAGAGAGATAGTGAAGGAGCAAAAGTTAGTTGGAATTATAAAAGAGAAGAATGTAGTGAAGAATCCTGTTTGCTCACATCCTAAAAAGACACTATGCAAAGACGAAAAAGTGTAAGAAGAAGAAGAAGAAGAAGCAGAAAAAGAAGTAGGAAGAGAGATAGTGAAGGGGCAAAAGTTAGTTGGAACTATAAAAGAGAAGAATGTAGTGAAGAATCCTGATTAAGTCCATCTCAATAGTACCACAAAGAACAAAAGAGGAAGAAGAAGAAGAAGAAGAAAAAGAAGAGAGATAGTGAAGGAGCAAAGAAGGAATTATAAAAGAGAAGAATGTAGTGAAGAATCCTGATTGTTCACATCCTACAAAGACACTATGCAAAAAGACGAAAAAGTAAGAAGAAGAAGAAGAAGAAGAAGAAAAAGAAAAAGTAGGAAGAGATAGTGAAGGCAAAAGTTAGGTTGGAATTATAAAAGAGAAGAATGTAGTGAAGAACTTGATCTGTCTGTGAACCTAAAGGACACGATGCAAAGACGAAAAGAGAAGAAGAAGAAAGAAGAGAAGGAGCAAAGTGAAGGAATGAGAGAAGAATGTAGAACCTGATTGCTCACATCCTAAAAAGACACTATGCAAAGACGAAAAGTGTAAGAAGAAGAAGAAGAAGAAGAAGAAAAAGAAAAAGAGAGAAGAGAGATAGCATGGGCAAAAGAAGGAATTATAAAAGAGAAGAATGTAGTGAAGAACTGATTGCTCACATCCTAAAAAGGACACGGCAAAGATCAAAGAGTAAGAAGAAGAAGAAAGAAGTAGGAAGAGAGATAGTGAAGGAGCAAAAGAAGCTGGAATTATAAAAGAGAAGAATGTAGTGAAGAATCCTGATTGCTCACATCCTAAAAAGACACTATGCAAAGACCTAGCAAGTGCAAGAAGAAGAAGAAGAAGAAGAAGAAAAGAAAGTAGGAAGAGAGATAGTGAAGGGGCAAAAGGCTGGAATTATAAAAGAGAAGAATGTAGTGAAGAATCCTGATTGCTCACATCCTAAAAGGACACTGAAAGACGAAAAAAGAGGAAAGAAGAAGAAGAAGAAGAAAAGAAGAAAGAGAGACAGGAAGGAGCAAAAAAGAAGGAATTATAAAAGAGAAGAATGTAGTGAAGAATCCTGATTGCTCACATCCTAAAAGACACTATGCAAAGACGAAAAAGTGTAAGAAGAAGAAGAAGAAGAAAAGAAAAAGTAGGAAGAGCAGACAGTATAAAAAGTTAGTTAAACCAGGGAGAAGAATGCAGTGAAGACCCTGATCAGCCTCATGATCCCAAAAGTGACACTTATGCAAAGACGAAAGCAAGAAGAAGGAAGAAGAGAAGAAGAAAGAAAAGAGAAGAGAGAAGGGCAAAAGCAGTTGGAATCATAAAAGAGAAGAATGTAGAAGAATCTGATTGCTCATAGTCCTAAAAGAATTACAAAGAACAAAAAGAGTAAGAAGAAGAAGAAGAAGAAAAAGAAGTAGGAAGAGAGATAGTGAAGGAGCAAAAGTTAGTTGGAATTATAAAAGAGAAGAAATGTAGTGAAGAACCTGATTGCTCATATATCCCAAGACACTGCAAAGACTAAAAGCAAGAAGAAGAAGAAGAAAGAAAAAAAAAGAGAAGAGAGACATGAAGGACAAAGCCTGTTGGAATTATAAAAGAGAAGAATGTAGAAGAATCCTGATTGTTTCATGGTCCTAAAAAGACACTATGCAAAGATGAAAAAGTGTAAGAAGAAGAAGAAGAAGAAGAAGAAAAGAAAAAGTAGGCAGGATAGTGAAGGAGCAAAAGCTAGTTGGAATTATAAAAGAGAAGAAAACGTAGAAGAACTTGATTGCTCACATCCTAAAAAGACAGTCATGCAAAGATGAAAGCAAGAAGAAGAAGAAGAAGAAGAAAAAGAAAAGTAGGAAGAGATAGCGAGAGCAAAAGAAGTTGGACTATAAAAGAGAAGAAATAAAAAAGAACTTGACTAACATCTTAAAAAGACACTAAGGCAAAAGAAAGATTAAAAGTAAGAAGAAGAAGAAGAAGAAAAAGAAAAAAGTAGGAAGAGAGAGTAGAAGGGTAAAAGAAGGAATTATAAAAGAGAAGAAATGTAGGAAGAACTTGGATTGCTCACATCCCTAAAAAGACAATGGCAAAGACAAAAGCAAGAGCACAAAGAAGAAGAAAGAAAAAAGTAGGAAGAGAGATAGTGAAGGGGCAAAAAAGTTAGTTGAATTACAAAAGATGAAATAGTTCAGGTGGAAGAACTTGATTGCTCACATCCTAAAAGTACACTATGCAAAGATGAAAAAGTGTAAGAAGAAGAAAAAGAAAAAGTAGGAAGAGAGATATGAAGGGGCAAGTTTAGTTAACCAAGAAAAGAGAAGAATGTTGTGAAGAATCATGATTGCTCACATCCTAGAAGGAAAAGGAGGAGGAAGAGAAGCAGGAGAAGGGGGAGGAGAAGAAGCAAGAAGAGGAGCAGCAGCAGCAGCTGCTGGTGGTAGAGAAGAATAATAAGAAAAAGAAGCAGGGAGAGAAGAAGAGGAAAAAAAAGAAGGAGAGAGGTGAGAGAAGGAGAAAGAGAAGAAAAATAGAAGAAAAAGAACCAGGTGGGGAAGAACAGGAGAAAAGGAGGAGGAGGAGAAGAAGAAGTAGAAGGAGGAGGAGAAAACAAAAAAATAAAAGATAAAGAAGGAATAAATGATCATGATGAGCAAAATGAATACTAACCTTCAGATCAAAGTAAGGTACAGTAGTTCGTTCTCTGACATCCAACTGCTTCTCTGATTCTTGGTTAATACGTTCAAAACTCTGGGAAAAAAAGAGAGATTTTAAAAGCAAGAGAATAAATTAGTTCTAAAATCAAAATGAAAGTTAGAATATTGTCAAAGATCTAATTATTTTTTCATCTTTTTTCATTTATTTATATTTTTAGAGTTTGTGCATTTTGTGATCTCTAACTCGGAAAGAAGCTAACGTCAATTTTCTTTTTTCCTTGTTTTAATCTGGGATGTTAGCATAAATAATGAGTTTGTCGCTGGCTTCAAGCAATACAAGACAAGATGAGACAAACAGATGGGTTGATGGAGATGATAATATTGACCGTCAAGCATTTCCCTAGCTAATTAAATTAAATCTTAATAAAGATTAAACCTCGAGGCCTAATTTGGCATTTTCACTTTTTCATATCTGTCATTTCATCTCAAGATAATTTTGATCAAAAGCCACTTGTGAAAGAATCTCAATAGAAAGTCTATTAAATGCTTGCCTACCAATGACATAGATTTCAAGACAAATTTATCAAAATCTATTTAAGTAAAAAAATAGATTGACAAGTAACCAAAGAAAAAAGTGCTCAGAACTTGTGTGATACCGTTTCATGTCAGTAATCATTACCATTACTAGAAAGTTAAATCTTCGAAGAAAAATGCTTCTCTGTTTTGCAATGACAGAAATCTAAGGTAGAGCTGAGTGGTAGAATGGTGGACAGTATAACAAGTTCTAATGTTACGGTACCAGAGATTTTATTTGGATCCAGTGCATATACTTGCTGATAGCAGTAAAACAGTAAGTACATTCCTTAGTTCCACCAGTTTTAATTTTCAGAATTAAGATCCACCATGCCACACAGTGTAGCAAACCATTCTCATTCACTTCATATTTGATTGGTCAGATGTAAGTTCCACTTGAGCAATTTCTTCTTATAAATTGATGCTTTATGAAAGTAACTATACAAAGCAAACCCTTAACTATCAAAAATCAGGATCAATGGATGTTACTACAGGGAAGCTTTGAGCAACTATTGAGCCTTAAATTCAATCTAGATCTCAAGTGGAGCTCATGCAAACAATCTATCACTAAAGATAATGGAAAAATTATCAGGAGTCTGGTACTTACTGAAGTACCTAACTTTTTGTGCTAGTCTCTACTTTTACAAGAGCTAGTCAGTCAGTTAAGTGCCATACATGATACACGCTTTGGGTGATCATGCCTCAAAAGAGACATGACTGACTAGGCAAAAATTTATCCAGCAGTAGGTTGCCATTGCTTTCTGCAGTAGACTGGTTGCCAGCCAAGGCTATAGAACCCAATCTGTTCTATTATTTAGTCCATAACTGGAGGGAAGAGACAGATTAATACCTTTTCCAAGGGTATTTGTGCATAAGTGAATGCAAGGAATTCAATTGAAATTCAAACTCGGCACCGCAATTTTTCATTCTGAGTTAATATCCAATGCACCACAACACACATCAGGTCTAAAATGAAGTTAGTCAATAAAGTACCATACCTGATACAAGGGTATTTGTGCATATGGGAATACAATAAATTCAACTGGAATGCGAACACAGCATTCTGATTTCTTGTTCCAAACAGATATCTACTTCATCACAATGCACACAAAATGGATCACTGCTGCCATATATAGGTAGAAGCTGCTCAGTCTTCAATTGAAAAACATCTTCGCATCCTTGTTGGTAGCAAATTATTGTCCACTCTACAATCAACTTTCTCACAGAAAAAACATTGTAAGCCACTCACTACACTATCACTATTTCCATGAAAAGTGTTCAGACAAACTACATTCCTTAGTTGTACCAGTTCTAACCATCACAGCTTAGACTTGTCATGCCACACACATTGTAGAGAAGCACCATTCCATTCACTTTGTGTTTCATTGGTGAGATGTAAGTTCCACTTGAGCAGCTTCTTACCATCAATCACTGCTTTGTGCAACTGACTCCCAAGAGGATGCTTCCACAGTCACTAAAATCTTAGTCTGTTCAAATCATTATTTTCCCTACATGACACCATAATCAGGGTGAACATCATCATAAAATAAAGATTCAAAGGTGTTTCAAATAATTCAAATAAAATCAAGGAATATTACAGGTATCAAAATTTTGCAATCAAAAATGTACTGAACTTGACAGTAATTTGAACCTGGTTCTCTAATTTCTTATTTTGAGCCAGTATACATTACACAATTTCTCATTGAAAAAGAAAAATATATCAACTAGATAAATACACCTTGTATTTATTTAACATCTTGACAGTCAATAATTTTGATCTAGGACCTATTTCATGCACACTATAGCAAACCACTCTCACTTCACTGGTGAGATATAAGTGACACTTAAGCAGATTCATTCCACAAAATACTGCTTTGTCAAACTTACTCCCAAGAGGATGCTTCTCAAACTACCAAAATCTTAACCTGATCAAGTTTAAAGTCAACTGTTATCTTCCCCTTATATCCCCATAAGCTGTGCTTCTTACTTTGTATATCTAGAGTAGCTTTTAGAGTGGTTCTTTGACCTTGGGTTCTTTTGCTAACAACCATGCATTCTCTCTTCTTGTAATTGATGTTTAGTCTTTTTTTCTTGCTTTCTTTCTCTGCCTTCTGGAGGAGTCCTTTTAGTTTTCTTTTCTGTGTCTGTTATCAACACTGTGTCATCTGATTATCTGATGTTGTTAAGACTGTGGCCAGCAATAATAAATTCTGGTAAAACTTCTAATTCTCTCAGAATTCTTGCTGTAAAGTTTTCTTTAATATTTTGATTTATTCCAATAATTTAATCTCTTTATTTTAAAAAAAAAGGTTTTATTTTCTCTGTTCTTTCTACAAATTTACTACAAATGATGTAAGACATCTATACAACAAAACAGACACAAATAAACTGAGACAGATGAAATACATAATTTCAAAATCTCCATTCTAGAAGAAAATAAACTCTGTTGTATGTGTTTTATACCAAGAAATATCAGACATCTGAATCAACCTTAATGTCAATCAGGAACCCTTAATCTAAAAGGAATTGATTTGTGGTGATCCTAATAGGTACTGAATTCCCTTTAATAGATATTAATGAGAGTCAAACAATAAGATGCCCACATAGATACCAAGTGCAGAACCAGACATCAAACATAATCATATGCACTTGGAATCAGTGGAAACAGGGCTAACTTGAATTAAATAAATGATAAATTTCAAAATTCTTTGGAGGTTACATAGATCAACAAATACTTGATGAAGGCCAGAAAGCACAATGGCTAAAATGTTGTGATAATAGAAAAAGATCCAGACCATAGTCCACATTTCAGTCAGTTAAGTGTCATATGTGATACACATTTGGGCAATTATATCTCTTACAAGACATGACTGACTAGGCAAAGATTTTCCTGCAGTAGGTCGCCATTTCTTTCTGTGGTAGGATGGTTGCCAACCAAGGATTGAGAACCCAACCTGTTCTGATATTCAACCCATAGCTATAGAGAAAAGAGATGGATTAATAACTTTATTAAAGATATTTACATGCAAGTGAATGCAACAAATTCAATGGGAATTTGAATTCATTACACCACGATGCACATCTAATGCAAATATTTTGGATTGTCAGAATAATCACATTAACTATTTTTTATGAAGATAACTATGATCTTTTCCAATAAAAGTTGTACTATTTAACCTGTAATTGGGGGACATGATGGTTTTATACATTTTTCCAAAGGTTGTATGTGCATAAGTCAATATAACATACTTGACTGGAATTTGAACTCAATTCTCCGATTTCCTATTCCGAACCATATCTATTACACTGCCTGCACACCAAGGAACAGGAAGTGTAACAATGCCACTCATAGCTCTAAAACATGATGTGTGATGTAGCTTATGAAGGCACTATATTTCATTCTTGCATCTTATAAAAACAAAACCACATGGACATAAATTTCTTCCTTGTTTATTTTTTCTTTTTACTTGTGTGAAGTGCCAAGTGAGAGAAATAATGACAACTGTTGACCATTCTGGTGGCATATTCTCAACCTGCCCACTATCAGGGAACATCTTAATGTCATCGGCAACAGGCTGACTCTCAGGTCAGCCCCCATCTTTCTTCTACCGGTTCAATGTCTGCTACAAACCCCCCCCCCAGAAAACTCTCTTGGTCCCTTCTCTTTTTTCATCCCAAAAATCTTCTTTTTATCTCACACCTTTTGTGCAGCAGAACACTTCCACTTTCATCTTGAGATGCTTCTAGAATCCCCCAGGGTCTTCTAGAAAAGACTAGATATCTCCCGAACCATCCTGAATCAGAAGTCCTTTATTATTTATTCATTTATTTATTTATATATTTATATATTTAGAAGATTAGATTTCAACCTTAATTATAGCCAGGACTGTTTGATCATATTTACCCATGAAAGCCCCTGCTAACCATGCCGAATATTCTCAGTGAGGTGTCAACTTTAAAAGGCTTTTCGCAGAATAATGTCTGTTGTTTGGTGACTGGATGACCAACAAGTTCACATTTTTAGTTTTGCTAAAATTCCCTTTTTTGCATATTCTCTTTTTCTTTTTTTTTTTTTAAAAGAACCTAATATAAATCTGCTCTAAAATTTATCACATGCTACCCTTTACATAACAGAAGTATTGAAGAGAAACTGAGAAGTGGTAACCCATGAAAATGATAAAAATATCACAGTGATCTTCAAAGAATATCCTACAACAGTGCACTTAGGTCAGTTACAGAAGTGTCAATAAATCTAGAATCCATCATCATTACCAGTCCCTTGATTACCTCAATCATTGGGGGTGGGGAACCTCAGGGCAGAAGAAAAAAAACAACCTTCTTTACAATGATCTGTTAGTGGTGGCTCTCAGGAGTCCTAGCATTGTCATGTTTGTCTACTCTTTGAAGTTTTTTAACAGCATTCATGTCGTTGTCCCTGCTTGCATCCACCTTCAGTAGTGCCTTGCATGATGGTCTTGGAAAGGCTGTTAGACAATGTGACATGGCCAAAATATGACATCTTCTGATGCTTAATAGTGACTAATAGAGATTCTCATTGGCCCGCAAGACATTTGACCTTGCTCCATCCACAGTCATTGGCTTTGTGCTCCTAGTAGAAACATTTGTTCTCGAAAATCTAGTATTATGCATCTTTAAAAAGAATTTTTTAAATCATAAACACATAAATGACATCTATAGTAAATACATATTTTTTCCTCTCTCAGTGTGACTATGACAGATGTTCAGATGAGTTACATTTCTTCACAACTAGGATCCACCACGTACTCTTCACAACTAGGATCCACCACGTACTCTTCACAACTAGGATCTTCACAACTAGGACTCACCATGTACTTTTCTCTTTGTTTCTAATAAAAAGTTCACAATGACAAACCATCCCCATTCCCTTCATATTCCTTTCATAAGGAACAGTTTCCACTCAGACACCTTCTTCTCCACAACAGTTACTCCTGAGTGGGTGCTTTCCTAGCAAATCTTTAAGTCTAAGGTCAGTTAATGTCTATCCTACATATTCGCATAATATATAGTTCTTAATTACCCCTGGCTGACAAAAATATCTCTCAGTAACTCCCTACCTTGAGTGACTCTTGGGACTTTTATTGCATGACCTAACAGTAAAAATAAAAAAGATAACCTGAATATACCTATACAACTTTGTGAATAGGCAGTAAACAAATTAGACAAAAAGAAAAACGTTTATCAGGAAATGTGTTTCATGATGAAGCTGTTTTTTTTTTTGCATTAGGGAATTTCATGACAATAGGCAAAATCCAAGACATCATTCCAGATAACACTTTCTCAATATTCACTAAAATACTAAATGCAGTCCACAGCTAAAGTTCTACAAAAAACATCCTTTGGGAAATTAGCAAAAGGAAGAACTCTTTGAAATAGAGCAAAATATGGAAACTCTATTGGTTCTCATGCGTTTTTATACCTTTGCTTCACTAACTTAAAAGTATCATCATCATATCACAAAGAATGGAAAAGGTAGGAACATTTAAAAAAAGTCACAGGGAAGATAGATAGATAGATAGATAGATAGATAGATAGATAGATAGATAGATATGAACAAACCAGAAAAAATAAATAGATAGATATTTATTGACTGAACTAGATAGATAGATAGATATGACTAGACAAGAATAGATAGATAGATAGATAGATAGATAGATAGATAGATATGAATACACCAGAATAGGTAGATCATAATTTTATGATAAACAGTGTCTTTTTACATATCTACATCATAGCTACTTTACACAGCATGTTTGGGACATAAACACATTCATGGAGAAACTAGTCAAAAGTAAACATTGCTTCTAGCTTTACCAGAACAATACACTAAACACTAAACTAAACACTTCAAATGTCTACAATAAATTAGTCAAGTGGACCTATGTCAATCACACCCAATTACAAACAAAGATAATTTTCTTCATTTTTATGCTTGTCATTAAATTTGATTCTTGTTAGACTTCAAAATTTTTTCACAGCCATGCTCATGGAAAAAATTAATTCTCAATTTTTAATAGTTTACATTATCACAAGAATCAAAATCACTATCAATGGCTTACAAAATTGGAGCAGTATTTTTAGATTAAAAGTACCTCTATCATAACTATAGACTATATCCACTGTAAACAATTGTAAGAATCTTTCAAAGGAGAAAAATAGAGAAAGAGAAGATACTAAATCTATCCTGCACATTTATAAATCTACCATTCCCCCGTGCATTGAATACTGCTGCCATATCTGGTCGGGTGCCGCTGCTGTTCTTCTCGGGCTTCTCGACAAGGTTCAGAGGAGGGTCTGCAATGTGATAGATACCGACTTGGCAGACCGCCTGCAGTCTCTCTCCCACCGGCGCAACGTGGCTTCCCTGTGTCTCTTCTATAAATACTTTCACAGCTTCTGCTGCGATGAACTTAGATCACTGGTGCCCCCTAAATACGAATTTGCACGAGATACTAGATTAGCAACTAGATCCCACCCTTTTACAGTGAAACCGATAAAATGCAGCCGTAACTTCTACTCCAACAGTTTCTTTCCTCACACTTCCCGACTGTGGAATTCTCTTCCACACGATTGCTTCCCCGACGGCTACAATCTCCAGGAGTTTAAATGTAAGGTCAATAGACACCTCCTAACACACTAACCTGCTTCCATTCTATCAAACACTCTTCCCATCTGCCCAACCCTCATCCTCGCTATCCTTACTCATCTCTCACCTTCCTCCTAACATACCCTATGTCTAACCACTCCTTCTCTTTACCTTCTCCTATGTAACCCCATGCGCAATAGTGGCAGTGAAATGCCTTGCTTGGGGTGAGATGATTAAAAAAAAAAATACTGCCTGTGAGAAAAGTTGTTAAATTGATGATCTGAATCAAGTAGTCGACAAACAGAACACATGTCTTCTACACTTGGTTGTACTAAAAACAAAACTGTATGTGTAATGTAATGTTAGTAATATCTGATATGAATACAATATTATTTTTTTAATTTGTAAAATAATTGTTTTACTTCTGGACTCTATCAAATAAACGTAGATCAAGGGAGGTATGTGGCTTTAGTTCTTTGATCCCTCATGTTCTAACAAGGATATGAAGGACTCTCTCTCTTGCTACTTGTGGGTCATTCATACACATATGCCTTCCATTAATCTGAGGTTCTGGTTTGTGCATATCCTAAGCTCAGCTGGGTTGGCATCATGTTTATGTCGGTACCATTACTGACATATTTTCAGGCTGGATTCTGCTGTGAGTCTCATTCTAGGATAACTCTCGAAGGTACCAATCTTGTTTGACATTCTGACACAACACAGAGCACAAAAGTTAGTTTGGTATCGTTGAGTTAAGTAGATAGATCAATATGTCTTAGATTCTTGAAATTCTTTTATCAGTAAAAAAAGATAATAACATCAATAATTTCATTGACAGATTCTTATCCAAATTTTACCAGGATGTTTCAACATTTGTATTCTTTTATGTGCGTTGTGGTGCTGTGGATGTCAGTTCAGGATGAGAAATTAGAGAGTCATTATCAAATTCCAGTTGAATTCATTGCATTCATTGATGCACAAATACCCTTGAGAAAGATATTAATCTATCTCTTCTCCCTCCAGTTATGTGCTAAATAACAGGACAGATTGAGTTCTATAGCCTTGGTTGACAACCAGTCTACCACAGATAGTAATGGCAATCTACTGCAGGAAAATCTTCTGCCCAGTTAGTCATGCCTCTTTCAAGTATATCACATATGACACTTAACTGATTCTTTTATTTATTTATTTATTTATTTATTTTTGTTTATATTTTTTGTGTTTGTTTGTTTAAATATGTAGTCTCCAGCCTTTCGCAGGTGTCTGTTGTGTTCTAGAAGACTGTCTCAGAAAATTGAGTTCTAATTCCAATCAGGTTTGTTATATTCACTTATGCGCTAATATGCTTTTAAAAAGGTATGAATTCACCTCTTCTCCCTCCAGCTATGGGTAAATTAGCAAGACTTGTACTACTAAATTACTATTGTATCAATAAATTTGCAAACGTTTAATAACCTGTAAAAACCCAATCAATCTAGAACACTGTCTGAAAACAAACAAAAGCAAAGAAATTAGTACTAAGTAAGATGCATGGTATCTGTTTGTTAGTATTAACATATTATTTAGCCTTGAGTATGACAGTAAAGTACATCCAGCAAACAAACCCTCTGATCAGAAGATTGGAGGCTTTGAGGACCGTAGAACCACCTCTTAATTGCTGTTGTTCCAAAGCACACTCAAACCCAGGGTGGTAGCACTTGTTAGAGTACCCACTATGGGCATATAATTAACCTCACCAAACAAAAACAAAATAAAAATATGTTTTTATAGTAAAAAAACAGGGATATATTTTTATATAAAAAAATTACCAAAAATACATATTTGTAGTGAAATTAGCAATAATACCTATTAATAGCAAATTTATCAACAATGCACTCTATTTTTAATTTATTTGTTTAAACATTATTTTTAATCGATACTCATATTTGAGTAGATATTTTGTTTCTAATAATTAAACAATATATCCATATACATTTACTGGCCTGAAGAATCCAAAAATTTTGTTAGGAAAATATGAATCTTCTGGCAAGGTCTTAAAATTTCTTGATTATTCAGGCTGGTAGATATATGTAAGGATACAGTTTAATTATAAAAACAGAGTATCTACTCAAATATGAGTATTCATTAAAAATAATGTTTAAACAAATAAATTAAAATTATGTTGGCATTGTAACATTTCACAAAATAAAATACATTTTATCTGTATTGAAGGAATACAATTGTGTTCAAAATATTTAGATTTTGGCATTAATAATGCAATAAGATTCCAAGTAGGCATATATGCAGATGACACTACAGTTTACTCTCATCTCGATCAAAATCTGCCGAGGCTGACAAAGCAAACCTCACTGCCAAACTTGAAAAGGACTTAATCTGTGATGGACTGGGGTAAGAAATGGCTCATGAATTTTAATGCTTCCAAAACGAAGTTGCTATCTATTAACCATCACAGACAATCGCTCATACCCCCCCATTAGCATGGATCAGGCTAAGCTCCTTGAAAGCAAAACCCTGCACCTCCTCATGTTAACTCTTACAACAGACCTCAAGTAGAATGATGATATAAAATCCATAGCTAAATCCACTGCTAAGAAGGTCAGTTCTCTGTGTAGGGCCAGGAAGTTATTCCCGTCTGAAACAATCGCGCACATATATAAATCTACCATCCACCTATGCATTGAATACTGCAGCCATATCTGGTTGGGTTAATTTTCATTAACTGACGTTTATTGTTCTTTTGCTTTGTAAGGTGATAATTGATCTATATTATTCATATGTATTGTTCTTTTGGTCATCTGTAGCTATTGGGTGTTCTTTTTGAAAATTAATAGGTGACGTTTGTTCCTTTCGTTACGAACAGCAAATGTTAGTGAGGTGTAATGATAAATCAAACAGCAGAGTTTGAATTCCAGACTTGGCAGCTCAGCTACAGTCACTTTCTTACAGGCACAATGTGGCTTCCCTGTGTCTCTTCTACAAATAATTTCATGGCTTATGCTCAGATGAACTTAGCTCACTGCTGCCCCCTATATATAAATTTACTCAAGCCACAAGAATAGCAACTAGGTCCAACTCTTTTACTGTGAAACCAATAAAATGTAAATGCAAATTCTACTCCAGCAGTTTCTTTTCTTGCATTTCCCACCTGTGTAATTCCCTTCTGTTTACTTGCTTCCCTGATAGCTACAATCTCCAAGTATTTAAATATAAAGTCAATAGTCATCTTCTACCTCACTAACCTGCATCCTCTCTCTCATGCTTCTTTCTCTGTCCACTCCATTCTCATCAGTATTCCCATCATTCTCTTACCCACTTCCTGGCACTCCCTATAACCTGTCACTCTTTCTCATTACTTTCCTCTTTTGTAACCCCCTGCACCTTCAGTGGCAGTAAAATGCCTTGCCTGGGGTAATATGATTATAAAAAAAAATTAAATAATCAGTAACGGTTAATATGCTGCTAAACAGAATCAACCAACATATTCTTAATACAAATATTATTTATCCACTGACCACCTTAAACTGGTTTTTATGCAGCCAGTACTTTGAAACAAATGCAATAAAAATGGTAAGACAAAAACGGAAGAACACTGACAAGATTCTTTCTTTTTTTCTTATTATTTTTAGGAAGAATATTGCCCTCACCATAACTTTAAAAGAGCAAGTGTAATTATAGATGAAGTTGTTTTTTGACAAGCTGAAATCAATTTATAACTTGTTTAATCTTTATTTAAATCAATAATGTGATTTTTTTTTCCAAATCATTAAATATAAAAGTTAATTTGTATTGTGTTTATTTGATAATTTCGCGGTAATTTCTCTAATCGACCTCTAATATATACAGTTGTCTATAACGGTATCAACAAGAAAAACTCTCCACTCACTTCAACATTATTTTTTTTATCAAAAGTCTGTATAGTTGTGTCAGAAGTAAAGCCCAATTGAAGGTGGAATGGAAACAATGAAATGTTTTACTTCCATAAATCAGACCCTGAACTTTCACCAAAAATATGAAATGGAAATTCCTTCAGAAAGTTCCTGTGCCTTGAGCATCTTTGGGTTTTAAATCCAACAAGACCTCAAGTGGAGCTCATGCACACAATCCATCCCTAAAGATACTGGGAAAATGGTTAGTTCCTTGTACCATGAATAATAGGAGTCAGATACTTACCAAAATATCTAACTACTTGTGCTATTCTCTACTTTTACAAGAGCCAAATCAGGCTTAAAAGAGAATACTGCTGATATATGTGGATAGTCTTCCATTTTGATAGTGTTGAAAAGTATCTCTGCATCTTTGTGGGTGACAAATTACTGTCCATCTTACAACTCTTTTCATACAGACAAAATGTCCTTAGCCTTTTGCTGCTCTATCTCTATTTTCATGGAAAGTGCTCAGACAAACCACATTCCTTATTCTACCAGATTTAACATTCACGGCTAAGATTTGTCATGCTGCAAACATTGTAGTGAAGCACTTCCCTCCATTCCCTTGTTATTCCATTGGTGAGCGGTAAGTTCCACTTAAACAGCTTCTTCCTGCAAATCATTACTCTGTGGAACAGACATTCAAGAAGATGTTTTTTTAATAACTACAATCTTAATATGCTCATGTCAAGAGGTGACCATTATCTTCCCAACATATCTGCAAAAACTATGTCTCTTATTCTGTAACTATGTTACCTAAATATTTGGTTGGGTGTCCCTGCTATCCACTTCAGGGTCAAAATCCAGTGGAGAATCTGTAATGTGATCGATCACAACTTGGCAGCTCAGATGCAGTCACTTTCTCATCGGCATAATGTGGCTTCCTTATGTCTCTTCTACAAATACTTTCATGGCTTCTGCTCCAATGAACTTAGCCTACTAGTGTCTCCTATATATGAATTTACTTGATCCACAAGAATAGCAACTAGGTCCCACCCTTTTACTGTGAAACCAATAAACTATAAATGCAAATTCTACTCCATCAGCTTCTTTTCTCACACTTTCCACCTGCAGAATTCCCTTTCGTTTACTTGCTTCCCCGACAGCTACAATCTCCAAAAATTTAAATGTAAGGTCAATAGTCATCTCCTATCTCTCTGACTCACATCCTTTCTCTCGAACTCTTTTCTCCATCCACTTCACTCTCATAACACCAGTATTCTCATCCATCTCTCACCCACTTCCTGACACCACCTATACCTTGTCCCTCTTTCGCATCACTTTTAATCTATGTAACTCCCTGCACACCAGTGGCAGTAAAGCTGCCTTGATTGGGGCGAAATGTTTTGTTTTTTTTTTGTTTTTTAATGGCTCTTAGGTATTGTTTAAGGTAAATATAATTTTAAAAAACTTCTTTAAAATCCACCATCTGGAATTTCTGATCAGCTAATTTGCATGGAAGAATAAAAAAGAAAAACAATATTAGGCTGCTACAATGTGTAGATATTGCTACTAAAAAACAAAAAATAAATAAATTGTTAATTAAGCATCAATCGGGAATTGTAATATTATGTAATTTTCAATGGGTGGAGATATAAAAAAAAACTTGAATGAATGCAAGCAGAAAAATTGAGCATGCATGAAAAAACAAGTGGCAACATCTTCTCTTAAACAAAATCAACTAATCTAGTCCAACTTCCCAAATCAAAGATCAAAGATCTCAATGTACAGACAAAGCAAGTGAATTTTTACTCTCTGATATATCTCCTAGGTTTTCTCACTGCCGTCTGACCTAGTGTCTTCTCTGATAACAGTCCCTCTGTAAGATACTGTGTAAATGGTTGGTAGAACAGTGATTAAGAGAGATAACAAAAAGAGAAAACTTACTCAAACATTAAAGTTATAAAAGATAATAAATTTTGGAGAGCCGTGATCACCCATGCCCTGAAGGTACATGTCACATAGAAGAAGAAGAATTTTTGGAGGATGTGTAGTTGTAACACTATTTGGTGCTGGGGAACACAAATGAAGGTTTAATGAATGGAATGATGGATATACTGAAAAAAGAAAAATTAAGATTTCTTTTTTCAAAAGAACTTAGTTCTCTAAAATCAGAAGAAATTACACATAAAAAGACAATATTATCACAAGAGGCCATGTGCTTTTGAGCTGACAGTTGATTGATTACCTAGCTCTCAGAGTGCTGGTTACGAAAACACAAATAGATAGAAGAAAATAAAAGAAATAGATAGAAGAAAATAAAATTTGTACTGCGACCAAGACTTGAGAATAGGGTTTCTTTTTGATTAGGGGAGTGGATGACCCAGACAGGGTTGGGAAATAGCTGAGTCAGAAAGCCATCTGGCAGGTATCTGATTTGAAATGGAAATTTTTGTGTGGGCAAAAAGATTGAAATGATAATTCTTTTTAATTAATGACCCTGACAGAATTTGAGAATAAAGTTTCCTGGTTGGAAGAATTGAGGAAATGGCTGACAAAAAAAAAAGTCATTTGGTAATTGTATGAAATGAAAACAGACCAAGATAGAAAAATTTTGCATAAGTGAAATTGGAAATGATAATTTTTAATTAATGACCATAAGATAAACTGTGTCAAGCAGCCGAGAGCCAGATTGGCTGAAGGGTAGCCAAGGTGGCAGACACAAGTGAAATACTAAGAAAGGTGGAGAATTTGTCCATGCCCACTGAGAAGCATTAGTGTGAGATGCTAATAAGAGAAGGAAGAAGTTATTGGGGCAGATCGATACCTCCGACCGCTACCCATGGGAAAAGCAAATCTCCCGATTTGAAATGTAATTAATTTTCAAGACCCAGATAACAAGGGACTCTTGTCAGGTGACAATTGGGAATTACCAAGTTGTCCAACCAAACCCCCCATAGATTTTAGGTGGATGTCCATAAATATGAAAGTCCAAATTGGCCAAGGAGAGAGAGAGAGAGAGATTGCAGATGCCAAGAAAAGAGGAGACCACATCATGTAACTGCTTGCATGAGAAGAACCTCTGACATAAACCTTGTGCCAGACTTAACCAAACCAGACAAAGTGTCACATTCAACTTAAAGAAGTTGGATGGGTTGATAACCGTCTGCATGAAAAATAGATAGATTCTAATATCAGAACTAACCAAGTACTGTACCAAAAGAACATATATAAAATCCTTTAATTTTATTGAGAGAATTTTTTTTGCTTGTGTCTTCATTTTGACTAGACCAATCAAATATAATGATTCTCAAGGACAATTCAGTCTTACCAGCCTTATGATCAAACTAAACACAATGTGGGATAGGGCAGAGTTTGGATTGAAGTGGTCATTTCATTGATCAGCT
This sequence comes from Ascarosepion bandense, assembly GCA_037127315.1. NCBI lineage: Eukaryota > Metazoa > Mollusca > Cephalopoda > Sepiida > Sepiidae > Ascarosepion > Ascarosepion bandense. The sequence goes on along the minus strand of JBBBDQ010001657.1, from coordinate 1,972,878 downwards.
GCATTTACTTCTGCATAAAAGTATTTGAGAAAAGCATTGATCCATTTTTCCCTAGGTGAAGTAGCAGAATAGATTGGGTTCTCTAGCCTTGAGTGTCAACTAGTCTAGAAAGTGTACTCTTAATACCAAATGTTGGAGAATGCAATGAAGGCATGGCAACTCATAGATATAAAATTACAGAAGCTGTGGAAATCCATGCTAAATAGCTTGAATGGCATAATGTACAGCACAACTATCCCCCCGCCACATAAATCTTTAAATTTTTTTCTTTTTCTCCTTGTCAAATGATTCATTATTGTTTTAAAATAGGTCATGGAATCAAAAATTTTTATTCATTTTTTTTTTTTTTTTGGTTATGGGGGGATTTCCTTCCTTCAACCAGGCATGTGGGTGTTGTTACATCAACACTCAGTGTGAATAAAAAAAAAATTCTATGGTCAACCATTGTTCAAGGTTTTTTTTTTCAAAATCAACTTGTTTATCATTATTCTTATTGTCCCCCATCGTTTCTATTACTTCTTGAATTCTGGATTGATGAATGGAGTCATTAGCCATATTGCAGACCCAAACACACATTGCCCTTAGTTCTGATCTCTTGCTTTCCCTGACAATTGTTTTAATCATTTCACCCAAAGCAAGGGGATGCTAGGTTGCAGAGGATTACAGGGAGTCAAAGAGAAAACTTTAGTGAGAAGAACTGAGGAAAAGAACAATGAAATTAACAGGATTTAAGAAGATGAAAGATGGCAATTGATGCTTGGAGATTGTAGGTGACAGGAAAGCAAAAAGTTGGAAGGGAGTTCTACAGGTGAGAAGTGCAAGAAAAGAAACTATTAGAACAGAACTGATGGTTATATCTAGCTAATTCAACAGTAAAACTGTGAAACCTATTTGCCAATCTAGTAGTATGCTTAAATATATGCAGATAAGGTACCAAGGAGAAAAGCTCATCAGAAGAATTCACAAGAAAATATTTGTAGAAATTTTTTTTCATATCTTATTCTTTGATGAAGCTTTAATAAAAGCAAAACATGTTAGATTTATAAAAGTTTCCTATTTGTTTTTATCCAATCATTGTCTTGGATTCCAATCCATACTTGATCTGTAATTTATCCCAGTTTATATATACAGAGTGCAATGGGTAAACTGTCTCCATTTTATATTTTTAGTTTCATGCATGTGGGCTGTTTTTGATTTTGTTGACTGCAGAATATAGTAGAGTCAGTTGGGCACTATCTGTGAGAAAAAGCACCCCATGACACAATTTACTTCACAAGAAATTTGACAATGGTATGCTGTACTACTTGGCATTCCTGCTGAAAGCTCCAATATGAATATTTCAGAATGTTTGAATATTAATCTAAGGAAAGTGGAGATAATGTGAAAGAGTTGTATGAGTTTAATAGTGATTACAAAGATGTTCGGAGTGATCACTAGTGATAACAATATTATGCCTCCAGTCATTTTCCCACAGGGCCTTAAACTGAACATGAAGTCCTACATCAAATGCTTTGAGGAGGTAGTGCTGTCTAGTGTATTTGTTCTTTCATATTCTGTTACCAGAAACATATCTTATGGTAGTCAGTCAGTTAAGTGCTATACATGATAGATGCTTGGGCAATCATGTCTCAAAAGAGACATGACTGACTGGGCGGAAGATTATCCCGCAGTAGGGTGCCATTGCTTTCTGCGGTAGACTGGTTGCTGACCAAGGCTATAGAACCCAATCTGTCCTGTTATTTAACCCATAACTGGAAGGAAGAGACGGATTAATACCTTTCCCAAGGGTATTTGTGCGTAACTGAAAGCAATGAATTCAGCTGGACCCCATATGCATCCTTAAAATAAACAATTTGCCTTAACATTGATTTATGACTGTATTTTTTTGCAATTAATCTCATATTCTCAATATTTCTCTATTGTCTGAAAACAAGATGCTCCTAATGCTGATAGTTAGTCAGTTAAATGCCATATGGGATACATGCTTGGGTGATCATGTCTCAAAAGAGACAAGACTGACTGAACAGAAGATTTTCCCCACAGTAAGTTGCCATTACTTTCTGCAGTAGACTGGTCGTTAACCAAGGCTACAGAACCCAATCTGTCTTGCTATTAAACCCAGAGCTGGAAGAAAGTAATGGATTAATACCTTACTCCAATAGCTTCTTTTCTTGCACTTCCTGCTTGTGGAACTCCTTTTTGTTTACTTACTTCCCTGACAGCTACAATCTCTAAGAATTTAAATGTAAAGTCAATAGTCATCTCCTATCTCACTAACTTGCATCCTCTCTTTCATGCTCCTTTCTCCAACCACTCTACTCTCATCACTATTCTCATCCTTCTCTTACCCACTTCCTGACAACCCCTACAACCTGCCACTCTTTCTCATAACTTTCCTCCTATGCAACCCCCTGCACACCAGTGGCAGTAAACTGCCTTGCTTGGGGTGATATGATTAAAAAATTTTTTTTAATAATCTTTCTTTGTGATGTTTCTCATAAGCAAACCTCTAAAGCATATTTTGTACAGACAAAGACCTTATACAGTTACAGACAATATCAGTAAAGACATAGATAACTAATACCACTAATATAAATGCATTTTGTGATGGCTTGGCAGTATCAACGATGCACATATCTGACTTATTGCTACAGACATTATTTCCAGTAGTGTTTGAGTTGATATACCTGTTATTTTAAACAGTGAATTTAATGCCTGTCAGCTTAGGCATGAAGAAGTCTTTTTAAAGAATATGTGCCTCCCAACAGAAATCGAAACATTATTCTATTTTTACATCAGGGAAACCACTCTTCGAGCCAAAGTGTGGCTTACTAATTAAACCACAGAAATGCACAATAAAGCAAGACTTAATTACCTACTTAAGGAATGCACACTTTTCTCTGGGATTTTCTGAAGTCTTTATCTACTGGCTTAGATTTTTATATCAGAAACATAAAAGTATTTTTTAAATATAGTTTTATAAAATCGATAAAATTTCTCATAATCGAGCTGTTTTATCAGGATTTGCAGTGGTATAACAGGTTGGACACACTTCAGTGAAACGACTGGTGTATACAGGTTTGATTAATGGCAGAAAACAATTTTGTTCATAAGGACTTCTCAATTTCTCAGACAGCTGTTATTAAGTTCACATCTTAAAATAACATTGGTGCCCTTTCAAATGTATTCCCACTATATATAACATCTATAGTAAAAATATGTTATGAATTTAAAATAAATAAAAATTACATATCTCGTTATAAGTATAAAAAAGAAGTGAAATAAACTAAGCAAATGAGCTATCTTTAGGTTACTTCACAAAAAATATGCATCGGGTCAAATTACTTATCAACCATGACAAGTTAAAGAAAAAAGTAAGTATTCATGCTATAATTTTACCTGCTCCAGACATTCTGATGGGTTTTCAGTTACAAAGTCATTTTCATATTGGTCTACAGACATCTCCACATTGAACAATTCCTTCTGCTGCTTTGACTTTTCCTTCATCATGCGGCTTTTTAAGCGCTGACCTGTAAAAATAATAGAGTAATATTTGATGATATATTATTAGTTTGAAAAGGAAGGATATGCTGTTATATTTTTGGTATGATGACTCTGAGGGTATGTTGTCAATGCTTGCAGTAAAATAACTATTAATTTTTGTGTTCAAATATTTTCTATTTTTAACTTTCATTGCAGATTATTTCTAAATTAATTTTTAAAGATTATTTAAAAATTAATATTTCAAGTGTAAAAATCCCCAAGACAGACTCCAAAGTAAATATAAACTAATCAAGTGGCAAGAACTTCGAAACAAACAACACATTTTACAAAATTGAACCCATTCTAGGAGAATGACATCCTGACTTTCTTGAAAAGAAGAAGTCATCTTATCAAGAATCAGATTAGGACATACCTGCAAGTTGCTATAGATAGATTGTCATCTAAATTACACAAAAATGAAAGTAACACTGATATCTCATTTTAACAGATATATCTATCTAAACTACACAAAAATATTTTGAAATACTAAATAGAAAATTGTTATAATAAAATCATCATTGGAATCAATTATGGCTGGAAGACAACTTCAAACTCTCCTGCAACTCTTCTAGACAGTCTCTTTGTTTGTCAATGCTGCCATAATCCTTGCCTTCAGTTCACCTTTGGTGCTATAAGGAATATAATTAATCTCTCACTCAACTGCATGCTACACATGATAATCAAGGGAGTTGCAGTCTGGTTTGCCAGATATAAAGGGTGATGTGGTTGAAGAAATTGTTTGACAGCTATAATTCAGTTCTCTTAATTGTGGCATGGTACAAACTCTTGTTGCTAGGGTCTTTTAGCAACCACCCTCTTGACCCAGAGCAGCCCTACCTCCTCAAGGCCCTTGATGTAGATCTATGTATTGAGTTTGAGGCCCTCACCAACAAATTCAAGATTTCTTTTCATATAAGAATGATCATAGATAGTTTTCTAAGCTGCCACACTTTCATAATCACCATTAGACTCATCCAACTCTTTCTGAATCTTCTGCACTATCCTCAGATTGACACCGAAATAATCTGAAATATTTGTATTGAAGCTTTCAGTAGGAATGCCAAGCAGTACAGCATGCCATTTCCAAATTTCAGGTGGAGTGGATTGTGTCATGTGTAAAAATCTTGTGGAAGAACCAGCCAGTACTCAACTAGAATAGAAGTTGGGTCTGACTGACCAAAACACCACCAGGGCAAATTGGTAGGGGGTTTAAATAATAACCTAGGAGATTCCATTCTGTTACAGGCAAGTCTATTCCATAAGCAGTGATTGGTGAATAATTTCAGTGTGTAAATTGAGCTCTATAAATATTCAGCACAATATCCATCATTTGTCTTTGGGCCACATAGGGACATGTATTCAGTTACAACCCTGTTTATTTTTGTCTGCCAACTGGACACTAGTTGGAAACATCAGGAAGGTGAGTCTCACACTCTTGAATGTTCAACTTCCTACAAGGAGACAAAAGGAGACAGCCATGTTGAAAGGTAAGTTATTTGACTTCTACATGGGACTTTTTTCTCACAGATGGTGCCTAACTGGCCCTACTATACTCTGCAGTCAAAAAATTAAAAAACAAACAATGCACGAAATTAAAAATATGAAAATTAGTACGTTACAGATACTGACATGAATATATAAAAGAATGACTGTATCTGGTTTATAATTATCTTCCAAACCAATACTACCAAACATATTCTGATTGTAGTGACCTTTCCTCTATACATCAGTACTTTTGCAAAATGACTCCATCTAGAGAAAATTTTCAAGAAGATAAAAGGGTAAATTTTCGTTGTAAGTTCCGACGCTTTTCCCCTTCAAATTTATCCAAAATAGCATTATCTCTGTGCAAATGTATATGCTGAACTCAAATCAACTGTTAGTTATTGAAGAAACTTACCTTTTTTTTTATTTAAATGTCCATAAAAAAACGAACTATATCTTGCACTTTTTCTCTCCCATAACTCTCACAAAGTCATGTAATTAACTGCAGAATGATGAACTGCATATGTGAACGAATTTTGGCAGATGTTTTGTCGATTTTTCTTCATTTACTGATACTTCCGGCGATGTACTTCCAGTAATGAAAGTAATGCACAATTGTATTTCTATGCTTATTACTTTCAGCACAGGAAGTACATCGCCGGAAGTTTCAGTAAATGAAGAAAAATCAACCAAAATTCGACAGAAAATTGCTGCCTACGTAGAATGTCATTCTGCAGTTAATTACATGACTTCATGAGAGTTACAGGAGAGAAAAAGTGTGAGATATAGTTCGTTTTTTTATGGACTTTCAACATATACATTTGCACAGAAATAATGCTATTTTGGATAATTTTGAAGGGGGAAAAGCTGTCAACACCTAAAACAAACATTTACCAATAAAAGTAGAGACTACCTTCACCTATTTGAAAGAGGTTGGTCTATGGCTCAAATTTTAGCACTAAATAACTCCATTCTAGAAACATCATTGGAGTATGATAGAACCAATGATTCAAAGGATTGTTTACAAGCCATATATTTGATAAAATGTATTTTTGGCATTAAGTAACTGAATATGCCATTAAGACAGATCAATCAATAAATCAAGGTGAAGTAATTCTCACAAACCATTTTCTCAAGAAAAAAAGGATATTTTAACATGATTGTAGTAAATGACCACAATGAAAGGTAGGTATTGGAGCTGACATGCACATACACATGGTACTACTTTTGTGACATGACTAATTTAGGGAAAAAATTAAGTGTGAATTGTTCTTGCCTAAAATCCACTAAGACAAATCAATGATGAAAATGATTGTCAGGCAGATCTGTCAAGGGCAAGTGCAATTAAGAATATGTCTTCTTTAACAAACATTACTAGGCTAAAATTTCTAGGATAGCAAATTATTATCAAATCTAAATACTTGATATACAAAATTTGAGGGCTTCACTGGACAATTATCTGAAAAAAGATGTAAAGTGGAAGACTGATAACTGTCAAAAGGCATTTGAAGGACTTATCATTAGCACACTATGATCTGAATATAGAAATTTATTGGGTTAAGGTGCTAGTGACTATGTTATAGGAGCAGTAATTATACATAAAGATGATGACAGTAACATGAAAGCCATTTGCTACTACTGACAGAAATAAACTACAGCTAGATCAAAAACAGACATTAGTAATAATATTTGCAGTGAAAAAATTTCACAAATTTATACAGGGAAGGGGTTTTCATTTACAGACAGACCACAGATCAATTCTGGCTTGGTTTGAAAAAGGAATTCCTACTTTTATAGCAAATAGATTACTGAGGTACCATTTTATTAAATTATGATTTTAGGATGAAATAGCTAACATTCAGAATATTAGAACATGAGGATGGTTTATTATAATTGATACCAAAAATACTGAACCATTTGAGAATACTGATACTGCAGCATTAAAAAGTAAAATAAAAATTAAAAATACATTATGCAATGTAGTACATAAACTACTAGTTACTCTGGATGAAATAAAAGTAAAAGTAGAACAAGACATGTTTATTATAAAAAAAATGACTAAAATAAAATAAGAAAGATAAAAGATTTTTAGAATGAAACCCAGACTTACTCACTATGTGATGGAGAACTATTGTTTATCATATTATAAATGCAGATATAGAATGAATTTCATAGTTGACATCCAGGAATTTCAAGGTTGAAATCTCTCATGAAAAGTTATGTTTACAGGATCAAAATAGATCAAGACATTGAAAAGTTAGTAAAAGCCTGTAGAGGTTGTGCTCTGGCAACAAAATCACCTAACATGAAAATAACAAACTTGGCCAAAGAAAGATATGCTGTAGTCAAGACTGCCCATAGATTTCAAAGATCTAATAAACAGATCACATTATCTAATGGTAGTGGAGTGCTTTACTAAGTGGCCTGAAATTTGTAAGTGCAAAAACTAACTTCCATTGGTACAGGAACTGTTTGCAAGATATTACATCCCAGATGTCATAGTCTTAGATAATGGTACACAATTCACTGCTTACGAATTTAAAGAATTTTGTAAAATGTTCTTGATTGAACACACTACTATCCCTCCATATCACCCTAGGTCAAACAGACAAGCTTGAATGGTATACGGGTACAAACCATTGTAAGAGAGCTTTGAAAAAAGCAAATAATAAAAATTTGAGTGAAGCACTACAAAAATTCTTGAGAGTATGCTGGATAATGCCAAATGCCATTACATTAACAGGTATGTCACCAGCAGAATTAATGTTCACAAGAAAAATTAAATCGATGTGCAACAAGTTGTTCAAAAGAGAACAAGAATGAACAAGTTGTTCAAAAAAGAATAAGAATTAATAACAAAGAAGACACAATTTTTTTTTTTAACTGGTGAAAACTTGTTTTTTAGGAGATATAAAAATGGAAAATAAATGTGGAAAGATGACATAATAAGGCTACAAATAGGAACAATGATTTCTATGGTAAAAGGAAAAAATGGAAACACAAAAGGCCTTGAAATAAGTTAAAGAAAAGATTTAATGAAAAAAAGACTTCAAGATAAGATGAACCTATGCAAATACTGTATGATATCTGACATACAAATAACTCAAGAACTGAGTGTCTAAGTAGGAATATCAGAAAAAAGAAACAGAGAAAAACTAGCGGTTGGCCTCAACCAAAAGAAATACAAAGTTCATTCTTGTTCTTCTAATCATTTACTCAAGTTCATTAAAAAGGTTTCGTTTGCCTTACTTGCCTTCAGTCTGTCCTGTGAATATCAAATTTTCCAAGCCTTCTTTTCTAATTATATTCCCTAGAAATTTCAATGCTCATTTTCTGATGTTAACTATCAGTGACTTTTTTGTTTCCATTTTCTCTAAAACTTTGTCATTGTTCATATGTACAGTCCATGGTATACTCAGCATCCTTCTGTAGAACCACATTTCTGTTTTGTCAAGTCTCTTAACCATCTATAAGAAAATTGTCTGCTATTCACTGCTGTATAATAGAACTCATATGACATAACAGTTCAGTTCTCTTTTCTTTTTTCTTCCTAAGATTTTCTTGCTTCTTAATACTTTGTTTACTTTCTGGAAAGCAACTTTCCTAATGAAAGCATCCTTTGGTGTTGCACTTTTTGTCTTCTGTTAAAATACTCCCTTAATATTTAAATTTTTGTACTTGCTTATGGATATATTAAAAAGGTGTGCCACATCATCTCAAAATGCTTATCATACTTATTAGTTAATGCCAAATTTGATCCTCAGTGGGTGCTTCGTATTTGTGGCCTTACACCAATCCAACCTAAGTTATACTACTGCAAAATAAAAAAAAAGTATAGCAATAATCTATTTCTGTATAACTAAATCGAACAAAATTTTGATCCAGTTGTGTTAGAAGGTAATTTTTAAAAAATAAAAGCCATTGTTTATTTGCGTACGACAGATGCCAATAGCGAAAAATATTTCAAAACAACTTCAAGCTGAATATAGTCTAAAATAATTGCTGCAGAGACACGTTTCTGTTTGATCACAATGAGAAAATCTTTTTTACATTTACCTTTCAGTGTAAACCTTAAATGAATTCTCAATGAAATATTCTTCTTTGTTTCCCAATAGAAAATCAATTTCTTCTGCTGGATGTATAAAACAAATTTTTGCCTGTGGTTTTTCCTTTTTTCTTTCTTCTTCGTGTTTTCTGTTGTTTGTTTTTTTAACTTTTTTCTTTTTCCTTATTTATGCTTGATCTTTTTTATGTTTCCCAGATATTTATAAAATGCTTAGTTACTTCATTCTGACTTTCTTGGGGAAAGAAACAGATGGTTAATAAAAAAAATAAAGCAAAAATAAAAATTAGAGAAATATGCTTTAAAACAAAATCCAGGAGGAAATTTAATATAATGTTTTTTGAGATGGTGACATTCATTACAAAAAAAATTGGAGAATGGTGACATTCGTTACAAAAAATATTTTATGAGATTGTAACATTCATTACAAACAATTTGGTGGGAGGCCAGTGATATTTATTACAAAAAAAATATTTTATGGAATGATAACATTTATGACAAACAATTTTATGGAGGAGATAATGATATATTTTACAGGATGTGATTTTCCTTACAAAAAATATTTTACAGGATGTGCTCTTCATTACAAACAATTTTGGTAGGGGTTATGACAAACATTTTATAGGAAGATTACATTACAATTTTTTGTAGAAAGGTGACATTCATTACAAAAAAAAATTTGGGGAATGATGGCCTTCATTATAAAAAACTATTTTATGGAATCATTACATTCATTACAAAAAAGCTTTTAGTGTTCTGAAAGTTATTAAGTATTACTGGAAAGTATATACAAATAAATGTAAGTTTAATTGAAATTATGTATACCTACGTTATATAAATTATGCAAGAGACAATGGACACAAAAAGGAAATTACACTTAGAATCAAATGAGACAGCTAAAATTTCTAGGGTATATAATGAGAAAAGATTATATAAAAAATTTGACTCACAGGGTATCTTGAAGACAATAGGGAGTGCAGTGTGTAACCTTCCTAACAAGCTTATGTAAATGGTTGTCAGAACAGAGATTAGGACAAACAAAAAAATTAAATTTCTTGAAATGTTAATTGTTTGAAATGTAATTATGTTTTAATATAAAGGATATAAAAACAAACATAAGTTAAACTTCTTCTAATATAATGGTGGTCATAATGTAAATACATTTTTCCAGAAAGAATATATAAACAAATATAAGTTATCTATATATATATAAAAGGCAATCTGTGAGTCTGTATGTGACTGTTTCCTATGCATGCCTACATTTTTTAAGCTATGCCATTCAAACTTTCTAGGGACAGATATCTACACAGAAGCCAAGTCGACATATACTTTTTGAGTTTAGGTTCAGCAATTTTCCCTTTTGCACTTTTTGGCCAATGGTGCAGATTGTTTACATTTGCTCCATAAAACATCTAAGATCAAAGAAGGTTGCTAGATTATGTCAAAGAAATCAAATCACACATGTCAAACGTGACTAAAATATTTTTTTGGCTAATGGTGCAGATTGTTTACATTTTCTCTGTAAAACATCTAAGATCTAAGATGGTTGCTAGATTACAGTACAGAAATCAAATCACACATGTCAAACGGGACTAAAAAAAAAAAAATATAAGCCTTTATATTTAATTTTTGTTCCAATGTTTTAAAAACTTATTTGGTCAACAAAAAAGTGTGAATATTTTTCCCCATAATTTTGAAACAAAAAAAATATTTAAAAAAAAAATTTGGAACAGGGAGCATAATAGTTTTTATATTTCTACATTTTCTAAATATTCTTCGAAAATTTCTGAACTGAGAGAGTAATTGTTTTTATGTTTCTAATTTCAGTAAAACAAAATAAATAATTTTTATTTTTATATTAAATTCATTTAGTCAACAAAAAATGTAAATATTTTTCCCCATAATTTTGAAATAAAAATAAACGCAATGTTGTTTGCAATGTCACACAAAACATCAAATCACGTTTATGCAAAACAAAAGAAAATAGATTTTTTAATGGAATTTTTGAACAATTGTTAAACAACAACTTTTTATATAATTATTTTTTTATATAACCAAGTCCTTCTACCACAATGTTCTGAGTTACACGGACAACATCGTCATCCTGCAGCCTTGGCCGAGATAGAACTTACTACACCCCTCCAGTATTCCCTGTGCATTTGGAACTCTGGTGCAGTTTATAGTTAAATGCAGTTTATAGTGAAAGGTGTTTTTTATTGTGACGCCAACACTGGATGGATTGCCTTCAGGCCCCATCCTGTTATTTAACCCATAACTGGAGAGAAGTAACGAATTAATACCTTTCCCAAGGGTACCAGTGCTTAAGTGAATGCAGGGTACTCAACTGGAATTCGAACTCGGCTCACCAATTTCTCTTTCCAAGTCAACATCCACTGCACCACAATGCACATCCATCACTGAACACTTACAGCACCTGGTCTTCCCAAGCGGTCACCCATCTAAGTACTGACCATTGCTTAACTTTGGTGATCAAACGAGAACCAGTGTATTCAACCAGATATGCCGTAAGCTAACGGCATATCACCGGGCTATGATGCTAGTTTGTCTATATTTCTGAGATGATGTATTGTAATTATTTACAATATTTACATTGTTTAAGCTGTTTTCCTCAAGAACATATGGCCCAGTGAATAAAAGTGTTGTTTAGATACAGTGATTTGACCGAAAAAGTTGTAAATTTAATACCTGGCTACAGCAGTGATGAACAAAAACTTAGAGAGTTGAGTTAAAGGGAGATAACTAAGACATCCAGAAGTGACTCATGGAACAAGAACAATCTACAATAGTAACTGAAATTAAGGGGTTCTGTTCAAAACTCCAATCACCTGAAGAAGGTCAAAACATACAACATCTGAAACATTGCGAATATTCCAATAAAGATGTGGACAACAGTTTCAACAATGTAAATAATGTACGTTAAATTTCTTGAAATATTAAGGAGTTTGGAAAGTAACTACATTTTGGCAGAAAGGATATAAAAAACAAATTAAGTTAAATTTTAATTTTTTTTTTAAATGTAATATCTTTATTTTCAGTGACTACAGCTCAATGGGAATTTTTGATTCCACATTTAAAGAGATCTGGGATTTTTCTCTAAAAAGATTTTGAAAGAATGCTTTCAACTTCTTTGATTCTAAATGTTTTGTCCCTTGTGAAATATTCTCATGATTAACACAGCTGCAAATCTGTAGCTTCAAAAATCAGTGAGTATGGCAGATACAGAAGTTCCTCCCATCCTAAAGGTTTTTCTTCTTGGCTTTGTCTTGTCATGTTTTATGGTGTAAAGCTTCATTTATTTGAATTGCTGGCAATAAATATCTGCAGTGATGGTCCTTAGATACTCAAAAAGCTTTTAATGAATATCCCCTTTTATATTCAACTAGACACTAAGCAAGGACTTCACAGAAGTTCTTTCTTTGATGTTGGTACTGGTCTCTCATTTTATAATAAACACTGTTCTTTTTTATTTCTCTCAACATACAAAATCCATTTTTCATAACCTGTAACAATGAGAGGCAAAAATGAAAGTTTGGAATTACTGGTTACATGAGTGCCACAGATGGTGAAACTTTCAAGTGAATGCTCAGGAGGAACCCAAATTCTCTCTTTAGACATTTTCCTAATTAGGATCTTAAATGTATTGCAAACAGAACACTGTTGAATAGCACAGATAATTAACTAATTCTAGATACAGTTTCATACATTGGTTGGTTGACTCATAGGTCATAGCAGTAAAATATGTAATTACTTTCCAAACATCACTATACCCTTTGACTAAAACAATATTTATTAGAATAATTAAATGATAATGTCTATATTTTTTAATGATTATTGCATTTCTTTCCATTCCTTTTAAAAAAGAAGTCAACTATATTTGGGATCATCAAGTCCAAGCAAATAATCTTTTCCTTGCCTTTTTTTTTAATAATCATATCACCCCAAGCAAGGCATTTTGCTGCCACTGTTTTGCAGGGGGTTACATAGGAAGAAAGTTATGAGAAAAAGTGACAGGTTATAGGGGGTGTCAGGAAGTGGGTAAGAGAAGGATAAGAATACTGATGAGAGTGGAGTGGACAGAGAAAGGAGCATGAGAGAGAGGATGCAGGTTAGTGAGATAGAAGATGACTACTGACTTTACATTTAAATTCTTGGAGATTGTAGCTGTCGGGGGAGCAAGTAAATGGAAGGGAATTCCACAGGTGAGAAGTGCAAGAAAAGAAGCTACTGGAGTAGAATTTGCATTTACATTGGTTTTACGGTAAAAGCATTGGTTTCACAGCAATAGCTGGGCGAGAAGAGTTGGATTCATGCCTTTCCCAAGGGTATTTGAATATAAGGGAATGTCATAAACTCAACTGGCTGCCCAGTTCCTCAATCTGAGTTGCAATCCAAATACTCTACTATGCCTACCATTCCTTTTAACTTAAACAAGATCCCCATTCACAAAGTTTTCATTAGGTTTGAAGATTAGGGCTGTGGTTAACATTAAGAACAGTTTAAATTATCTGCTACAATGACTTTAGATCTTGATATTTCTTATTAATAATAATACTCTTTGAAAACTTCTCTTCTTTTCTTTCAAATTATGAGTATTTGTAACACAAGAATAATTTTAATGGATATTTTTCCTTTGAGCATTTTCAAAGCTGCCACTGATGAATACTGGATTAGATTGCGTTTCTAATAAGTTTGTATTTAATTTAAAAGAAAAAAGATATGCCACTTTAAATTATTATTAAAAACGGATGACAATATATTTAACAAAATTTAAATTATGTAATGGTCAGTATTTGTAAATATTTCTGAGATGAGGTATTTACATTATTTACATTGTTTGGACTGTTTCCTCATCTTTATTGCCATATTCATGAAGCTTTGGCTTTTGCATGCTCTGGCCTTCTTAAGGTGATTAGAATTTCAAAATAAAGGGTTTGGTTCAAAATTTCAATCCCCTGAAGAAGACCAGAGCATACAACAATAGTACTTCATCAGGCAACTTTGGCAATTTTCTGATTATCTGACAAAGTACTATTGATAGTACCAAAGCATGGCAGCTCTTGCATAGTGGTGAAAAATCTTTTTATTATAAATACCAATAATAAAAATATTACAATATATATATATATATATATATATATATATATATATATATATAGTAATATTGTAACCGTATTGATGAGCTGTGATACAGCAAAACAAATCTGTCTGCGGATGACTATATATATATATATATATAAAAACTATCCACAGACAAGCCTGTCTTGCTGAAAGACAGCTCTTCAGTGTGGCTAGATTAAACATTTTGCCTCAAGCCAGGACTGAAATCCAACTAATTTGTTAGCAGTTGGATATCCACCCATCAGGCCATAAGCACAACATCAGAGAAAGGCCAATTTCATAGTGTGTAATGTATTTTACAATATGTAAACAATGCCAACAGCAGGAGTGTTCTATCTGATAATCGCTTTGAACAGGTGTTCTACATGGTAACCAGAAAACATAGCGTGTATATATATATATATATATATATATATATATATATATATATATATATTCTCTGTTATTGAAAATAATTTTATTATGGCTTTTGAAATGGACATTTTAAAAGTATATATCCATATAATATATTAAAAGAAAGTAAGTGAAAAAACAAGGATAAAAAGAAAAACTTAAAGAGGAAAATCAAAAAATGACTCATTGGATTTACTTGACTGGTTTAATCTTTTATTTTGAAATATTTCACAAACATTTTGTTTTGCATTTAAGATGAAATAATTAAGCTACTGGAGGAGCTTAAAAGTATTTTCAATGTATTTCTCATCATGCTCAACTTACCAACTCTATCACAATTGCAACTGAAAAAGAATTTATCTAAGCTTAATTTGTTACAATTATTTCTAAAACAATTACAGACTTAATTAATATAAAACAAATAATAAGCTGAAACATGAAGGGGGAATATACTCTATTATCTATCTATAACAATTGCCACAAGGAATAATTGATAAAAAGTTAGGAAGTGCTAGGATAAGAAAAAAGAATTGAGAATACAGTAGATAAAGATAGGATAGGGAGACGTGGAGATCCATGATCGCCTACGTCCTGAAGGGACAAGGCACATAGAAGAAGAAGAAGAAGATAAAGATTGACATTGCAGTTAAATTTTTGAAGATCAATGTCAATTAGGAAGCCAGAAGCCAGAATAGAATTCTATAAATGACAAACTGTTATCATTGAACTTACAGTTATATTTAGCCATTTCAAATTGCAGCTAATCTAGTACTGTGCTTAAATTAATAATGTCTAGATACCATAGCAGAAAGTTGATTGGAACAATTATCATGAATGTATTTACAGAACAGGCACAAGAAAGTTACGTTACAGCCGAAGCCAAGATGCAGATTCTTCTTTGGATTTTATCAAGAATCACTAAATATATAGCAGGAGCACAACATCAGATGTGACAACAATATTCTAAGCAAGGATGACTGGTAGATTTATAAATATGTAAAACAGATTCTGGCACAACATAGTGAACCAACTTTCTTATTTGCAGTCTTTGATTCAAATATACTCTTTCCACTTAATGTCAGCTGAAAATTTGAGTTATATATTATATATAATAATGTATTTTGATATATTTTCAATTATTTTGAAATATACCATTATTTTTTACAGATTGTTTTAATAACATCCAGTGGTGATTCTGGGTGAGGGGCAGAAGAATTTTGGTTGCCCTCTCCAACTTTAATAAGCTTCAAAATTTATGAAACTAATCAGACTCTGATTTTGATAAGATTTAATCTTCAACACTTTTTCCTCTGCATTTTCTTTTTCATTTAGCTTTTTAAGGATATGTACAGAGACCAGGTGGATGTGCATTGTGGTACAGTGGATATCGGCTCGGAATGAGAAACCAGGGAGCCGAGTTCGAATTCCAGTTGAATCCATTGTATTCACTTACGCACAAATACCCTTAGGACAGGTATTAATCCGTCTCTTCCTTCCAGTTATGGGTTAAATAACAGGACAGATTGGGTTCTATAGCCTTGTTCGGCAACCAGTTTACCACAGAAAGCAATGGCAACCTACTGCGGGATAATGTTCTGCCCAGTCAGTCATGTCTCTTTCGAGACATGATCGCCCAAGCGTGTATCACGTATGGCACTTTAACTGACTGACAGAGACCAGTTTGAAAGAAAAAAAAAAGCAAAATAAAACAACCAGATAGATAGAAACAGACATGTTGTCAGGAAGGGAAAGAGACTTAATAGTCATATTTTTATATCTGAAGAAAGATGTTAATTAGAAATAATGTTCCAACTTGATATGTAGATACAAAAGCAGACAGTGATTTCTGGGCTAATGAAAGAACCGGTCAGTAATTTGAGAAAAAAAACATCTTGCAACCTTATAGTCTTAGGAAAACTTTTTTTGATTAATAATGAAATTTTAAAAGAAGGGTTTTCATATTTTTAATTATAACAATATAAAGTTTCAAAAATATTCTTAAAATATTTCAAAGACTTGTAGATATTAAGTTAAGTTTTTAAGGGAAGACTATATTTACTAATCAAAAATTGAAAAGTTTAATATAAATCATCAAGCCATCATATTTTGTTAATAATTTTTTTTGTGTGTATTTGCATAATAATTTCTGTGTGTACATTAAAAGGCCATGTCTTCCACATTGTTTTCTCTTAGGAGGAAAAATTTTGGACAAATATGTTACTTATCATCACCATAGACACTTAGCTTATCTCACATCTGCTTATTGTCACATGTCAAATCATACAGGAAAAGTCAGAAAGATCAATATTCTGTGATTAAGAAATTGCTTTAGTTTAAATTTCATGCTATAAATAAGTAATATTTGTGTAAATCAGAATAATTTAATATTAAATTTGCTAATTTTCTAAAAATTGCATGTTACAGATGTATATTTTATTTTTGCAAGATTTTTAAAATTGAGAATTAACTTTTGTTTACAAATCTGCTGATTGCCCAAAAATGTCCGAAAAAACTTTTTAGTTTTAAAAAAGTTAAAAATTTTATATTCCAA
This sequence comes from Ascarosepion bandense, assembly GCA_037127315.1. Classification (NCBI taxonomy): domain Eukaryota; kingdom Metazoa; phylum Mollusca; class Cephalopoda; order Sepiida; family Sepiidae; genus Ascarosepion; species Ascarosepion bandense. The sequence continues at coordinate 1,955,704 of JBBBDQ010001657.1, read as the reverse complement.
TCAATATAATTTCTGTTCGAAATACACCAGAGTATTTTGCTTACTGAAAATAATCAATTTAATCATTAAGCTTTCAATTAAAGCTAAAATAAAAGTTTCAAGAAAACTTTTTTATTTTTAAAAAAATTCAATTTGAAAGTTATTTATAGAAAATGAGTGGAGGTACCTACTCTTAGTAGTAATTTTGTCAAAGTACAAATGGGTATTCGCAGTCAGTCTAGTGAATGAATTACATGTCTGTGAATTATCCAGTTATTATCTATACCCCAAGTTCAACCATTAAATCAAGTTTACATTTTTGAGCTAGTAGTAGTGTAAATTGACTCTGCTCTTTAAGAAGTAAACTCGATGAATGTAAAATAATTTATATTAACTTTTGTTGAAATCTAGAGAAATAAGTAAAATCAAAGCAATATGGCATGTATGTTAACTTGGGTTTGTGCAAATCCAAATGCCCTATTTGAAGTTTTGTTTCAGTCATGGTCATCAAGTAATGATATTATTTAAATTATTTCCTTATTCCAAAGTAGCTTCTTGATCATATGGTCGGACTTTGCTGAAAACATAAATTCATTTTTTAGCTAATTTTTGCATGGCTGTGGAGATCACAGTATTTTTATTGATTTTATTGCATTATTTGATTTTCGCATTTATTTTTCTTACATCTATTTTTAGTTTTGTAAAAAAGTTTTATAGAGGGGAAAAAATCAGAGCAGACAAATCACACTTGTCTGCTAGTTTTGACGTTAGTATTAAACCTTTGATTTTGTTTTGAAATTAATCTCTCTTGTGTTCCAACAGCTTCAGAGTGGAAAAGAGGGCAAGAATAGATTAGAACCCCACTCAGTTAGTTAAGTGCCATACGTGATACACGCTTGGGCGATCATGTCTCAAAAGAGACATGACTGACTGGGCAGAAGATTATCCTGCAGTAGGTTGCCATTGCTTTCTGCGGTAGAATGGTTGCCAACCAAGGCTATAGAACCCAATCTGTCCTGTTATTTAACCCATAACTGGAAGGAATAGATGGATTAATATCTTTCCCAAGGGTATTTGCGCGTAAGTGAATGCAATGAATTCAGCTGGAATTCGAACTCGACTCCCTGATTTCTCGTTCCGAGATGATATCCAATGCACCACAACACACACTCCACTACTATAAATAAAAAGTTATTCCATTTAATTTAGTAAAGTACGATATTACATACAAACACATTCCTAAGTTGTGTATATGATAGTGGTGTAATATAAAAATGAAGACATTGAGTTTGCCCACCACGTCTTCAGAAAAATCTCAGTCCCTAAGTGGACCCCCTACTTACAGAGTTCCACAATCACCACTGGTATGACCCATTCCTCATTCTCTGATTGTTAAATTAAGCAGTGCTGATCAGAGAGGCAGTTTGTCATTAATCATTAAAAATATATAATTGTGATGGTGGATATGTGTTGTGGTGCAGTGGATATTGGCTTGGAATGAGAAATCAAAAAGCCAAGTTCAAATTCCAGTTGAATTTGTTGCATTCACATACATGCAAATACCTTTAAGAAAAGAATGAATCTGTTGCTTCTCCCTCCAGCTAAGGGTTAAATAGCAGGACACATTGGGTTCTATAGCCTTGTTTGGCAACCAGTCTACCGCAGAAAGTAATGGCAACCTACTGCGGGAAAATCTTCTGTCCAGTCAGTCATGTCTATTTTGAGATATGATTGCCTCAAGTAAAAGTAAAAATAACAATCTCACAAGATATCCAGTCTTGGAGGACAATTGTTAATTGGTAAAGGATTAGAACAGTTAACAATGTAAAAACCTAAACAGGAACACATAGTTTGGTGAGGCTACAATTCTACAGTCCACATGGAGTCTATGGGAATATCACACAAAGCACAAAAATAGATATTTTTAGTAATTTTCAAATTAATTATATACTTACTAATTAGGTTTATGTCATATTTTGTGCCTTTCCATTCTTCCATCAAATTTCGAAAGGCGACCATGTTCTTGTAAGCCCGGTTTTGTAAGATTATCTACAAAATATTTAATTAAACCTCAATAAAAAAGTAGTCTGGAAAGAAATTCTAATGATAATATTATTATTATTATTATATATTATATATCAACGTATGAGTCATTTAAGGTCAAAATTTAATTGAAATATTTTAACACAATTTTATGCCTTTAACTAAATATACTTTGAACACAATTGTATGCATTCAACTTCAGATAAAATGTATTGTCGGTCATTTTGCTATAAAATTTATTGGTCAATTTTTTATAAAATATATTATTGGTAATTCTACTATAAAATATACTGTAAGTCATTTTACTATAAATATGTATTGTTGTTATTTTTTTATATACATATGTATTGCTGCAATTTTTACAATAAAAATGCATCTTCATATTTCCATAGCATTTTGTTTTTGTTTAGGGGTTCAGTATTTGTCCAGAGCTGGGACCTGAACAGGTGCTACCACTCCTGGGAACAACAGTAATTAAGTGGTGACTCCACACGCCTCAAAACCTCCAACCTCCTGATCAGAGACCTTGCCGCCAGATGTAGTTTATCATCATACCCAGGACTAATGATAATAGTAATATTAACTGTTTCCTTATTAAAAAAAAATATTCAATATTCATCAATCAAAAAGCCACTGCTACTTTCAGTGAAATTTATCAAATCTTTCTATTAAAACATTTTTATAAAAAAAGAGATTTCTCAATTCCACTTATCAGTACTGATGGAGGCTCCTTTTCTAAATTTCTTTTAGCATTGTGGAATGTTAATATCTTGATTATGCCATTATTTCTCCTCTAAGTGACATCTGATATTCATTTTAGTTGTTTATACTGTTGTTGAAAGTATTGCAATATATGTTTTCTGTTATTTGATACAATTCATTGTTTGTGATTGTGTAACACTAGTCCATAAGGTTTGAAGAAGGATAGTCCTCACTAAAACCTACAAGATTCATTTTTCAAAGCCATTTTTAACAATTGATATTAGAAAGTGATTATATACAGCTGACAGTTTAGATATTTCTGATTAGTTTGGGGCTATGCATGATATCCATATGAATGTCTTGTTTTAATGAGGTTATTTAAGATGACTTCAGTTTTCCGGTTAATTTTTTTGGTTTTGTAGCAATTTGCAGTGTTAAGCAAAACTAAGCTTCCTATTGATAAATGTCTTAATCTTGGGAAATCTAGGGAAAATAATATTACACATGATAAACCAAATTTTTGTGACATTTTCAGAATATTTACACTATTTAGATTGTGAAGACTGTTGTCCTCATCTTTGTTCTCAAATTCACAATTTTTCAACCATGATGTTGATATTCCACACCACTATGAGTGAATAACAGTGATGAAATATATTTCCATTCAAAATATGTAGCAAGTATTGTATACACATGTCAAGTGATGGAGCAATTTCCTTTTTTTAAAATAAAATGAGGAAATTATGTATGAATGTATGAGTATGAGAGAAATCATGTGTGAATTCATGCATTTATGACCAATGAAACTATATCTCAATCAACATACTGTCTTTTAGATTTTTTAATTAGATTTTTAAAATCATTTGTCTTTAACAAGCTTCTTCAGAATTTTTTGAAGTGAAACATGTTAGATTCAAGACACTTTTTTCTACTTGTTCTTTGCTTATTCTATTCATCTTGTCAGATTCCAATTCATATATATATATATATATATATATATATATACAAATAAATATCTTTATTATAAAAAAAGAGGATATTCTTCACTACTTGACAACATAATTATTGCAAAAAATAGAATAATAAGGCACTGTCAAAGAGTAAACATGCAGAAAGAGCTTTCATAACTGGTAGTAAAGTTTAAAAACTTGTAGTAAAGAGAATGAACTGACCTAACACTGCCTCACTATTGTCTCTCTTTCCATGAGCATGACAAGAGGGATATATATATATATATATATATATATATATATATATATATATATTATTAATTATTACTTTAGAACATGTAGAAACTACAAACTACTACAAAATTGTACATTTTGTTTTGACATTGAAAGAACAATGTCTCATCAGGTAATTAATAATGATGGTACAGGTTACCATCATTATTAACTATCTATGAGACATTGTTCTTTCAATGTCAAAACAACATGTACAATTTTGTAGTAGTTTGTAGTTTGTACATGTTCTAAAGTAACAAATAATAATAAATATTCATTGCTCTATTTTAATATCGAGCACTGTTTTAAATTAATGTTTTGAATGCTGCAATTATTTTTTTGTTCCTTATTCATTTGGATCTATATATATACAAATAAATACCCAACAGTCTTTATTATAGTAGAGAGGATTACTAATTTTTATCAGTGTTTCTTTGACTTGTTATATAAAAAATGGGCTTATTCTTTATTTTCAAAGAGTGCTGCAAATTAGTCATTTTCAGAATGATAGTCTGAAGGTTATGCAAAAAAAAGAACAATACATGAATCAAACGAATGAAATATTAGTCAAATTTAATAATAATTAACATTTTTATCAATAAAATACGTTTTGATTATGAAAAATATTATGTAAATCAATGTAAGTGAAACTGGGTTATTCTAAGTTATGAGAAAAAAGCCTCACCTTTCTCACAGCTTGAACAAACTTTTGTTGCGTGTACAATTTATGGTGCCACAAGTTGTTTGTATAAGGATCAAAAGTGGCCAGTTTTTCAGGGATCTGAAAATGAACAAAAAGGAAAGATTTTGTAATGAGATGTTTTCAAACTGTTAGAAACACAAGTAAATTTTTGTTACACAATAAAAATTAGATATTTCGTCAGGCAAAACTCACATTTGTTTCCCTTAAGAAAATATTGAATATATAGTTCTCTTCTGTTTTAAGTGCATTATGATAAAAATAATTTTTTTAATCAATACACCCCAGGCAAAGAAATGATGCCATTAGGCCTGTCTTACAGTTCTTCACTATTTTTCTGTTTGCAGTAGCCAACGTTTCTGTAGCTGAGTATATTGTCTTCCATCGCACAAACTCTACAAGCACTGAATTTTGCTTCTTTGAATAGCTCTTCTAGTCTTTTAGGGCACTCTTTGGCAGTCCTCTTTGTAGCATGCAATATTGTATTTTGTTCTTATCAAATATAAGATATAATATTTGATGAGTTGGCCATTTTCATCAAGTCAATCATGGCTTTCAGCTGAAACAAACCCAAAGATCTCTCCTGCAATATTGTAGATCTGATCATGAGCTTCTTCTTAGTGGAATTAACCTGAGCTTGAATTTATGCTTACTTGACATCTCTAGTTTCTTCAACATAGAATTTTGCAGCACCCAAGTGTTATATTAACATTTTTTTTATAATCATATCACCCTAAGCAAGGCATTTTACTGCCACTGTTTTGCAGGAGGTTACATAGGAAGAAAGTTATGAGAAAGAGTGATAGGTTATAAGGGGTGTTAGGAAGTGGATAAGAGAAGGATGAGAATACTGATGAGAGTGGAGTGGATGGAGAAAGGAGCATGAGAGAGAGGATGCAGGTTAGTGAGATAGAAGATGACTATTGACTTTACATTTAAATTCTTGGAGATTGTAGCTGCCGGAGAAGCAAGTAAATGGAAGAGAATTCCACAGGCAGGAAGTGCAAGAAAAGAAGCTGCTGGAGTAGAATTTGCATTTACATTTTATTGGTTTCACAGTAAAAGGGTGGGACCTAGTTGCTAATCTTGTGGCTTGAGTAAATATATATATAGGGGGCACCAGGGAGGTAAGTTCATCGGAGCAGAAGCCGTAAAAGTATTTGTAGAAGAGACACCGGAAGCCACATTGACTATATCTAAATGGCCTAGTCAGGAACGATCACATTACAGGTTCTCCATCAGATTTTGTCAAGGACACCTAGGTGGATAGCAGGAGCACCCAACCAGATATGGGAGCTGTATTCAATGCACAGGTGGATGGCAGATTTATATATGTGCAGGATTGTTTCAGATGGAAAAAACTTCCTGGCCTTACACAGAGAACTGACTTTCTTAGATTTAGCTATGGATTCTATATAGTCATTCCACTTGAGATCTGTTTTTCATAGAAATGTGATCCCATGCTAACTGGCTTCATTACCAAATGCATTTTGGAATGTAAAAATGTCGGATCAGTTCAATAATCCTCACCTCATAGAGATCTCACATTGCAGGTATACTGCATGCAACATTTGGGGACTATAATGTAGTTTGGTAAGTGCCACTGATGAGACTTTGGGTGCATCTATGTTGATATATCAGATCACAGATTATATAAAAAGAAGAACCTTACAGTTTTACTGTTGCAGAGTTAAATTGGTAATCCAATTTTTTTTATAAAAATCATTTTTAAATGTGAAGTAGTGATGAAACAGCAGAGTTTTATTATTTTAGCTGTTTGTAGAGAGAGTTTTAGCTTTGATTGTGTTAGATGCTTTTTTAGGAGATTTAGACATTTTTCAAGTGGGAATTTTAGATTTAGACTATCCATGCATTTGTCACTCACATTCATTTCTCTGAGTTTTTCAAATAGATTGCCTCAGTTCTTTATATGGGATGCACTGATTGTTGCAAGAAGAGAGATTACATATTTTGTTATGGCTTTCACCAGTTTATGGGGACAGGCTGTCTATTCCTGAAATAATTTATTGGCATATCATATTTGTCAAAATTTCTGAGATGAATTATTGTAATTTTTTACACATGGATAGATGGTCTGGTGGATAAAAGCATTTGTTAAATTCAGTGACGTGACTCAAAGAGTTGAAAGTTTAATACCTGGCTACAACAGAGGTGAACAAAAAAACTGTATTATATATATATATATATATATATATATATATATATATATAAACTTATTTATAAATGGAACTTTGTATGTGTGTGTCTGTGTGTGTGTGTGTGTGTGTGTGTGTGTGTGCGCATGTCCATTACCTATAGACTCTGAAATGGCTGAACCAATTTTCTTGAAAATTTACACAGTTGTACTATAAGCATCTGCGAGTGTTCTTAGCTAGGTTTTGTGTCGAGGTACCCCCAATAAATATCAAAGATCTTCTTCTTCTTCTTCTTCTTCCATGTGCCCTGTCCTTTCAGGACGTAGGCGATCATGGTTTTCTACGTCTCCCTATCCCTTGTGGCTCCTAGTATGTTTGTTCCCGTTACTCCTGTCAACCCGTTCCGTCAACCACTTGATCAGGCCCTGCAAATATGTTATCCGCTGCCTTCCTCTGTCTCTCTTTCCTTCTATCTGGCCAGTCAGTATCAGGTTTTCCAGGCTCTCCTTCTTCGTTGCATGTATCGGGTTATAGAAGGAGTGGTCAGATTTTAATCAAATTTGATACACTCATAGACAAAGACATAAGAAACGATATTCAGAAGGTTGCAGTTCTTACAATAGTGCAGAAAATCAATAATATATATATATATATATATATATAAGGCAAGATGTTTGTGTGTATGTCTGTTTATCTGTATGACTTTTACACAAATCAACAATTTTTATCCAATTCTCACCAAACTTCACACAAATATTCATTAGGCTGAGTCTGAGCTCCAGGACCATGGATTAGTTTTAAAGCTTTCATTACACCCAAGCAACGCTGGGCTATACTGCTAGTATATATATATATATATATATATATATAATCTTATTTTTTTATCATATTTTTTTTTATCATTTCACCTCAAGCAAGACAGGACCACCACTAGTGCACAGGGCATACAATCAGTCAGTGACTGACTGAATCCCCTGCACACTAGTGGTAGCAGTGAGAAAAAAGACTGGATTCAGGGGCATTGAAGTAAGGATAAAAGATGAACAAGATTCAAGAACATAGAGATGGCAATTGACACTGCATTGAAATTCTTTGATATTGTAGCTATCAGTGTAGCAAGGAAACAGAAGGAAGTTCCACAGGCAGAAAGTGTGAGAAAAAAACTATTGGAGTAGAAGTGACAGTTATATTTAACAGTTACATTTAGGTGGCAGTAAAAGGGTGGAACCTAGATGCCAATCTAGTCAATCAATTAAGTGCCATACGTGATACACGCTTGGGCGATCATGTCTCAAAACAAACATGACTGACTAGGCAGAAGATTATCTCGCAATAGGTTGCCATTGCTTTCTGCGGTAGACTAGTTGCCAACCAAGGCTATAGAACCCAATCTGTCCTGTCATTTGACCCATAACTGGAAGGAAGAGATGGATTAATACCTTCCCCAAGGGTATTTGCGTGTAAGTGAATGCAATGAATTCGGCTGGAATTCGAGCTCCCCCCCCCGATTTCTCGTTCCAAACCGATATCCAATGCTCCACAACACACATCCTGCCAATCTAGTAGCACACTTAAATGCTTCTGGTTGAGGCATCTGGAAAGAAAGCTCATCAGAGCAGTTGCCATTAAAATATTTATAGAAAAGAAAAGGAAGCCACATCCCATTGGTGTGAAAGTAAATGAAGACACAATGCCAAGTCAGGATCAGTTACATTGCAGATCCTTATCAAGAACCCTGAGATGAACAAGAGGAGCACTAGATATGGCAACAGTATTCAATGCACAGACAAATGGTAGATTTATAAGTGTGTAAAATGGATTCTGATAAAAAAGACTTTCTGAACCAATATAGTGACCCAATGAGTAGATGCAGCTATATGGTTGAAATAATAAAGTCTAGGAGTCACAGTGTGTTGATCTCCAGAAGACTAGCATCAGCCATATTGATGGTGGGCAAAAAAGTTTCTGTATGGTGATTAAAGCAGAGCAGTTTCATTTTGGAGGCATTAAAATTTAAAAAAACATTTTCTTCCTCAGTTAACCACTGATTGGAGGTACATTTCAAGAGCAGAAGCCAGGTTTACTTTTCCTGTTTCTTTCTGTAGTAGACTGGTTGCCAACTAAGGCTATAGAACCCATTCTACTCTCCTATTCAACTCATTGCAGGAAAAAGAAGAAGATATGGTTTCATACCTTTCCCAAGGGTATTTGTACATAGGTGAATGTAAAATGTCTAACTGGAATTCAAACTTGGTTTGTTACATTCTCTTAACTGCAAGTGTCTTACGTGATACACGCTATGACTGACTAGGCAGAAGAATTTCCCAAAGCAGATTGCTACTTCTTTCTGTGGTAGACTGGCTGCTAACCAAGACTATAGAACCAAATCTGTTCTGCCATTTAACCCATAGCTGGAGGGAGATGAGATGGATTAATATCTTTCTTAAGGGTATTTGCACGTAAGTGAATGCAACAAATTCTACTGGAATTTGAACTCGACTCCAATTTCTCATTCTGAGTTAATATCCATTGCACCACAACACACATTATTTATGAGCATAAAGTGTGTAAAAAACTGTACAAATTTTCTTTATATCTGAGGATTTTTTTACTTATTCTGTTAACCATCATTAAGGAATTTATAAAAATTTTTAAATGAATGTATAGATTTTTATGTATGTATCTACATGTCTTTTTTTATTTTACAAACACTGTCAGCATGTTATGGCCCTGTTCATAGCAGATATTATTGAGTGTTGGTGTTTTTCTTTTATTTCTTTTCATAATACCTTGCTAGTTGTCTTTAATGAAATATATATATTGTTACGAAAATGCATATAAATGATTCAGAAGAGATTTGAATATATTATATGTTGGCGAATTGAATGTCAGTCTTCCTGGATTTGATATTGAACAAAAGGCAATGAATATAGGCATGAATGCAGGAACTGAGCTAATTCTTTTGATAGATTTAATGTTCCAGCAGGCCAGAATAAGACGAAATGATAAGGACATTAGTGATTATTATAAGGAAAGCAGTATTATTTTGGTTTCGTTGTCTTATCAGATATTGTGCTTGAGGTAAAAGTGCTTCTCTTACACTTACTTTGGAAAGTAAAACTTACGTTTTTCACTTGCTGTCTGCTGAAAGATTGATTCAGCCATAACTGCTTTTTCTAGATGTGGGATAAATTTCATTTTTATGCTACTAGATTCCAGCATGATATAAATTTTATACTTTCCTTTACACTTAAATGCAATATAATCATAAATTATATTTTTAATTAGGAAACTTTTGTACAGGATCGACTACAATGCAGATCCTTCTTAGATTTTGTCAAAAATCCAAAGGTGAACAGCAGGGCCACCTGATCAGATATGACAGCAGTATTCAATGTACAGAAGGATGGTAGACTTGTATATGTGCATAATAATTCAGAAGTGAAAAACTTCCTTGCCCGACACAGGGACCCAACCTTCTTAGCAGTAGATTTAGCAATTAAGAAGCAAGAAGCAGAGTGACAGTAGTTGTAGAGTTTGGAAATGACAGAGGAGAGTTCAGGGGCACATTTCCTTAAGACGATGACTGGGATTCCGTGATCTCCGCTCATCTTATGGGGGTCAAGCGAGGGGGTAATGTAAATGCCTCAGTTCTAGGTTCTTATCTATCTATGATAGATAAAGAGTGTATCAGTGATTGGGTTGATTGGATCTGCATGCCCTACAACTCAACTTTGTAGCACCATGTGGTGCCTCAATCCACATGATTATCTGAAAACATTGTTGACAAGATGATGGGAGGTGTTGGTATAGATGGCTTGCTTTTGGTAGTTATGACGAACTTTTAGATTGTTTACATAACCTGCCCTTGATGACAGCAAGCACTTAGATACACCAGATTTCTAAGACTGCTTATCAGTTGGTAAATCAGAGTTAGTGCTTCTTTGAGGAACATGTTTGATCTGAAGATGCCAGAACTATCCAGCCTCTCTAATAAAGTCTCTTGTTTCTGTAAAATTTAAAGTCAGTTCTTCACAATGTTGCATATCTATGCGCAATGTAGTCAGTTTGTCCTTCAGATTATCTTTAAACCTCTTCCTAGGTTTGTGCTGTAGATACTTTCCTGTCTTCAGTTCCCTCATAGAAAAGTTGTTTGGACCCTCCATACCACATGTACTGAGCCAACTTATATTCCATTAGTGCAGAGGAAGTTTTAATCAAACAGCTTTTTTTCAAGAACTGTTTCAATGTGGAACAAAACCCAGAATTATAGTGATCAAAGAATGCTTCTTTGATCACTATAATCGCAATCACTTCAAGTCTAAGGTCAACCATTATCTACCCTACATATCCTCATAAAATGCTACCATTGAAGAAGACATAATGTTGCTCTCCTAGAGTTTAGCACCAGCCATACTGATGTCAGTTAAAAAATAGATTTTCTGTGGTGATTAAATGAAAGTAGTTTTGTTTTGAAGGCATTCAAATTTACAATTCTTGCTCTAGTTAACCACTTATTAGAGGCCCTTTTCAAATTATAAAAAAAGCTGGCAGACTGCACAATGTCCACGGCACAAATTAATGCAAATCTGTCTGCAGAAATATCAACATGAACCGCTGGATAACATTTACATAGTGCATGATGGCAAACACCACAAGTGTCTCTAGCAAGTCTTCCACTTGCACCAAAACAGTGTTGTGCCTGTCACTAGTGTTGTCACAAAAGGGTCATCTAGGGAATCAAATTATGCTGTGAAGTGTTCAATAATGAGAACAAATTCTATATTTATTTGATCTTTGGTCTTTGTGCCAGCCAAAAAAATAAAGGTTTTCCTCTGACACTTCTACTATTTTGACTACCTCCACACCTTGGCTTATTGCTTTAAATGAGGATGATTATATTGTAATAAAACCTAAACAAATAAAAGTGTATGTATATATTTTCTTTCTTCATGATAATTAACAATAAAAATAATAAACACAATTTATTAGGTTGTTTACAAGTGTGATGGACCAATTGTCATCTAAATGATGCAAAAAGGAAAATAATACTTATATCTCATTTTAACAGATATATTTACCAAAATTACACAAAAATATCTTGAAATACTAAAGAGTAAATTTATTCAATAAAATCACCATTGGCTTCAATCATAGCCTCTTGACGATCTCAGAATCTCCTGCAACTCTTCTGGATGGTTTCCTTGCTAAAGTTGGTAAATGCTGCCATAATCCTTGCCTTCAGTTTATCTTTGGTGCTACAACCATTATTACTGGTCTCTTGATCTACTGCACCATCTCATAATAATCAAGAGGGTTGCAAATTGAGCAGTTAGGTAGCCAGATGTAAGGGGTGATGCGCTCACAGAAATTGTGTGACAGCCACGACTGGTTTCTCCAGCTTGTGTGGTATGGTGCAGAGTCTTGTTGCCAGACACAGGATCTTTCAGCAGCCACCCTCTTGACCTTAGGCAGCACTACTTCCTCTTGACACTTGAGGTAGGCCTCCACATTGAGTCTGATGCTTTGTGAATGAAGGCATAACGTCATCACTAGTGATCACTCTAAACACTTTCGTAATCACCATTAGACTCATCCATTTCTTTGCAAATCCTGCATTGTCCTCAGATTGATGCCCAAACACTCAGTAATGTCCATAATAGAGTTTGTGGTGCAAATGCTAAGCAGTACAGCAAGCCATTTCTAAATTTCTGGCTGTTCTTTTTCTCACAGGTGGTGCCCAACTGACCCTACTGTGCAGTCAATAAAATCAAAAACAAACAACACACATATGCAAAATTAAAAATATAAAATGGCGACAATTTACCCATCGCAACATTTTAGTATTTTTTTATATTGTTTATGGGAATGGTTGGCAAAACAGCTCATTGCTAATTGTTTCAAAATGGTAATTAATAAGGATTTCCTGGTTTATGGTTTATGGGAATGATTGGCAAAACAGCTCATTGCTAATTGATTCAAAATGGTAATTAATAAGGATTTCCTGATTCATATATTTTAATAATTTAGTAAATGTTACAAATTTATGAATAAAAAATTGTTTTTATATTTCATATCTTTATAAACTGGTAAATGAGGCATATTTCATTTCATTAGTTTTAATTGTATTTAATTTTTAGAATGCTTGTAATATAAAATAATTCCTGCATATAAGCAATCAAATAAATAGTGTTTAATATTTTTGTGGTAAATTCCCGAGAACGAAAAGAAATATATAAATTCACTTTCTCCATATGTTTAGGTTTTATCACAATTGTAATCATAGCTTTTTAAAATTATAAATATTGCTGAAAAATGAAAGTAGCTAAAATAATAGTGGTATTTAGGGAAAAACCATCATTTTGTTGCTACTTTTTGCAGGTATGGAGGTCCAAGTCTTCTCAATTAATTTTTGCATCTATCATAAACCTTGAACTTACTTTTTCAACTGTTCTGAAGTGGAACAAATATATTGGACCTATCTCTACACCTATTTGTTGAGCCAGAAAATTTTTCTTATCAAAATCTAGCACATATATAAATCTACCATTTGTTTATGCACTGAATACTGTTGCCATATGTGGTTGGTTGATCCTGATATCCATCTTGAGATTCTCGACAAAATCCAAAGGAGGATCTGCAATGTAATCAATCCTGACTAGGCATCTCAACTTGAGTCACTTTCTCACTGACATTATGTGGCTTCCCTCTGTCTTTTCTAGAATTATTTTTATAGCAACTGCTCTGATAAGGTTTTCTCAGGTGCCCCATCTCTGTGAATTTAAGGATGCTACTAGATTGGCATATAGGTCCCATCTTTTAACAGCTGAGAGTTAAATGTAACTACCACTTCTACTCAAACAGTTTCTTTTCTTGCACTTTCTGCCTATGAAACTTTCTTACTTGCTTCCCTGATAGCTACAATCTCCAAAAATTTATTACCATCTCCTATCTTTATGGTGGAAATGTTGAACAGGGCTAATGTATCACATAAAGATTGTTTAAATTAGTTTACTGTCATTTCTGCAACAGGAAAAAGCTCTACTGTTCCAGCAGCATAAGGCCTGCCCAGATGATGCCCATGCTAGTCAACTTGCTCTGTTGGATATTTGACAAATTCCCTGGTCATTGCCAGACATGTTTCTTAACATGAGATTTGTTCAGTTAGCTCATATACAATTCTTGCTGTAATGTGTCGAAAAGAGTTAAATAATCTATCATAGGATAACATTTGCTAGGTGTATGACCGTGTAAAAATTTTATATTGAAATTATTTAGTAATGTCTAAATAGGATAGAGAGTGCCTTAATATAATGACAGGAAATTATTGGGATACATGCATGTAGTGATCTGTATATATATATATATATATATATATATATATATATGATCCTCTAGTGCTATTTAGCAATAGTCTTTATAATTTAATCTTGAGTAATTGAAATTAATATTCAGGGTACTGCAGTTATCAGAAGATAGATAGGAACTATGAACATAGATAGATAGATAGATAGATAGATAGATAGATAGATAGATAGATATGCTCTGATATTCAGAGATAGATAGAAAATCACCTATCTGTCTACCTAAGTGCAGCTTACATGTGGCACAAAGCCAAAAGCAGTGGGTACCCAGTGAGGATCAAACTCACTACTCAATTGCAATGATTCTAATGAGACAAGCTTGTTAACCATTACACCACAGCAAGGTGCCCAGATAGATAGATAGATAGATAGATAGATAGATAGATAGATAGATAGATAGATATGTATTCAGTGAAACAGATATATGGATATGTAGAGTGAGATAGATAGATAGATAGATAGATAGATAGATAGATATGTATTCAGTGAGATAGACAGATTCATAGATAGATATGCACAGATAGATCTATATAGATAGATATCTACTGAGATAGATATTTATACATATATTTTTGATAAGGACACACAATTATATTGTCATCAACCTATATTAACTGTGTGTTTTAACCTTGAACAATTTGAAATATACTCATAACATTGCAATTTCATTTTTCCATCATAGAGTGAGAGATATATATGAGCACTTAATAATAATTATATACATATATGTATGTGTGTGTGTGTGTGTGTGTGTGTGTGTGTGTGTGTGTGTGTGTGTGTGTGTGTGTGTGTGTGTGTGTGTGTGTGTGTGTGTGTGTGTGTGTGTGTGTGTGTGTGTGTGTGTGTGTGTGTGTGTGTGTGTGTGTGTGTGTGTGTGTGTGTGTGTGTGTGTGTGTGTGTGTGTGTGTGTGTGTGTGTGTGTGTGTGTGTGTGTGTGTGTGTGTGTGTGTGTGTGTGTGTGTGTGTGTGTGTGTGTGTGTGTGTGTGTGTGTGTGTGTGTGTGTGTGTGTGTGTGTGTGTGTGTGTGTGTGTGTGTGTGTGTGTGTGTGTGTGTGTGTGTGTGTGTGTGTGTGTGTGTGTGTGTATTACTGTCACACATATACTGTCATTTGGCTATAATACCTGTACATTTAAGCTTGTATAAATTGAAATATATATATATATAAATTGAAATATATTTCTTTGTTCACACTCGCACACACATGTGTGTGTCTAATGTAAGAAAATTAGTTTTTCCAACAATTTTCAAAGCAAGCAGAACTTAAACATTTATTTTCGAATGTTCTTTATACTCCCCACCCAACCCACTTTTATCTCATATCATTCCAACTCTACACTATAAACCCACACATCTCTTTTTAACTTGCCCTCCAACCAAATTTTAATAAAAAATAAAACACTCTGCATTTAATATGTCTTTATAGAAATGTTCTGATGTGAAATTTTGTCAAAACATTGAAGAAAAGAAAAACCAGAAAACTGTTCACCCTCAGATGGAACGAGACAAAAGTTGAGGTCTTATAACATTTGAAAGTGCCACGGAGAAAAATAGACAGAGAACTCTTTACAAATAAAAGCATCTGTACAGTACGACTGCATTATTTTCAACATAGTTTTCATGCAAGAGACCTATGCCGACAACTGCACATCATGTCATTTATAAAAGAAATGCCTATCACCCTTTTGTTAATGCCTATAACTTCAAAGCCGAAAATGCCAGAAACGTGAAACGCATAAGAAAACATGAAAATTTAAGAATGAAAGAAACCTCCCATTATGAAAGTGAAAGAAATAGCAAGAAAATGAAAAGGAATATGGAAGCAAATATTTGATATAATTTTTACTTGTTTTCTAAAGTAATATACAGAACAGCTGATGTTTTACTTTTTGAAATTTTGGTTTCTTTTTTGTATGTTTGTTTTCATGATGTTAATGTGTATTTTTGAAATGGATTACATAACCAGGACATACAGCAACAAACTCACAACTAAGAAAACACAGCACTACCGTAGATATGCACCCAGGTGTGGGTGAATACATAAGTCCATATTCAGATGACAAAAGATGCATTTACTTTACACACCAAATATTTTTCTCCCCCATTGACAATGCACTTAAATTAGTAGTGCATATTCACATACATTGAATATTAATTTATATCTAATAACTGTAGTAAAATTACACTACATGCATAACTCAACACACAATTTTTATCTTTAAATTCAAAGTCAACTGATTTTGTTTGCGTGTTTGTTTCAAGGTTTAACAACCTATCAATCCTTATGGGATCATTTTATGGTCATAACCAATGATTTTGGGTAAGGTTATTTTATTTTTACAACATTTTTCTTTTCAAATATCAAGATTCATTGGGATTTGTCTTTAAGAGCAGGGTCCCCAAGTTCTACCCTTGTTATTTAACCCATAACTTGAGGGAAGGGATGGATTAATACCTTTCCCAAGGGTACAAGTGCTTAAGTGAATGCAGGGTATTCAACTGGAATTTGAACTCAGCTCACCGATTTCTCTTTCCGAGCCGATATCCACTGCATCACAACGCACATCCGTCACTATACGCTTACAGCACTTGGTATTCCCAAACAGTCACCCATCTAAGTAGTGACCAGGCTCAACGTTGCTTAACTTTGGTGATCAAGAGAAATCTGGTGTATTCAACGTGATAGGCCGTAAGCCAAAGTCAACTGAGGAAACAAACATATTTGTTATAGTAACAAATAAATAAGTGTATTTCAACAAATATACATATAAAAGGTGAAAGAAGACTATGTCAGTAGCAAGCAATTTTTGACAAAATTAAACTTGTTCACTTAAAAAGTTTACAAGTGTGAGTCAAGGTAAAAAGTATAAATGCACAAATTAAGAGTTATCTCACTTAGACTGTATTTTGAAATATTTCTGCTGAAAAGAAATTTGATTATAATGTGTAGAAAAAATATTTTCTTGTTTGAATGCTCAAGGTGTAATTTACAACAATAATCATTGAATAGTTCTGTGAATATTCTGAATGATGAAAAGTTTGTTGAAGATAACTCGTTGATAAATATTTTCAAGGATCAAAAAGTTTGTTGATTTCAGCTTGACAGTTTGAGTGAGTGAATTTCTGTATTCTTATTGCTGTGACTATTAAACATAATGTTCAACAGTCAATAGATGATAAAAAGACAACAGTAGAAGTTGAATTCACAAGTGATTTCCCACATGTTGCGGTGTGAGATTTTTTAGTGACACAGATTCTATTAGCAAATGGATATTGACTAATTGAAGAAATGAAATCTGTTGTTTATCTATCTTTCAAAGTGGATCAAAACACCTTGGTAAAATTACATCTCATGCAGAATTAGCCAATCAGATTGTGAGCTTTAGAAAAATTTAGAAAGCTGGCTGAAGAAAACTACTCAAAATTTGACTACTAAAAACAAAGTGATAAATAAATTGTCGTCAAGTTGTGATTTGTAAATTGTTCTATGATAGCTAAGTAGTAGTGGCATTCCCAAGTGGTCAACCATCTAGGAACTGACCAAATTTTATGTTGCTTGACTTTGGTGGTCTTCTGCACACCAGTTTTTTAATGTTATATGACAGTAAGCTCTACCATTTTATGTGAAAGTAAAACAATTTTGTTGAATCCCAACACTTGTATTGAAAAAATAGTACTTCTTTTGAATTCCTGTAGTTATGAGAGAATTGAAAAACATAATATCAATGAGATACAAAAATCCATATATATATATATATATATATAATGTGAATTGAAAAAAATAAAAGAAACTGAAAATAATGAATTCTAAATTATTCTCTTATTCGGGCATCACCAAGTAATCGTTATCATTTGCCATAATTAATGTATGATTTAATTTTTCCATTACGCCAACAGCAGAATATATGGGCTTCCCAAGTATCTTATGTCCTGTACTTAAAATGAATGTATTTCCCCTTCAAACCTCTAAATATAAACAGAACAGAAAAAATATTAAGATAGGCCTCAAGCAATCGAATTTAAAGTTAACAATTATCTCTTCTTTATCCCTCTAAGTTCTTAACTTTTTACCAAAATATTATCTTGCCTACACACTTATATATAAGTACATGAATACTCATATTATCAAATACAAATATCTCTCAAATACATATACACACACACACACACACACACACACATATATAAATATATATATATATATTGTAAGAAAGTTATGGAACATGTAGGTTTTAAACCCACTGTTCATGCATTTACTTTTATAAAGAGTGCATGATACAATGTAGAGCTTTATATTGTAATGTTTGTTACAATGGTTTATAAAAGCATAGTATCACTACCCGGCAGTTTATAGCCATAGTGATACAGCCTTGGCTTAGGAGAGGGATGCAGAGTAGCTTAGTTTTGGACAGGTCACTTTTTAGTTTTGTCTGGGTACTTTTTATATTGGAATGTAAGGTTTTTTAAGGAAAGGTAGATACTTTTTATTTTACTCTCTATGAGTGGATGGAATAAAGTTGCTATTAATGTTGTGTGAGTTTATTTTATTTTATTCATACATTGTTCATTTATTTTTATTTTGAAATTTAAACATGGGTGTTTATTACCATTTTGGAGGGCCCCCCCCCCTTTTTTTGGAGTTCATTTGGACTTTAACTAAGTTAAAACTTAGTTAAACTCCACTTTTGTAAGTTTGTAAGTTTTTTTTTTTTTTTTTTTTTTTTTTTTTTAATAGGAGTAGATAGGTCACACTATCGCCCGGTCTATACTCCTCCCACGTCTATTGAACTGGAGTAGAGGCTCGTTCCTTGTTTCCTGTTTAGGATGTGGTTTCCGGTTTTCACTCCTCTCTCTTCAGACCTTGGTACTGGTGCTTCCGCGAGTTTCCTGCGATCTGGCCGGTTGGTGGCAATGGCTCATCACTGTGAGGGTACCGGGTTGGCAGTTTCCTGGTTGCTGCTTCCGACTGGTAGTTAGGAGCCCTAACTCTTGCGTAGCGTCAAGAGCGGCTGCTCTGATCAACAGTTGTATAATATCGGGGTTCTTGTAGTGCCATGTCGCGCATGGATAGGTGTCCCTGCAAGCGCTTTCGGTGGGCAACCCCGAGGCCACACCTTGTTGCAGCCCTAGCCAGTCTCCCTCCCAGCACAGATCGTGGGTAATGACCGCCTGTATCCTCTACCCTAGGTCCCTTTCTATAAACAAAAAACATGACAAGACAAAACAGAAATGACCCTAAACCAGCTAAATCCAAACCACCTAAGCCCATTAACCTCTCCTTCACTAATATCCGAGGCATTCGTACTAACTTTGCTAGTGTAGAAGCGTTCCTGCATGGAAAGTCCCCAGACATCCTCGCGCTCTGCGAAACTAACCTCAACTCAGCTATTCCCTCCTCTGACCTCTTCATCCCTGGTTATCTTCCCCTTTTAAGGAAGGATTCTACTGTCCACATGCATGGGCTGGGTGTTTATGTCAGCGAACACCTCCCCATAACTAGGGTGACTTCACTCGAATCTACTGACCACCAATACATATGTCTCCGCTTGTCTCTCCTCAGTTCGGTTAGCTACCTATTCTTCCTTTACCGTTCTCCCTCCTCTCCTGACTGCTCCCTACTAGATAGCATTGCCGACGACATAGATAAGGCTATTTCCTATCACCCATTTGCCCACATATTTGTATTTGGAGACCTCAATGCCCATCACTCTGAGTGGCTTGAAAACGCTGTTACTGATTCGGCGGGCATTCACGCCGTGAACTTTGCTATTTCCCAATCCCTTACGCAAGTGGTGGACTTCCCCACTCGCTTCCCAAGCACACCCTCGGGTCATTCCTCACTGCTAGATATATGTTTCACCTCTGCGCCCGACGCCTGTCAAGTCTCGCAGCTTTGCCCTCTCGGCAACTCCGACCACGCTGTAGTCTCCCTCAGTATTTCTTTCCAATCTCACTCCCCCCAGGATCCCCCTACTCATAGAACCTCCTACCTCTACCAAAAAGCTGACTGGGATGCCTTTCGCGATTTCCTCTGCGACGTCCCCTGGGGAAAAGTGTTTGACCTATCAGTTGATGACTGTGCCTCTGAGGTCTCGTCATGGGTGAAAGCTGGCATTGATGCCTTCATACCCACCAGGAAGTATTGCTTAAAACCTCATTCCTCTCCGTGGTTCTCTCCGGCCTGCTCAGCCGCCATTGCCCACAGGAACCATTACTTCCATCTATTCCAGAGACAGCCAACTGATCACAATAGGCGCCTGTTCACATCCGCTCGCAGTGAGTGCAAGAGAACCCTAAATGACGCCAAACAGTTGTTTGCGGAGAGAATGCGACAGCACATAGCTGACCGCAAGTTCGGCTCCAAGGACTATTGGAGGATTTGTAAACGGGTGCTCAACAATAGGAAATCCTCAATACCTCCCTTAATCCATGGATTTGACGTTCTCACGTCATCTGCTGAGAAAGCTGAGTGCTTTGCCCGCAGATTCTCATCCAACTCCACACTCGACTCGTCCGGAGTGCACCCACCCGACTTCCCTATTAGAACTGAGGCCAAACTGCATGACGTATATATTACCCCGACAATAGTATCCAGAGTAATTTCAAAACTCGACCCCCATAAGGCGTGTGGAGACGATGGAATCCCGGTGATAGTCCTTAAGAGGTGTGTCCCTGAACTTTCCCCTGTCCTCTCTAAACTGTTTAACTACTGCCTTTCTGCTTCCTGCTTTCCTGCATGCTGGAAATTCTCCTCAGTCGTTCCTGTCTTTAAGAACTGTGGTGAACCCTCGGACCCATCCAACTATCGCCCGATCAGTCTTCTACCAATATTCGGGAAAGTGTTCGAGGCTATAATAAATGCTGAAATAGTTCATCATCTCACCGCCCACAAACTGTTCTCCGACAGGCAATATGGATTCCGATTTGACAGGTCCACAGCCGACCTGCTAACTACTGTAACGGAGTACATGCTACAGGCCCTTGATGAGTCTGACGAGGCTCGCGCGGTTGCTCTGGATATCTCCAAGGCTTTCGACAGGGTTTGGCACCCTGGCCTCCTATGCAAACTACGCGGTTATGGTATTACCGGTCGCCTGCTTGACCTAATCCAATCTTTCTTAAATAACCGCAAAATGAAGGTCGTTCTGAATGGGCGTGCCTCTTCGTCCTACAGCACGAATGCTGGTGTCCCACAAGGCTCTATCCTGGGCCCAACGCTCTTCCTTATTTTCATCAACGACCTCCCAGATGAGATCAGGTCCCAAGTAGGCATCTACGCAGATGACACTACAATATACTCCCGCTCCAGTAAGAAACCTGTCGTGGCGGACAGACAAAATCTCGCTGCTGACCTTGAGCGGGATCTACACTCTGTGGTGAACTGGGGCAAGAAGTGGCTTGTCAACTTCAATTCCTCGAAGACCAAGCTGTTGTCTGTCAACCATTACAGGCAACCTCTTCTGCCTCCCATAAGCATGGACCAGATGATTCTCCCGGAGAGTAATACACTACGCCTCCTCGGACTTACCCTGTCCTCAGACCTCAAATGGAAGCACTATATTGAATCCATAGCAAAATCTACTGCTAAGAAGATTGGGTCACTATGTCGATCCAGGATGTTTTTTCCACCTGAATCCATCCTGCATATATACAAGTCAACCATCCGTCCGTGCATGGAGTACTGCTGCCATTTATGGTCAGGTGCCCCTGCCGTTCTCCTCAGTGTTCTCGACAAGCTCCAAAGGAGAGTCTGTAATGTGATAGGTTCTGATCTGGCGACTCGTCTGCAGCCACTTTCCCATCGTCGAAATGTGGCCTCCCTCTGTCTCTTCTATAAATACCTTCATGGCTTCTGCTCGGATGAGCTTAAGTCACTGATGCCTCCTCAACAGGTGTTTACCCGTTCAACCAGACTGGCAACTGGGTCCCACCCACTCACAGTCAGGTTAGCCAAACGCAGACGACAATTCTACTCCAGCAGCTTCCTCTCTCGCACTTCCCGCCTGTGGAACTCACTCCCGTATTCTTGCTTTCCTGACGGCTACGACCTCCAGAAATTTAAAAGCAAAGTTAATACTCACCTACTAACCACTGGCCTCTAGCTCTCTCCCCTCCCCTGTATAACCTTCCCTTTCTCTCCGCCCATGTACCTGTCATTGCACCTGCTTTCTCAGTTTTCTATTGTTCCTTTCTAACTAGCTTGTACTCCTCACTCTTTTCTAATTAATCTTTCTACATTTATGTAACCCCCTGCACATCAGTGGCGTTTCTGCCTTGCTCGGGGTGAAATGATTAAAAAAAAAAAAAAAAAAAAAAATGTGAATGAGGTATTTTTTGGTGAATTAAATTTTAATGAAAAATATGTATGTAAATATTCTCAGATGAAGTGTAACTGTAAAAGTGACAAAATCAATAAAAAAGAGACAAGAGAAAAAACTGTACATAGTCATTGTGTTTCATCCTCCAAGGGACTTTATCATGGTAATGTAGGATTTATTGTGTTGCACATGTTTAAATATGCAGAGGCAAGGATGTCATTACTTCATCAAGGTTTGTAAGTTCGAGATTGTTCATGAATGTTCCTCAGGTGGTTGAAGGGTCAATCAAAGCATGAGAAAGACACAGTGTGTTCTAATTCATAGTCTGCGGAAAATAAACTGAGTGAATAATATTCAATTTTTTTTATGAATATTGTTTGGATTGTGATTACACTGTTATGGTATTTTTTTTTTTTTAATCATTTCACCCCAAGCAAGGCAGAAACGCCACTGATGTGCAGGGGGTTACATAAATGTAAAAAGATTAATTAGAAAAGAGTGAGGAGTACAAGCTAGTTAGAAAGGAACAATAGAAAGCTGAGAAAGCAGGTGCAATGACAGATACATAGGCGGAGAGAAAGTGAAGGTTATACAGGGGAGGGGAGAGAGCTAGAGTCCAGTGGTTAGTAGATGAGTATTAACTTTGCATTTAAATTTCTGGAGGTTGTAGCCGTCAGGAAAGCAAGAATACGGGAGTGAGTTCCACAGGCGGGAAGTGCGAGAGAGGAAGCTGCAGGAGTAGAATTGTCATCTGCATTTGGCTAACCTGACTGTGAATGGGTGGGACCCAGTTGCCAGTCTGGTTGCACGGGTAAACACCTGTTGAAGAGGCATCAGTGACTTAAGCTCATCCGAGCAGAAGCCATGAAAGTATGAGATGGACATATGTGCTATACAAATTCAATGGTTAAAGTGATAGCTTTAACCATTTTCTTTTGATTGTTCAACATATTTGTTGTGTCTGTTGACTTGGGAAAGTAGTAATTCTTTCAGGAAAAATGAGATTGGGAGTAGATTGATATTTTGCTAATATTCAATGGTGGTATTTTCTTTCTGAGTAATTTACTCTATTTCTCATTTGATTAGTGTGACATTTTTTAGGTCAAAATTGGTGTCTAATTTATTTCTGTGTATGACTCATGCATTTGTTAAACTGTTATTTATGAAGTCCCTTGTGAATTCATAGATACATTTTTAAATAAGCAGAACCCCAAACACTAAGCAAAATCTTAACCCCACTTCTTGGCACAATTAGTTCCTCACACATAAAAATGAATGCTGGACGATTTCCTCAAAGATGAAGAGATGACCTGAGGCAATAGAGATTTAGTTTTACAAAAGGATTCTTGAGAGAAGTCTTAATAGGAATGGAAACAAAAGGGATACTTAAAATCAGAAAAAGAAATCTGAAATTTCCTGTACATATAATGAGGAAAGAGTAGCTGGAAAAGTTGACACTTACAGGGCAAGAGGGAAGCAGCAAGTGACATACATAACAAACTTGTGTCAACAGATAGCAGAATATGGACTGGGAGGGATGGTGAAGAGGCAAACATTGTCTTAAGCTACAAAGGATAGGGAGATGTGAATGGCCATAATCGCCCACATCTAAAAGAGTCATGGAAAATAAAAGAAGTCTGATTTTTCTGTTAATTTAAAGGCTAAAAGAAGTTTTTTTTTCTTTATTATAATATTGCCTCCATTATTGAACACTGTTTAGTGACACTGCAAATTTTGGTGGTAGAAGGAAAATCAAACTTTCTTCAAAATTTTCTTTGAATTGGAAATGTCTCTGTACATCATAAATGTAAGCAATGTTCTTATTATTTCCTTCTAATATCACTGCCTTTTTATCCTATGTTCACCCAGTAGAAGGCTCAAGAGCAACTCAAGGTAGTAGGTTACTGAACAAAGTTGCTTTATAAGAATTTTACAAGAGTTATTCATTTCAGAATATTTTTGTGTATATTTAAAGTTTTTTTTTTTTGTATAGTAATTTCTATGTATAAATTAAAAGGTTTGAATAAACCTTTGTACAATTATGTCACTTGTGATAACCATACACTTTTATCTTATCTTGCATCTGTGAAATCTGTCAACACATATGTGGAAAGGTCAGAAAGTTGAACTCTGTGTTCAAGAAATAGTTTTATTCTAAATTTAATGCTATAAATAAGTAATACTTGTGTAAATCAGATTAATTTAACATTAAATTTGCTAATTTTCCAAAAAATCATGTGTTACAGATGTTTATTTTATTTTTGCAAGATTTTTGAAACCAAGAATTAACTTTTGTTTACAAATGTATCAATGGTTCAAAAATGGCCAAAAAATTGAAAGATTAAGAAAAAACTGAAAATTTTTAGATTCCAATCAATATAATTATATAAATAGTAAAATTAATCATTTAGCTTTCAATTAAAAACTAAAATAAAAATTTCAAGAAAACTTTATTTTTATAACTATAATTTAAACACCATTTACATTATTCAAATTATTGTCCTCATCTTTGTTGTCATTTGTACAACATTTCAGCCATTGTACAAATTCACTTGTCCTTGTCCTTAAGGACACATGGCCCAGTAAATATAGATGTTGGTTAGTTCCTGTGACTTGACCCAAGGAGTTGTGAGTTCAATATCAGGCTACAGCAGTGGTGAACAAGTAACTTACAGGGTTAGAGGGAAATAACTCATGACAACTAAAAGAGGCACTACTACGCAAGGAATGGAGTTTATATACCCCAGTGATTGTAATAAAGGGTTTGGTTCAAAATTCCTAGCACCTGAAGAAGGCCAGAGCATAAAACAGACAAAATGCCATACAAATGGAAACAAAGATGAGGACAATAGTACAAATAATGTGAATACTGAATTTAAGCATGCTACTATATTAGCAACTAGGTCCCACTCTTTTACTATTGAAATAGCCACTTCTACTCAAAGTTTCTTTTCTCACACTTTTCACCTGTGAAACTCCCTTCCGCTTACTTGCTTCTCTGATAGCTACAATCTCCAAAAATTTAAATGCAATATCAATAGCCATCTTCTATCTTCTTGAATCCCATTCATCTTTTATCTTTCTTCAATAACACCTGTAAACCAGGCTTTTTTCTCACTGTAAGCCCTGCACTCTTGTTATTGTCCTGCCTTACATGAGGTGAAATGATTAAAAAATTTTTATAATGGTAGAATGTTTTTATGATTTGCCATTCATGACAAAACCTATCAATGACAATAACACAAAAAACATTATTCAGACTATACGTGGTGAAATAAGGAAATTATTGCCATTTTATATTTTTAATATCATGCATGTGCATTGTTTGCTTTTTATTTTGTAAAACTGTACAGTATAGTAGAGTCAGTTGGGCACTGTCTGTGAGAAAAAGAACACCACTCTTCCAGAAATCTGGAAATGTCATACTGCACTGCTTAGCATTTGCACCGGAAACTTTAATACAAACATTTCAGAATGTTTGGGTATCAATCTGAGGACAGTGCAGAGGATTCAGAAAAGAGTTGAATGAGTCTAATGGTGATTACAAATGTATGGCAGCTATTTTTGCCAACCCTCTCCTTGGTTTAACTCAGTTTTTAAGATGATGACATTCTACACTACCTTAAGCATATGGTAAAGACAGAAACCACCATCGGTACTAGAAAAAGTGATAGATAGCTACTGCACTTGAGAAACCTGTTTTCCTGAAATAATCTTTGAGATATTCATTCACACATTGCCAATCCTGTTCTGGCTAGTTTCAATTCAAATACTTTTCTTCTCCTAGACTGGTTACCAACTAAATTTATATAGCCCTTTTTTTATAATCATCTCACCCCAAGCAAGGCAAGACAGCCACTGGTTTGCAGGGGGTTACAAAGAGAGAAAAAACAAGGTACAGGGGATGTTGAAGAAAGGATAAGAGAAGGATAGGAATCAAGAAGATTGAAGATGGCAGTTGATGTTGCATTTAAACTTTTGAAAATTGTAGCTATCAGGGAAGCAAGCAAAAGAAAGGAAATTCCACAAAGGGGAAGTATGAGAAAAGAAACTGTAAGAGTAGAAGAGGTAGTTATATTAAAATATTTTGACAATAATAGGGGGATTTAGTAGCACATGTAATCAGATGTGGTTAGGGCACAAGGAAAGCTTATCTGAGCACTAGCAATGAAAATACTTGTAGAAAAGACAAAGGGAAGCCACATTATGTTGGTGAGAAAGTGTCTGAAGGTGAGCCGCTATGTCAGGATTGATTACATAGCAGTTCCTCCTTTGGATTTTTTCTAGAACCTCGAGATGAAGACTCATAGTGGAAAGAAGAGATGGATTCATACTTTTCCCATGGGTTTTTGCACATAAGTGAACATAAAGAACATGACTGGAATTTGAATCCAGCTTTTCAATTGCACATTCTGAACTTACAATACATGGTATTCCCAAAAATCAGTACTCTCTAGGTACTGACCAGGCTTGACATTGCTTAACTACACTGATTTGATGAAAACCAGTGTTTCAATCTGAAATGGGTGTAAACACAAGGACATATATATATATATATATATATATAAAATGTAGTACACTTGGTATGTAATCCGGGTAAATTCTAAATGAGATGAACTCGAGAGAACTCAATGTTAAATTCATTTATTTAACAGAGTAATATTTTATAACAGATTTCTGATTATTAGTTTGGATGATACATATTTCACTGCTTTGGTGTTCTTAGCACAGCTCTTCAGGAATCAGTTATTATATATATATATATATATATATATATATATATATATATATATGCACCTCAAGGTGGTTTAATGAGTAGTGAGTTCAATCCTCACTGGGAGCCCCATAAAAACATCTTCCTCTAGCTTTGGGGGTTGGGCGCAGGGCTAACAACCCTGTCCCATTAAAAACAGTTTGTTACAGAAACAGCAAATGCTGCCTTAAAACACCACTGGGTGTAACAAGTTATGATATATATATATATATATATATATATATATATATATATATATATATATATAAATGAATAAGGAATTAAAAAATATTTGTAATGTTCATTATATTATTTTCAAACCGTGCTCAATATAAAAATAAAGCAATGAATATTTATTATAACTTATACTTTAGAAAAATGTACCCAAAAATATAACAAAAAACAATGCATTCAAGTGTTTTTGAAAATTGTTTTTACTTTTATGGAAAGTGATTTTATTCATACTACCAAATAAATCATTCTCAAAGTTGAGGAGTCTGTCAATGAGAGGTGAAATATCTAGATTTTTGAATCCATATGTATCTTTAGTATTGGAAACACCATGGCCTTTAATGAAAAAATACGTGCTCCATCTCATCCTTCACATAAGATCTTCAGTCTTTAGGACTAACTTTTGAAAGTACTCCTGTTTGTTTGGAATAGAAATATTTTTTAGCAAAATATACATGTTCTAAAATATAATTTATAATATATATATATATATATATATATATATATATATAATTTTTGTTCTTGGGTATTATTAAGTGTTGTTTTTTTCTTTTTTATTAATAATGTTTCCATTATCTTTAGCCTTTTTTTCATCTGGATAATGCCATTTATTTGTGTTTTCCAACAAGTATGTTGCAGATAGACTTTGGTAGATCTCCATGTATTTGAATGAATTTGTAAATAGTATTAGTTCTCTGTAGTTTAAATCTCGCAGGTGAATTGTTATTTCTGACAAAGAGGTTATTTGAAAATAATTATATTCAATATACTACTACATGTTTAACAAGAAAACTCATGTTAAATCATTCTGACTATAGCTCTGTTAGGTCTCCTTTAAATATACACAGAGACCTACCAAACTCTTTCTGTAACATACTTGTTAATAATACAAATATAACAGCATCATCCTTTATATATATATATATATATATATATATATATATATATATATATATAAATGGATATGTCTGTCTTTGTGTGTGTTTGTGTGTGTCTATTTTAACAAACCTTACTCTGCCAAAACTCTTGGTATAATTTTAACCAAAATTGGGTCACTTGCCGATCATGACATGAACCTTTGATGTACACAAAAATTTTTCAAATCAATGTACAGAGTTTATAAAAAATTAACAGAAAAATACTTTTGGGTGGTCTTTTGTGCACTTTTATGCATTTTTCCAAGAAGCTTCACTCAAACTCATTCAAAATTGATTCACTGGTAAATCAAGATCTGATACCTTGATATGCAAACAATAATTTTTAATTGACTCAATGGATGCAGCAAAAATGAATAGAAAATGTTGCTTTTTGCGACCATTTATTTCTCCAAAATGCTTATTTTTATTCCAACAAAGACAGGTCTTTTTCTGTAACTACCTTAGCATATGCCATAACAACTTCACATTTTCTACAAGATGCTAACCCCTTCAATGTTGCAGGTACAATGCATCCACTTCTTCTGCATCACAACATCATCAAATGATATTACAGGCTTCTGTAATGCCCAAACCACCCACAACTTCCAGTTGTATAGACATCATTCTTGCTTATTGGCAAAATTGACCAAGCATGAATCCCATTTTATAAATACCACAAAACCAATACTTACTTCATCTTTTTTTTTTAACTTACACATCATAGTAACCTCGCATTGGAGTTTTTTGAATAAGCACCTGACCTTACCATTTCCACATAACCACTAAAAAACACTGAGCAACGCCAAGCTATATAGCTAGTATATATATATATATATATATATATATATATATATATATAAAGTAGAATCCTTGAAATTTGGTAAAGTAAATTTCAATAGAGACAGACTCCAAAGAGAACTCAATGTTAAATTTTATTGCTAAATTTAATAGTGTATTATAATCAGGAAACAAAAGTTAGATATTTTTACAAATCCATAATTCAACAGAGTATTATTTTCAGGAAACAAAAGTTAGATATTTTTATTTGTAAAAATATCTAACTTTTGTTTTCTGATTATATACACACAGTGTATCGAGGCAGCAGATAATTTTCTAAACATATACTGTTAAATATAAGAGACAATGAATGTCTATTATGTTTAATCATGAGCCATTTTAAACATCATATTTTGGATTTAATTTCAGTTGAAATTAAAAACAAAAATTCTCTAACATTTGTATAATTTTTTATTAAGTTGATTCTAAGCTTTCGGCTAACATGTAACCTCTCTGAAGATGGCTCATGTGAGCCAAAAGCTTAGAACCAACTTAATAAAAAATTATCCAAATGTTGGAGAATTTTTGTCTTTATTTTCAACTGAAATTAAAGGCAAAATATGATGTTTAGAACGGCTCATGATTAAACATAATAGACATTCATTGTCTCTTATATTTAACAGTATATATATATATATATATATATATGTATATATATATGTGTGTGTGTGTGTGTGTGTGTGTGTGTATATATATATATATATATATATATATATATATTCAAAGAGTTTGTTACTTTAACTGACTTGGAACTTTCATGTGAACATTGTCATGATGTTCTCACTCATCAGAGCTGGTTTGCAGCAGCCTTGGTAGTAAATATTATCACAACTCAACACTCTTTATATATATATATATATTCTATAAAAGATTTTAGATTATTACAATGGCTACTACATATTTTACCACATCCTGATGCTATTATCGTGGCTTGTCAGACTCAAATGGTACAACGGTTGGTCCTTAAAATATCCCCACAAAAATGTTTTTTTTCTTTTATTTATTTTACATAGATGCTCACATATCCATATTAGAATAGACATTTGTAACGGTTATTTATGAAAATCTTTTGCTCATTCAAAATTATATTTTCTTATTGGGAGTTATTATTTTAACTATAGTTAGAATTAATTACTACTAGTGGTTATAATGTAATTTATGTTAGGATGTATAATTTATGATTTATTTTTCACCATAAATATTCCCTATAGTTGGTATATTTTAATTTAAGGGTAAATCCATTGTCGCATTATAAGAATGAATATGATTGAATATGAATACATCAGTTTTGATCTAGCATTTTTTAATTATTTTAAAATCTATTCTATCATGATTTCTTCCTTTTCCTTTCCTTCTTTTTGTGTATCTCCCACTTCTGTTAGGTTTATCTCATTTGTCCTGTTTCTATAGTTATATTTTTTAATTTTAGCATTTTTAATTATTTTAACAATATTTTTTAAATTAGTATTCATTTTTAAAATAATAGTAAGAGTAGTTATTTTTTCAAATTGTATTAAAATTATGATGTAAAATTTTTTTTGTACCGTAAATATATCCCAGTATATTTGAAATTAAATTTCGTAGTTAAATTTTTCCATGTTTTTCTAAGAGAGCAGTTAGGTGGTTTGGGACGCTATTATAATAAATGGTGTCAACATTTATTTCTCGTGATACTGTATTTCCTTTTATTGTATCTCTTTGTCCTTTCTTTTTCTCTTCTTGCTTTCCATTCAGTTTTTTCTATTTCCCTTTTTTTTCTTTTTCCTCTTTTTCTTTTTTCTATTTTTTTCTCTTCTTTACATTAATCTATCATCTATCTTTTCTTTATCCTTGCTTTTCTCTTTCTTTGGGGTTCTTTTCGAGTGAGCGAGAAATTTTCGTAAATAACCATTACAAATGTCTATTTTAATATGGACATGTGAGCGTCTATGTAAAATAAAATAAAAGAAAAGAAATTTTTTTTTGGTGGGGGGATATTTTGAGGACCAACTGTTGTACCATTTGGGTCTGACAAGCCACAATAATAACATCAGGACACGTTGAAATATGTATTACCCATTGTAATAATCTAAAATCTTTTATAAACTATATTACTCTGTTAAATTAAATAAATGAGTTTAACATTGAGTTCTCTTGAGTTCGTCTCTATCAGAATTTACCTGGATTGTATATCAAGTGTGCTGTGTTATATATATACATATATGTTTATTACTGTAAACATTATTTTTAGTGGATACTCATATTTGAGTAAATGGTTTGTTTATTTTTTTAACAGTATATTTTATTATTGTCTACCAGCTTTAATTTTCAAGAAATCTTCAAAATTGCATCCTTCTGGGTAGAGGAAGCTACTGTTAAACTTGGCACACTCTAACAAACTAAGCAACAGAGAATCATTTGATCATATACGGTTAAATTGTGCTTTTAAGCAAAACTTCCCCTGTCATAGATCTTTTTTTTTTATTATTATCGTGTCGCCCCAAGAAAAGCATTTTACTGCCGTTGTTGTGCATGGGAGGAATGTTATGAGGAGTGAGAGGTTGCAGGGTTGTCAGGAAGAAAGTAGGAGAAGGAAGAGAATACTGATGAGAGTGGGGTGGACGAAGAAAAAAGCATGAGAGACAGGTAGTGAGGCAGGAGATGACTATTACCTTTACATTTAGATTCTTGGAGATTGTAACTGTCGGGAAAGCAAGTAAACGGAAGGGAATTCCACAGGTGGGAAGTGCAAGAAAAGAAGCTGATGGAGTAGAATTTGTGTTTACATTTTATTGGTTTCACAGTAAAATGGTGAGACCTAGTTGCTAATCTTGTGGCTCGAGGAAATTCATATATAGGGGGTAGCAGTGAGCTAAGTTTATCGAAGCAGAAGCCGTGAAAGTATTTGTAGAAGATGCATCAGTGAGAAAGCGACTGAATCCTAGCTGCCAAGTCAGGATCGATCACATTACAGATTCTCTGTTGGATTTGGTCGAGGACACCTAAGTGGATAGCAGGAGCACCGGACCAGATATGGCAGCAATACTCAATGCAGGGTCTCCCAATTTTTTTAATATCTGCACAATTTCTTATCTAAATGTAAACAAAACAAAGTTTTCTTAAGAAGGTAATGAACATAATTTTACACTATGCTATATTCATGGGCAAAAGTGCTTAATATCAGAGATAATACATGTGTAAATTAAAGAGTGGTCATAGTCCATTTTATGCCTTCTGTCAGATTTTCTTCAGGCCTAATGACAAATTATATCCATATTTCTAACTCCAACAGTAAATACTCGAGTTGACCAGTATATAAACTGCTAAAAAAAAGAGTCTTTAATCTAACATGTTTCACTTTAACAAGCTTCTTCCGAGATTTTTTAAAGATGAATGACTAAAAATTTTTTAGAATTTTATAGAAATTTTGAAATGTTGATTGATTTTTGATTTCATTGGTCAAATATAAGTCACATGTAATAAAGCAATGGATGAATATTTTCAAATGTAGAAAAAAAACATTTTTTCAAACCTGTTCTTTCTTATTCTATGCACTCACACACACACACACACACACATAAAAGAAAGAAAGAAAGAAAGAAAGAAAGAAAGAAAGATGCATAGTTAAAGATAATTTTTACCTTTATTATTCTCATGACTATCCACTAAAATAAACTCAGGTTTCTCTTATGCAAATGTGTTGAGGATGACATTCCCAAAGAATGTCATGCTGCTGTATGTTGTACAAGCCAGAATAATCACTAATGAAGTACAACAAATTAGAAGCGTTAGTTTCTCAGCCAATGAAAATTAAATTGGAGTTTTTAGAAAAAAAGAAATCACAAAACATCTAAAGATATAAACTGGAAACAGAAGTCCCCAAACTTTTTAATCGTTTTTAATCTCATGCTCTGAGTACGATTATAAATTTAAAATCATGCTCTGGGCTGTGAAAAATAAAATTGCTTCTGTTTTCTCACAAAAACTTTTCCTTAGTGACTTTGTGTAAGTATGCCTTACTGGGTATATATATATATATATATATATATATATATATATACCAGTACACATATCTGCCAAACATGTTACACAATTAAATAATTCAAGATTTGTTTTCTAAATGTGACATGTCACAGAAAAGCTATACAACATTCTTTTTGTTTGAATTTCTGGGATAAGGTGTTACTTTTATTGACACTATTCATATCCACACAATTGTTCTCATCTTTGTTGTTTTTATCACAATGTTACCAGTCTTCCTCAAGTGTATACCCATCTGCGTGACCAACAGGAATTCTGAACTGAAACGTTTATATTATTAACAAAGGTAGACTGTTCTCATTTCATTGCTTTTGTCTTGGGATATTGTTTAGTTCTAATTTTGTTTCGCACTGTTCAGTTATTGCTTGCCTTTTTTTTCTGAGTGCAAGTAGTTTTGCATTGTTCTTGATACAGACCTGAGGAAAGTCAGGGAACACAACAGCTGAAACATTGTGATTAAATAAAAAAAGATGAGGACAGCAAATTACAATATTCATCTTTACTTAGTCTTAATTTTATTAATTCTGAAGTTATATGTTCTCCATTATTGATTTAAAATGATTCACCACTGAAATTTTGATACAGTACCCATGGCATATTTTTTTAATAATTGTTTCACCCCAAGCAAGGCATTACTGTCACTCATGTACATGGGGTCACGTAAAAGAAAAGTGAGGTGGAAGAGGAACAGGTGACAAAGGTGTCATAAAATGGGTAAGAGACAGAAACACTAGTGTGAAGAGAGTTGCATGAGAGTAGATAGGAAAGGGGGAAAAAACAAAATACATGGGTTTCATTGAAAGAATAGAAACAATGTTTATTAACTCATAATTTACAAGAATTTTTAAGGAAAATTTTGGTTGAAAATACAAAAATACTACATAAATCACAATATCAAAACATCTCACTATCAGAGAGGCACTACATATCAAATAATTCTCCCTACCATTAACCTTACATTATACCCATGTCTATTGAACAGGTGTAGAGGCTCATCCCTTGTTCCCTGTTTAGGATGTGGATTCCAGCTTTCTCTTTTCCAATCTTTTCACTTTTCCTTTTTGATCCCTTGTTCCCTGTTTAGGAAGTGGTTTCTGGCTTTCTCTTTTCCAATCTTTTCACTTTTCCTTTTTGTATATTTTTTTGTTTTTTTTTCAATTGGAGTAGATAGACTGAACTATCATCCAGTTCACACTCCACCCACGTCTATTGAACAGGTGTAGAGGCTCATCCCGTGTTCCCTGTTTAGGTTGTGGTTTCTGGCTTTCTGTTTTCCAATCTTTTCACTTTTCCTTTTTGTTTATTTTTTTGTTTTTTTTTCAATTGGAGTAGATAGACTGAACTATCATCCAGTTCACACTCCACCCACGTCTATTGAACAGGTGTAGAGGCTCATCCCTTGTTCCCTGTTTAGTATGTGGTTTCTGGCTTTCTCTTTTCCAATCTTTTCATTTTTTCCTTTTTGTTTATTTTTTATTTTTTCAATTGGACTAGAAAAACTGAACTATCGTCCAGTTCACACTCCACCCACGTCTATTGAACAGGTGTAGAGGCTCATCCCTTGTTCCATGTTTAGGATGTGGTTACTCGGCTTTCTCTTTTCCAATCTTTTCACTCTTACGTAGCCCTCTGCACACCAGTGGCCTTACCGCCTTGCCCAGTGTGATATGATTAAAAAAAAAAAAAAATTTAATAAGGGAAATGAAGTATTGAAAGTTCTTTTTAAAATAGAAAGATGATCATGCAATTTCCAGTCACATGCAGCATTGAAAGCTTTGAATAAATGCTCCTTTTCAAAAAACAACACAAGATCAATTACTACATTACAGTAAAAACATGGGGATAAAATAATGACAGTGGAAACAGAATGGTCCGAAAAGTGTCTTAAAATGCTTGGGATGATTATTACAGAAATTTTTACATTGCTTAAGTTTTGTAAAATAAAAAAATGTTAGAATTCTTGAAAAACTAAATGAAAATATATATATATATCTATACTATAGTCATCCGCAGACAGATCTGTTTTGCTGTATCACAGATCATCAGTACGGCTTAGACTCCGGTTGCTTCCAAACCCAGGATTGAAACCCGACCAAATAGGCGTCAGTCGGCGATTCTACCCCTAGGCCACAAGCGTCCGGTAGAAAAAGGCAGGCTTTTTAGCGCATATAAACATGCCCAATAGCTAGAGTGCTCCAATTCATTTTTGAATGAGCGGTGCATAAATGCCAGAGTAGCTACTGTTTATAAAGTCTCCCACTCTTCCAGAGTGCTCAATCAGGGTGTGAGAGGGTAAATATATTCATATATATATATATATATATATATATATATATATATATAGTATATCAAGGCAGCAAGTAATTTTCTAAACATATGCTATTAAATATAAGAGACAATGAATGTCTATTATGTTTAATCATGAGCCGTTCTAAACATCATATTTTTGCTTTAATTTCAGTTGAAAATAAAGACAAAAATTCTCCAACATTTGGATAATTATTTATTGGTTTTCTTCTAAGCTTTCGGCTCACATGAGCCATCTTCAGAGAGGTTGTTTAAACTGAAATATTATAAAATCCACCATCACCGACAATTTTATTTTGTGTTGACATAAAACTCTGCTTGGCAACGGCAATAGATACCAAAAATAATAAACTCAGTTCTTAAGTTTGCGATGCGGTTTTATGACGTCACACCGCGGGATAGCGCGAAATGACAACAAAACCATGTAGTCAAATGCAGTGTAATATGTTATTTCCTGTTTTAAAGTTGATTTTATTGAGTGTTGGTTGTTTTGATTTGATGTACATGGCCTCCAATATCTGCAGGTTCCTCTTACTGTGTGTATGAGTAAGGATCACTGTATTGTTGACCAAAATCTGTCAGATATTACCTACATGTTTATGTTTTTCAGAGAAATGTTGTTTAATAGTACTCTGATCAGAAAGATGACATGTAAGTCTACGGGAGAGCATGGTTGTAGTAAAACCAATATATGTACTAGGCTTTTGATTAGTATCAGAGATGCAATCTCTGAATGGGCATGTAAATTGGTACACTACATTGGTTTTTTGTAGAGAATTTAGTTTAGTGCTTGTTGGGTTATTATAGACTATGAGGTCAATTGTTTTAAACTTTTTATAATATATAATGAGTTTAATTTGATTATTACTTTCGACTGGTTTAACATTTCTACGTATTATGTTTTTGAGAGTTTCTTCATCTTGTTTATTATTATGTATTTGGTTGCAATAGTATAAGTTAATAGTGTTATGTTTATTTTGATGTAAACCATTATTATTAATATTATCATTATTGTTAGAGCTATTGTTAATTTTGTTGAGATACATTTTAATTTGTTGATCAATAATGGAGTTAGGAAATCCATTATTGACTAGTGTTTGCTTAATGTTGTGTAATTTGACTACATGGTTTTGTTGTCATTTCGCGCTATCCCATAGTGTGACGTCATAAAACCGCATCGCAAACTTAAGAACTGTGTTTATTTTTTTGGTAACTATTGCCGTTGTCAAGCGGAGTTTTATGTCAACACAAAATAAAATCATCGGTGATGGTGGATTTTATAATATTTCAGTTTAAACAACCTCTCTGAAGATGGCTCATGTGAGCCGAAAGCTTAGAAGAAAACCAATAAATAATTATCCAAATGTTGGAGAATTTTTGTCTTTATTTTCAACTGAAATTAAAGCAAAAATACGACGTTTAGAACGGCTCATGATTAAACATAATAGACATTCATTGTCTCTTATATTTAATAGTATATGTTTAGAAAATATATATATATATATATATAGATAGCTAGATAGATAGATAGATAGATAGATAAAAGTAATGGACTTATTTCAACCAGACATTTTTATTACTTTTAATGTTATTATAGAGGACACTTCTTATTTGAAATTTACAAGCTATTTTTAATTATTAACCAGTATGTATTATGTCCATTGGCCTGCACATCTGAGAAATTTAAGTAAAGATAATGTAGAGTGTTGAGAATATAACATTCACACGACTTTACATACATAAACTCCACACATATTCAGCAACACATAAAACAAAATTCACCCTTGATAACAGCTAAAAGTAGAGTCAAAAAGTGCTAAAAATAGGTAAAATATTTGGACAATTCCCATATAATCATAATTACATTGTCTGCCATTTTCAATGAAACCTGCATAAAAGAGAGATTGCTGCCCAAATGAACTATATATATATTTCAATATATATATATAATTATATTGCACTCTACGATCTATGATGTACTGAGCACTTTTTAGAAAGCAAATGCTGTAAAACTCTGGTTTCTAAACCTGTTGGTTCTCTTCATCTGGATATATATATATATATATATATATATATATATATAAACTATGTAGGTACTGAATTCTCTTCCTGTTATATGTTCTTATCTTTTGTTAAAAGAATTAAGATGGCCAAGGTAATGTTGTTGAGCTTAATTTAATTTAGCCATTACTATGGTTACAATATAGTGTCATAACATTTTTTAAACAATTTCTGTTGTAATGCTGACGGGAAGTGAGTCAGTATGCTTCTATGTTTGGAGTATAAATTGAGCAAATTCAAGAAACAGTAAAAAAAAATCACATACAAAATGTACATTCAAAATATACATATATTTTAATGACATGTTTGTGTTTGTATCAAACTGCATACATTCGTGTATATATAGAAAAAATGCATAAGAAAAATGTTGAATTGTCAGAAAGCAAAGAAGACAATGAGTTCATTGCATGGGCAATCATGACTCTCTACAACTTCCTATCCTTTGTCACCCTGTGCAACTTCTTTTTTCTTACTATACCTCTCATCTATTTACACAACCTTGTTAGCTCAGTTACTTGCTGTTTTTCTCTGACTCTCTTGTTTTCAATACAGCCTGTGAGTATCAAATTCTCCAAGCCATCTTTTGGTTTATGGCCATATCATGTTGAAACACCAGTTCCCATCTGATCACCAAATTTAAGCAACATCGAGCCTGGTCAGTACCGAGACAGGTGATCACTTGAGAATACAAGATGCTGTAAGCCTGCATGTGCAGGTGTTATTGTAGAGAATTGCTTGGAATTAGCCAGGTTTGAATACCTTTGGAAAAGGTATTAATCTACAGCTTCTCATGATATGGATTAAATAATAGGATGTGTATCTGAAAATCATTATCATCTCAAAAAATGTTAATACAATGTTCACTTGCAAAAATTGTACAATCTAAAAATATGTTCCTTTTTTAAATAACATTAAATGGTTGATAAACCCTGAAAAAAATTAACTAATCAAACAAACCAAGCTCCCTTTCATTATAAGTCCCAGAAATTTGATTCTGGTTTTCAGTATGTATCCTTTTTATTCACATTTTCCTTAAAACTTCTTCATTGTTTGCATGCTTCACCCATATTATTCTCAGTATTCTTCTGTAGAACAACATATCTACTGTAATGAAGAAATTTCCAACATTCATTGCTATAGATGTGGATTTATATTACATAGCAACCCAGAATTCTTTTCTTAGCTTTTAATAGCTTTTTCTTGTTTCTTAATACTTTGTTTAGCTTTTGAAAAGCATATTTTGCTATTCCAATGCACCTTTAGATTTTTATGTAACACTTTCCATCCCATGCTTAAATTCTTCACAATTGCTTCTTTTGACATTTGTATTTAATATCTTAGGATGTCCCTCTTCTGACTAAAATACTTTCTTCTTACAACTAATAGTTAGTCCTTTCTTCATACTTTTTTACTAACTTCTCTGGTAGCTTTTGCTGTTTGCTTTCTGTGTATATCAACACAGTGTCATCTATGTATCTTGTGATGTTAAGATTGTCTCTTCAATACATAGCTCAAATCTTTGGATAGGTTGATAAAATCTGAAAATAGCTACTGTGCATTTTTTTTATGTTCATTAGAAAGGAAAAATAAAATCCTTATCTTATGTGGCAATGATCATCAGCATCTTCAGACTTAATTTGGTCAGCGTTTTTGATCTAAGACAAGGGTTGTTCGATGTGTAAGTAACATGATGTTTTTATGTTGTCTCACAACTTGAATTTGCCTAATATGTGATAACAAGTCCTTGTATTATTTACATCTTTAGATTGTTTGGATTGTTGTCTTCATCTTTGTTGCCATATTCACAACATTTCGGTCATTGTACAATCTGACTTTCTTCAGGTGACTGAAATTTTTTAACTGAACCCTTTATTTTGATCACTATTTTGATTAAATTATTCTTGTTCCATGAGTCATGCCACTTCTGGATGTCTGAAGAAGTGGCATGTGTGTGTTTTTATCAGCCATCTGGGGTCACCAGTGTAGCTATAGGGGTGCATCAGCCATGCTTGGTACAAGGCCACTTTCAAACATAGCAAACAATCCCCGCATTTAAAGGTATCATCAGGTTGTTGAAAAATAAGTGGAATTTTGTTTGCGGAAGATGAACATAAATGTGTAAGAAGAAGAATGTTCGATGAGAAATGAGTAATGAGTAACAAGGGTATCAAGTGGTATAGAATGTTTGTAGTAGTAATTTGTTAGAAAAGGTTTATGCGTACATATGCATATATTAGCGTTTTTTTTTTAATCATATCACCCCGAGCAAGGCGGTAATGCCACTGATGTGCAGGGAGCTACATAAGAGTGAAAATATTGGAAAAACGAAAGCTGGAAACCACATCCTAAATAGAGAACAAGGAATGAGCCTCTACACCTGTTCAATAGACATGGGTGGAGTGTGAACCGGGCGATAGTTTAGTCTATCTATTCCAATTGAAAATAAAGAAAAAAGAAAAAGAAAACAGTGAAAAGATCAGAAAAAAGAAAGCCGGGAACCACATCCTAAACAGGGAACAAGGGATGAGCCTCTACACCTGTTCAATAGACATGGGTGAAGTGTGAACCGGGCGATAGTTTAGTCTATCTACTCCAATTGTTTGGTAGGAATGTCTTTGGTGAGAGAAGAAGTAAAAGGAATGAGCACATGAGAAAGAAGGAGAAAGAGGACAAAGTGAGCCATGACGTATGTCCGCGTCATGTTTAAAGTTTCTCCCATTACATTTTAGTTGTTTCGTCTCGCTGCTCCCATCTGACTGTCTGGCTGATGCTGACCGAAATATTTATAGCATTTAGATTTTTCGCACTGGATCACAAAGTCTTTATGGTTTTCTATTGGTCAGAAAATAAATTTAACATCTACTTGTGATATCCAGTTTCAACTTTTTCTTTAAGCACATAGTCAATCCTTTTTCTATTTGGGAAAAACCAAGATTTCACAAGTCATTGTGAATTTTTGTAAAAGTGAAGAAGAAGGTTGTTTTAATTCTTAATTTCCTAGCTACTACATGTCTTAGCTATCTCTATTTAACTCAACTCTCTAAATTTTTCTATGTGCCTTATTTTTTCACGATGTAGGCGATCAAAATCTATCCATAGTGGCTCTAAGCACGCTTTCTTTTGTTACACAATGCAACCCCTGGTCTGCCATCCACCTTCTAAGGCCAGTCAAGTAGGTTACACGCTGTTTTCCCCTGTCTCTCCGTCCTTTTATCTGGCCTGTTAGTATCAGATTCTCCAAGCTCTCCTTCCTGATTGCATGTCCCAGGAACTTGAGTTGTCTCTTCCTGATGCTCTATATTAATTTCGTATTCGCTTCGATTCTTTCCAACACCTCATCATTACTCACATGCTCAATCCATGATATCTTCAGCATCCTTCTGTAGAACCACATTTCAGCTGCTTCAAGTTCTTCCTTTACCTTCGATGATATAGTCCAGCATTCACTGGCATATTGAAAAACTGATGTCACATAGCAATCCAGTCCTCTCTTCTTTGTTTCTAGTGAAATTTTCCTGTCTCTTAATACTCTACTCAGCTTCTGGAAAAACAGCTTAAGTCATGTACTTAAATAGCTTCATCTGCTCAAACGTTTATATGAATATCAGATATGGCGCCAAATCTGTTCAGAAATATCTAAACTGTCAGTTCTATATAAACGCTTTCTGAGATCAATGTTTAAAAATGTCTTTGAGCCAGTGAAGCCTGTGGGTTTTTTGTAACAACCACACTTAGAGCTTTGTGTAATGGCCTTATAGAATCACCAACAAAGCACTGTACCAAATAATAAAAACCACATCACTTGATTATTTTCAAAAACAGCAACTAAAATGTATAACACATATAAGTCGAAACAAGAATAATGATATAATCAAAATGTTGACATTCAACACTGCTTCAAATAAAAGGTTAGAAAGAAAACGTTTAACAATAGTTAAGAGAAATGTCAGCTATTGAAATTGTGACCCTATTTTCACGAAATTGTACCCCTATTTTCGTGAAATTGTACCCCTATTTTTGCGAAAGTTTGTTTCAAGACAAAATTGTTTATAAATTTTGACCAACAGTAGTAAATGTTCAGTCGGTGAATGCTGAATAATTCCTCATAAGAAAACGCCTGATATTAGTATTCATCTCCCAGTGGCACCATTATAGCCCAATGTTGATCTTCTTGGCTTATAATGGAAATCATGATAGGTATTGAGCTCACAACTCTTTGGGTCAAGCCACTGAATCCAATGAATGCTTTTATCCTTGAGAACATCAGGGTATGTTTTTAGGACATATAAACCTAATGTCTCAGAGAAAACCAATTACAAACATCATTATTGTAATATGAGCTCTGACAAAAATTGTTACTAAATGTAGATAACTAAGACATCTGAAAGTATAATGACTCATGAAACAGGAACAGTCTACCCCAGTAAATAAAGGGTTCAGTTCAAAATTCAAATAACCTGAAGAAGGTTGGAGCATACAGCAACTGAAACATTGTGAATATGGCAACAAAGATCAAAACAACAATCTGAATGATGTAAATAATGCAAATAATTACAATACCTTGTATCATAAATATAGACAAGTCTTTGTATTTGCTTTTTAGTGAAAAGAAAAAAGGGGCTAAAAATAAAAGTTTGTGAAAAGTCTCAGCATTGTTTTCATTTCTTGTAAAAGCTTCATCTGAAGTCATGTGATAGGTTTAATATTACATCTGCAAAGTTTGTGTCGTTGATATTGGTAGCAAATTCTTATTTCTATTTGTGAAAATAAAAGGTTCTATACTATTTCATAGGTATAACAATTAACTATCTTTTACAATGATGTTCACCCTGTAAAAGGCTTGAGATTCATTCAAGGCAGAGGGTTATAGAGAAGATGCATAACTTATGACAAAAATTTGGAAGATAACAGTTAACCTTAGACTTAAATAGGTTAAGGTTGTAGTGATTGAGGAAGTATACACTTAAGAATCAGTTCCACAAGGTTGTGGTTCATGGGAAGAAGCTGCTTAAGTGGAACTTATCACATCCCCCAATAAG
Organism: Ascarosepion bandense; assembly: GCA_037127315.1. NCBI lineage: Eukaryota > Metazoa > Mollusca > Cephalopoda > Sepiida > Sepiidae > Ascarosepion > Ascarosepion bandense. The sequence continues at coordinate 1,913,056 of JBBBDQ010001657.1, read as the reverse complement.
TCCCAGACCTGACATATAGATAGAACCACTAATAAAAAATCCATATAATTTTTATGAAGTACTAACCTTCAAATGACACATGACAAAATTTGGGCCCAATCCAATTATGAGTTTACAAATTACAGTTATTTAAGTGAAGCTACTGTTGCAAATTTTCAAAACAATAGAAAAATCAGAATTTCATGTGTTGATAAAGCATTGCATTCTAATGAGAAAAATACTGTTCAAGCAAAGCAATGGCTTGATAAGAGTTATTCAGACTCTGCTCCATCAAAAACTGGTTAAGGGGTGGTTTGCTGACTTTAAATGCAGTCATACAGACACAAATGATGCTAAATGCTCAGGTCACCCAAAATCAGCAGTTGTCCCAGAAAACACCAAATAAATCCACAAACTTCTTTTGGCCAATCATGAATTGAAGGTGCATGAGATAGCAGAGGTGTTGAACATATCAGAAGGCAGTGTATTCACCATTTTGCATGAACATTTGTCAATGAGAAAGCTGTGTTCAAAATGGCTGCCATGTTTGCTCACAAGTGATCAAAAACAACGAGTCGACAATTCAGATCGTTGTTTACAACTTTTTCAACGCAACAAATTTTTGTGTAAATATGTGACAATGAATGAAACATGAACCCACCACTTCTTTCTGGAATCAAATCAGCAGTCAGCTGAGTGAACAGCAAGTGAAAGTTGTCCAAAACAACCAAAGATGCAAACATCAGCAGGCAAGGTTTTGGCTTCTGTATTTTGGGATGCGCAAGGTATTTTGTTCATCAATTACCTTGTGAAAGGAAGAACCACCAATAGCAAATATTATATAGCATTATTGGTGTGTTTGAAGAAAAAAAATGCCAAAAAAACTGCCACAAATAAAGAAGAAAAAAGTGATCTTTCACCAAGACAATGCACTATGTCACAAGTCGATTGCAACAATGGCAAATTGCTTCTGTATCCACCCTTTTCTCCAGATCTGGCCCCAGTAACTACTGGCTGTTTGCAGACCTCAAAAGAATGCTCCAGGGAAAGAGATTTGGCTTCAATGAAGAAGTGATATAAAAAACTGAAGCATATTCTGAGGCCAAACACAAATCAGGAGGTGCAGTGTACTGCTTTTGGGGAGATTAGTATATCCAGAAAGTTTCATTGGAATTCAATATTTGATTTTTGCAAGAATTTTTAAATCAGTGTGTTTTTTACTGCAAAAAGGTGATACAACTTCCTATACTAATCTTTCATCCCTCAGCTGACAAAAAAATAAAAACAAGATTTTTAACACAAATTTCAAACATTCTAAAATGAATAAAAAAATATAATTTAATCATCAAAAACTTTTGGTCTTTCCACTTAATCATTACATAAAGGTCAACTACATGAGATGGCTTTGTAGCACTCTTCACCGGTGTTGAAACCAGGTGTGGAGGGGTAACAATGGTAGTGCGAAACAAGATGGAACAAGAACCTGGGCAATTTTACAAACAGAGATGATTATCACATTTGGTATCATGTTGGGTAAGTGAGGGACAAGTATGGAAAACTACTTTGCCATACCTCCCCTTTCTTGATATTTTTTTTTTTCATTTCACCCCAAGCAAGGCGGTACCACTACTGATGCACAGGGGGCTATATAAGAGTAAAAGTTTAGATAGGAGAAGAGTGAAGAAAAAGATAAACCAGTTACAGGGTGGGATCAGAGAAAGGGCAAGAGAAGGATAGAAACACAGGTGTGAAGACAGTTGCAAAGGTAGAGAGAAAGAAGAAGAACAAGATATACGGGGTGATGCAGAAAAGACTGAAGTCAAGTGGATAAGAGATAGAAATTGACATTGCATTTAAATTCCTGAAGGTTGTAGCTGTCAGGAAAGCAAGTATACGGAAGGTAGTTCCACAGGCGAGAAGTGTGAGAAAAGAAGCTGATGGAGTAGAATTGTCAGTTGCATTTAGTTGATCAAACTGTAAATGGGTGGGACCTTGTTGCCAGTCTGGATGCACGAGTAAATTCTTGTGGTGGGGGCACCAGTGACTTGAGTTTGTCGGAGCAGAAGCCATGGAAAAATTTGTAGAAGAGACAGAGGGAAGCCACAGCCTGCCAGTGAGAAAGTGGCTGGAGTTGAGCTGCCAAGTCAAGACCTATCACATTACAGATTCTTTTTTGAAGCCTGTCAAGAACACTGAGATGAACAGCAGGGGTGCCTGACCAGATACCGTCTCATCCCCACTTTGTTACATTTTGGCAGCCTGTTTTTTTGCACCATATTTATTATATTTTCTGCACCCTCTCGATGATACATTTGACATTTTTGTGCATCCCCACCTTACTAAATTTGATGCATATGTTCCCAATCAACACAGTGAATTAAACCAACAAAGGAATTCTACTGAAACCCGCTTATGTACATCTAGCACTAAAAAGAAAAAAAACAATATTTGTACTCTGTTCTATTATCAGATATCCAAGAAAAGAATGTCTTGTTTCTGGATTGATTGATTTTTTTAGAGATTATCAATGTTTTGTGGTTTATTTAAACCAAAATACATTTTGCATTCTAAGAATAATTCTTTAGTTTTGTGTGTAGATTTTGCAATAATTTTTTTTTCTTTTACAATAACAATGACCTTCAGGTTACATATACCGCTATTTAACCCATAGCAAGGGTAGGAGATGGATCCATACTTTATGATATTGGTAGCAAAATACCATAATGACACAGTTAAAAATGGCACAAGTGAAAAAAATTAAAAATGGCAAATGTGAAAAACAGACTCTTTAAATAGCTTAAATCAAATACCAGTAGCTGTTTAATTTTATATTAAAAGTCAATTTCTAACCAGAGAACAGTTGGTGTCTATTTATTTACTTCTGATTTAGTTGTCCAGGAATTGTCGAGTGAGTGTAGTGATAACAAGGGATTCAGTTGTTGGAATTGGCCAAGTAGATAGACTAAACTATCGCCTGGTTCACACTTCACCCACGTCTATTGAACAGGTGAAGAGGCTCATCCCTTGTTTCCTGTTTAGGATATGGTTTCCGGTTTTCTCTTTTCCAATCTTTTTACTCTTTTTTTCTTTTCCAATTTGAGTAGATAGACTAAACTATCGCACGGTTCACCCTCCACCCACATCTATTGAACAGGTAAAGAGGCTCATCCCTTGTTTCCTGGCTAAGATGTTGTTTCCGGTTTTCTCTTTTCCAATCTTCTTACTCTTGCGTAGCCCCCTGCACATCAGCGGCGTTACTGCCTCGCTTGGGGTGATATGATTAAAAAAAAAAAAAGTAGAAATCAAAGAAAGTAGATGCTGATCTACAACAATGATTAAAGAATATATGCAAAGACTACACAGAAGGAAGGAAAAAAATTGATCAAGTGTTGCATGAACTTGTAGTTATTAAATTCTGTTTTTAAAGGTTGATATAAAACAGTGTGCTCATGTTCAATCCTATTTCATTTTATTATAATTGTTTTTCATAAATTTTAAACATATAAATTTATTTCTAATTTATTGGTTTAATCATTATTTTTAATGGATACTTTATTATTAAGGTTGGTAGATATAAATAAATATACTGGTTAATTATAAAAAAAACAGAGTATCTACTCAAATACAAGTATCCATTAAAAATAATGTTTAAACAAATAAATTAAAAAGCATATCGGAATCAAACTATTTTGTAACATTTCATAATATACATTTTGATTAACAATTTTGGGATTTTTTTTGTTTTTTTTTTGCTAAAATTGAAACATTAAATAAAATGTGATATTTAAAAAGAATTAGATTTCATTTAAAACACTTTCATGGCCAAGGATGCATTTCAAAAGCTAACCAGAGTTCTGAAAGACAGGAAAATCTCTTTGGAAGCAAAGAAGAGAGTGCTGGATTGCTATGTGATGTTTGTCCTTCTGTATGGCAGTGAATGTTGGAAGATCTCTTCAAGGATGAAGGAGAGGTTTGAGACAGCAGAAATGTGGTTTTACAGAAGGATACTGAGGATACCATGGACTGGGCACATAAATAATGACAAGGTGTTGGAGAAGATGGAAATGAGGAGAAAACTCATACTTAACATAAGAAAGAGACAGATGAGATTTCTAGGACATGTAATGATGAAGGAGGGTCTGCAGAATTTAATACACACAGGACAGATAGAGGAAAAGAGAGACAGAGAAAAGTAGTGTGAGACCTACTTGATAGGCCTGAACAAATGGATGGCAGAGTGGGGTTTGGGAGAAATACCAAGAGGAAAATTATTGAGAGCAAAAGAGACAGAGCCAAGTGGAAACTATGATTGCCTACATTCTGAAGGGACATGGCACATGAAGAAGAAGATAGACTTTAACAGTAAATTTATATTTTTCTATTTATTCACTTGTGTCATTTTATAATAATTACAATTTTATAATACTTGTACTATTTTATTATAATTGTTTTTCACAATTTTTAAATGAATAATCTTATCGTAAAAATGGAGGTAAAATAATTTTTTTTTTTTTTTGCTAATATTAAAAAATAAATAAAATGTTATATACTGTCAAAAAGAAAAACGTAACTGCCAATTCTACTTCAGCAGTACTGTCCTTGTACTTCCCGCCTGTGGAACTCCCTTTCTGTCTGCTTGCTTCCCTGATAGCTACAATTTCCAAACGTTTAAATGTAACATCAATTGGCATCTTCTATCTCTGTGACATCCTCCTCTCTATTACTCTTTCTACAACATCCCCTATATTGTTTTCTTTTGTCTTCCCTCTTCTCTCATTATAACCCCCTGTGCACCAGTGGTAGTACTGCCTTGCTTAGGGTAAAACGATTATGAATATATATATAAATATAGATATATAGATGTATATATAATTATTGTTAATCAGTTTTTTGTTATAATTGAATTTGACCAGTACACAGTTGTATTAAAAAGTGCTCAATACATATATATTGTATAGCTTTGAATATTATATATATATATATATATAAATATCTTAGTCATTCACATACATGCCTGTTTTGCTGTATCACAGCTCATCAGTGTGGTTAGACATTCACTTGCTTCCAGCCAGAATTGAAACTTGACCAATTTGGTGTCAGTCGAAGTCTCTACTTCCTAAGCTATGCCTGCATGGTATGAGATGGGGAAATTTTAGTGTATTATATATATATATATATAATAAAAATAAATTAGATGAGTTTACAAACCTATTGGTAATAATTTATTTTGTGGATATTTAAAAAATATATATCCAGCTTCTCAGACCAAAATCTTTTACAAAAATGAATAGGTTAGATTTATCCAGATGAAAGGAATCGTGAGGAGAAAAGGGGAAGAAGGAAAACATTTTATCAATGACAGAGGGGGTTAGATATACAGTGTTAATCTTCAAGTGTGGATATCATATCTAGAATGCTGCATTTAATTTGTGGGGGTGAGTTCTTCTTCGTCTTAGTTTCCAATAGTGTTTTGATAGGGTAGTTTGATGTTTCAAGGAAGAGTTGGAAAAAGAATGTCAGTGATTGTAGAATCCTTGTTCCTAACTTCCTGCAGATATCCCTATGTATGTCATTTTCCTGTTTGAGTCTTCTTCCAGAAAAATGGTAGCTTCATATATTGCTTTATCAGAATTGCATTTGCCTTCAACGGGGCAGTTACAGTTACAAGGAGGTTTATATTCTTGTGCATTATTGTGAATTGTTTTTAATAACTGGTTGTTGTGTGAGTTAATGATGTTTCAGATATTCTTTGTGCAAGAATAACTTATTTTCAGAGTTTTTCTGTTGAAAATTCTCTTTAGTGTATTATTTTGGTTAAAGTGTTTTTCTAATAGGTTAAGAATTTTTTTTGGTTGGTTGTTTTGTTTTTATGGCATATCAACCTTGGCGGATCATTTAATGCTAACTAAATTTTATTTATTTATTGCTGGTAATACCTTTTTCTTTTCAACAATTTATTGTTTGTTTTTATATAAGTTTTGTGTCTAGTAATACTTTTTTCTTTTTGAGTATCAAGATTCATTGGGGTTTGTTTTTAAGGGCAGGGTCCCCAAGTCCTACCCTTGTTATTTAACCCATAACTGGAGGGAAGGGATGGATTAATACCTTTCCCAAGGGTATCAGTGCTTAAGTGAATGCAGGATATTCAACTGGAATTTGAACTCGGCTCACCGATTTCTCTTTCTGAACCAACATCCACTGCACCACAACGCATATCCGTCACTAAATGCTTACAGCACCTGGTGTTCCCAAGCAGTCACTCATCTAAGTACTGACCATGCTCAATGTTGCTTAACTTCGATGATCGAGCGAGAACCGGTGTATTCAGCGTGATAGGCCGTAAGCCCTAGGTTAAGAAAGTATTGGCCGATATTTATACTGGACAACTTGCAGAATGGTGGGTTAAACCATATCATTTTTCTTTTTTCTGTTTTTGTTTACATTAGTTGTTTTGTGTTCGAACGTTTCTTGATAAACTTTTTTCTTAAATTACTTTTCTTGAGGGCTACATTATATATTAATTTTTTCTCGTTAAATATTTTTTTTGCTGAGTGATAATCTATTAATTCCCGTATTTACTGTGTTGAGAATTCAATTAATTATTGACTTAGGGTGATTGGAATTGACATCAATGTAAATAGGAGATTGATTGATTTTATGCAATGGGTTGAATGTATTGTTGGAAAGGTTGAAACTGATATTTAAGAAATTTGCTATTTTGAGGTTAGATGAGATCTTAATTTTAAAACATGTATATATATATATATTTATATTTTTAAAACATGTATATATATATATATATATATATATATATATATAATTAATGTGGAAAAGTTTGTTATTTAATTGAGCAGAATCATGCCAACTCTGCTCAATTAAGTGACAAACTTCTCCATATTAATCATGTTAACGCTCTAATTCTATCTTGATATCAAGCACTTTATGACAAAAAACCTGCTTTCCAAAATATCTTTTCATCAGTAAACCACTGATCTTGGCACTATGCATTATCACAACTCAACAATATATATATATATATATATATAGAGAGAGAGAGAGAGAGAGAGATTTTAAGTGTATCCTGTTTGTTTTTATAATCTGGCAATCCTAATTACACAGCAACTATCAAATTTCAGAAATCATCAATGTATAATATTTTCCTGTATTGCATTGACTGTGTTTGCTATTATTTCTCCTTACACATTTATTTGTAAATGCTTGTTATTATATGCACATATTTTTCTTTGTGTGTACATGTAGACGAGTCATTTGGATGTCTTTATTTAAGCATTTAAAAATAATGAAAGAAAGAACAATGATCTTAAATTTCCACCACTGTCTAAATATACCCTCGTTAGCTTCCAGCAGGGTTTAACGAACGTAAAAAATGGAAAACAAAACAAAAAATAGAATTTCATAAAATTGCAAATGGCGTCTTAATTCAGAGCTATAATCAAGTCACAAAGTTCCATATTTAGAGCAGTTGAGCTAAAACAGGAGGATTGTTTTTTCAAGTGTCGGATTTTAAAACCAAAAAAATTATGAACTATGAACCAATAATCTGAATGCAACAACAAAAAAAACTAAATGGAGATGGTAATCGAAGAAACTCGTAAATTTTGAACACGATTCACTTCATAAAATATCTAAATTGACAAGCCATTTTTAGTTTAATGCATTTTTTATATGAGAGTGCATAATATTATTATGATAACAAATTTTATCCTCTCAACTCTTCAAAAATATTTCAATTATTTATTCACTAGCGACAAAAAAGAGAGTTGATTATTTGAATAAACTAAAAAATGACACAATCTAAATAATTTTAAATATGTTTTATGGAATTATATAGATTGATTTGATCTTTTTCTCTGTGCTATATTTCTTCAGAGACGTGTAAGCACAGCTCTCCACTACTTCCTATTTTTTGTAGCTATTAATAAGGTCTTTCATTACACCATCACTTTCACTCTCTGTTATGCTATCCATTTTTAATACAATTTTGTTTGGTAGGTTACATATTCTTCCTGTTTGTCCCAATGGTTTCAACATGTCCTGTGAGTGTGAAAGCCATCTTTTTTCATAATGTGTCCTATAAATTTCAACTGCCTTTTTCTTATTCTATATATAAATGTCCGTTTTATTTCTATTTTATTAAAAACCATCCTCATTACTCCTATGTTCAATCTAAGGTATCCTCATTATTGTTCTGTAGAACAACATTTCTATGAAGAGATTTCTAGCCTTCACAGTCAGATAGATGGACTGATATTGGTTAAAAGTTCAGCATTTTTTGGCGGGGGGGGCTTCTTAAGGAAATTTTCCTGTTTCTTAATACTTTACTTTTCTTTGAGAAGCCTTCTTTTGCTATTCCACTCCATCATCAGATTTCGGTGTAACATTTAAAAATACATCTCAGTTCTTTGAATTTTCATACATGCTTTATTTTTGTATTTCCAAATCATAGTTTGCATTTTCAGTTGTTTCTTCTGTTGACAACGTATATTCTGTCTTCTTGTATTAGATGTCGAGTCCTTTCTAGCACATTCAAATTTTGGTTAAAAACCTTATTTTTCTTGCATCAACAGTGGGTTAAAGATTAGTAACCTACTGTAGAGGATGTGCATTAGAAAACTTTAAATGAAAATTTTAAATGAAAATTCTGAAATCATGTTCCTAATAGTAATAAAATGTTGTATCTTTACTTACCCACATCTATTGAACAGGTGAAGAGGCTCATCCCTTGTTTCCTGTTTAGGATGTGGTTTCCAGTTTTCACTTTTCCAATCTTTGCACTCTTTTCTTTATTTATTTTTTTCAATTGGAGTAAATAGACTAAACTATTGCCCGGTTCACACTCCACCAACATCTATTGAACAGGTGAAGAGGCTCATCACTTGTTTCCTGTTTAGGATGTGGTTTCCAGTTTTCACTTTTCCAATCTTTGCACTCTTTTCTTTATTTATTTTTTTCAATTGGAGTAAATAGACTAAACTATTGCCCGGTTCACACTCCACCCACATCTATTGAACAGGTGAAGAGGCTCATCCCTTGTTTCCTGTTTAGGATGTGGTTTCCAGTTTTCACTTTTCCAATCTTTGCACTCTTTTCTTTATTTATTTTTTTCAATTGGAGTAAATAGACTAAACTATTGCCCGGTTCACACTCCACCGACATCTATTGAACAGGTGAAGAGGCTCATCACTTGTTTCCTGTTTAGGATGTGGTTTCCAGTTTTCGCTTTTCCAATCTTTGCACTCTTTTCTTTATTTATTTTTTTCAATTGGAGTAAATAGACTAAACTATTGCCCGGTTCACACTCCACCGACATCTATTGAACAGGTGAAGAGGCTCATCACTTGTTTCCTGTTTAGGATGCGGTTTCCGGTTTCCTCTTTTCCAATCTTTGCACTCTTTTCTTTTTTTCTTTTTTTTCAATTGGAGTAAATAGACTAAACTATCGCCCGGTTCACTCTCCACCTACATCTATTGAACAGGTGAAGAGGCTCATCCCTTGTTCCCTGCTTAGGATGTGGTTTCTGGCTTTCTCTTTTCCATTCTTTTTACCCTTACATAGCCCCCTGCGCATCAGTGGTGTTATCACCTTGCTTGGGGTGATATGATTAAAAAAAAAAACAACAAAAAAAACTTAGAAATACTAAATCTAAAATATTATCAAATTGGATTAATATCTTGAGTTGCCAAAATTAGTTTGAAAGATTGACATTTTAAAAATGCAATTTTCAAAACTTTCTATTTTTTAATTTGATAGTGTTTGTGATCTAATAGTAATGGAGGCTGTTAGTGACCCAGTTGGACAATCAGCTTTAAAAATTAATTTCTCTCATTCATCACTTGCTTACAGATTCATTTCTTCCCTTGAACATTTATTTCTACTTAAAATATACATCCTAAAATAATATTCACAAACTGAGTGGATTAAAATGTATCACAAAGTGAAAACAGACAAAGTGACTTGACTCTCTGTTACTGATACGTCAAAGAGTACTTTAGAAGGCATGACCTATATGAGGTCAAAGTCCACCCAACCCAGTTTCCTGATTGATTGCTTCTAGAACAAACTTGTTGAAAGGGAAAGAAAAATATTTTAGATGATAATAGACTCAAGTGGTAAACTTAATTCACTCCCTTCTGATTGGTAGAATTACCCAAGGAAGGTTAACCACTTAGCATCTGGTTGCAAAAAGATTCAATTTGCCATTTCACTCAAAGTACATTTTGCCATCAAGACAGAGAAGCATCTACCCCTGGAATCAAATAGGCAGTGTTGGCATCTAGAAGCCATTCCTGGTAACAATATAAATATTAGATACAAAATTTGAAAAGCAGTGCACCAAGAAGACCAGGAAAGGAATTGTTGCTGGTGAGTACTGAAACTTTAATTTTAATTTTAAAACACTTGCAACAGATTCAATGTATCAGATAGAGTTGAAGCAGCATTATTGCCCTTTATTTTGCAAGATATAGGAACAGTTCTACTGAAGAAATAGGTAGTGTAACTGAGAGAAGTAAACTATGAAGAGAGCATTCTAAAATGAGGAGTATATTAAAGAAAAATGAATCACACTAATCCAAAGCATCAAAGGCCATGTATTTTGATAGAAGAAAAGATGAGACAATTGTGATGGAAAAAGCGAATGGAAAGTTATCACAGAGGAAGATATTTCTTTCATACAAGAGCCACAATCCATATATATGAGACATGTTGTACCAATAAGCGGGACAGCAAAAGATATCTCTCAACTAGACTTCTGCGATAAGAAAAGTATATCTTTTGAAAAGCATGTTTACCTTGGATATCGTGAAACTGCTGTAAATACCGGTTATTCAGGAGGAATAATTAGACTACTGGAGGAGAAAATGCAGAAACCATTACAGTGGATCATCTGAATGAGTTATTTTTGTGTTACATCTTTAAATACCTGGATGGAAAAACTACAGGCCCTCAAAGCCATTTTGGTAATGTAGGAAAAGCACTAACATAATTTGAACATTTAAAGGTGAAAAAGTTTGAAAAAACTTCTTTTCAATACAAGTTTCCAGACAATGATATTGAATTAACCACAGCTCAAAGATAACTTCTTAACATATGTTGAGCTATTGACAAAGGCAAAGTTCCAGATGCCTTGGTTGGAAAAAATCCAGGAAAATTCTCCCACTCACAATGGATGACAACAGCAAACCAAACATTGCATCTCTATGTTGGCACCAAAGAACTAGAGGAAAAACTGAAAGCAATTGCAACATTTATCATGAAAGTATATGTCCCTTCATGGTTTGATATTAAATGATTTTTGTCGCTTGGTCATGGAGTTACATATACTCTCAAAATGATTCAGAGATCTGAAATCCTGCCCAATAACCAAAAACAAATAGTACATCTTGTACTTCAAAGAAATGCATATTTTCTGCATTCCAAGAACATTCTTGTTTCTATGCTCTAAGATGAACAAGAATTTGTGTGAGAATTAGCCATCAGGCAAATTTTTTCAAAGCCAGACAACAAGAACAAGACAATGGAGTTCAACAATTCAGATTAGCAACAATCAATTTTGATGCTTCTAATTACTTTTCTCTGATTTCTTGGGCAGATTTATCATCTTATACTGAACCCACCTTAACCATGAATTGCACAATTAAGGAATTGCAGGAAAAGGGTAGAACTGCCCCATTTTTTGGACTGCCTTGTCATATCCAAGCTGTTGAACATTGTGTAAAGACAGTAACTAAAGCTTGTGCCTCTGTGCAAACAAAATAATCGGGATGAATTTATTCAAGCAATGTATTTCTCTAGACAAAAAAAATGACAAAATTAGAAACAAAAAACATTTTTGTTAACTTAAATGAATAAATAAAGATTATGATTATTGACAACTATAATCTGCAAGCATTTTTATCATTGTTAAATCATAAACATTATCAAATTGAAAAAATAGAAAGTTTTGAAAATTAAATATTTAATATAAAATGTCAATTTCTCAAAATAATTTCAACAGCCCAAGATATTAATCAATTTTGATAATATTTTGGATTTGTTACTTTTAAGCAAAGGCACAAATTTTTATTTCTATTAGGAATATGGTTTCAGAATTTTGATATTTTCACTCCACCCTAATGTGCATTATGGTGCAATGGATATAGGCCCAGAATGAGAAATTCAGGAGCCAAGTTCAAATTCCAGTTGAATTTGCTGCATTCACTTATGTGCAAATACCCTTGTGAAAGGTATGAATCTGTTGCTTCTCTCTCCATCTATGGGTTAAATAGCATGACAGACTGAGTTCTAAAGCCTTGGTTGGCAAGCAGTCTACCACAGAAAGTAATAAAAACCTACTGCAGGAAAATTTTCTGCCCTGTCAGACATGTCTCTTTCAAGACATGATTGCCCAAGTGTGTATCATGTATGACACTTAACTGACTGTGATGGTATAATATATTCTGTAAGAAGACACATCCTTGTCTAACACTCTTTCTATTTTTGTGTACTGACTGAATTTATTTTATGTCTGTATGCAGACAGTTTGAACCCAGAATATTTTTTAGATTACATTTTGAAAAAGTGGTCATGCATTAAATATGACAAAATTATACCTCAGTTTTGGATATTTACCTCGTCTCCTCACAAGAACACACTAATTTCATATAATCTATAAATATAAACACTGCAGTTTCATTTCAAACAGTTTTGCCAGATTTGTATAAGAAAAATACAGAATGTCCTGTTCAAAATAAAATTCAGATGATTTTTAAGAATATTTTTCATGACTATAAAATAACCACAACGACAATAATAGTAGTAATCCTGGATTACTTTATTCTCATACCAATGAGATACAAATACAAAAATATACGTTAGCCCCTTTCCACTCATCTGTTTATGTAACACTAGAGGTGGTAACTTATGCTCTCCATATCTGCCTTAACTAATGGAATCTTCCATTTCTACTCTACAATTATATAATATTTCCCCATGATAATGGTGTTTTTTGGGGTTTTTTTGCTATTTACATTAAAATAGGCAATTTGAGTTAGCCCTTATGTGAAGTACAACAGTTTGACTTTATGATCACAACCACAAATTTTTATGTCTGCTGATAGCTGCTCTGTGTCTGGCAGTGTGAGTGTTTTCCAGTTTAGTCTACAAAAATATCGCACACCTGCTCCCAGCAGTACTAGCATGTTAGGGCAAACTCGATACAACACACTTTCCTCCTAGTCTGTTTTTGTATCTTTGAAATATTACTTCAAAAAAGACTAAGGAAATTGTCTTTGTCTACTCCTCAACCTGCCAAAAAAGGTTATTGATTTTGATATAAAAATGATGGTGATACTGTTTAACACAAAGGAGCAAAAGCGAATGTGACCACACACAATCTGAAGTTATCACACTCTACTATTTTTCAATGATTTTGAATGACAGAGAAAGAAAGTGTAGAACTGTTAAAGATTCTGCACTGATGTGATTGACTGTTATAATGAAACAATGGACCTGACCCATCTAGGAAATAGAGAAATGGTTGCATATATGAATGGAAGATTAAATCCCTCCACCCCTGCAAAAGAAATGTTTCTTTGAGTCATTTTACTTTGCAAATGAAAGTTAAAAGTCTATTTCAGACTTTGAAGGAGCTACAGTCAAGAATTATGTAAAGAAATCATAAAAAACAAAATAATGCCTAAAAATGAAAAAAATTGCATAATTAATTACAGTCTGACTTAATAAGATGTTAATTTTAATACCTCAAAAAAAAACTGCTCTCATTTAATTGCCTAAAAGAGCTCTTTTTTGCCTCTCATGAGCATGGCTGATGCTAACCTCCAAGAGAGTGACATTGTACCTTCTCAGGCTAATGTCTTCCATTGACATGAAATGGAAAGATTATATTGAATCAAAACTATATAGAATCCATAGCTAAATCCACTGCTAAGAAAGTTGGTTCTCTGTGTAGGTCCAGGAATTTTTTCCTGTCCCAAACAATTCTGCACATATACAAGTCTACCATCCACTCGTGCATTGAGTATTGATGCCATATCTGGTGCGGTGCTCCTGCTATCCACTTAGGTGTCCTCGATCAAATCCAACGGAGAATCTGTAATGTGATCGATCCCAACTTGGCAGCTAGGATACAGTCACTTTCTCACCGACGTAGTGTGGCTTCCCTGTGTCTCTTCTACAAATACTTTCATGGCTTCTGCTCCAATGAACTTAGCTCACTGGTACCCCCTATATACGAATTTCTGCGAGCCACAAGATTAGAAACTAGGTCCCACCCTTTTACTGTGAAACCAGTAAATTGTAAATGCAAATTCTACTCCAGCAGCTTCTTTTCTCGCACTTTCCGCCTGTGGAATTCTCTTCCACATACATGCTTTCCTGAGAGTTACAATCTCCAAGAATTTAAATGTAAAGTCAATAATCATTTCCTGTTTCACTAATGCTTTTCTACATCCACCCCACTCTCATCAGTATTCCCTTTCCTTTCCTACTCTCTACCTGACACCTCCTGCAACCTCTCATCATAACATTCCTCCTTGTCCACCCGACTCTCATCAGTAATCTCTTCCCTCTCCTACTCTCTTCCTGACACCCCCTGCAACCTCTCACTCCTCATAACATTCCTCCTTGTCCACCCCACTCTCATCAGTAATCTCTTCCCTCTCCTACTCTCTTCCTGACACCCCCTGCAACCTCTCACTTTTCATAACATTCCTCCTATGTATCCCCCTGCACAACAGTGGCAGTAAAATGCCTTGCTTGGGGCAACATGATTAAAAAAAAAAATTGCTATGTCTGCTGCTAAGAAAGTTGGTTCACTGTATGACAGTAAGGTCTAGAGTTGAAATGACTAGATGTAACAATAAGTTTTATACAAATAATTTCTTCTATTGCACTTTGTGCTTAGGGAACATTCTTTTGGCTTCTGGCTTTCTGTTTTTTTTTTTAATTCTTATCTTACCAAAGATTTTGGTTTATTTTTTGATTGATCTATGGTCTGTTTGCAGCTTCCGAATTCATGTTCCCATCTAATCAATTACACCTTTCTTACAAGCTGTCTTCATCTTTCTATATAAATTTATAAGTCAGCTATTTACCCACGCATTGAATATTACTGCCATATAAAGGATAGAACTTTTGCTATATATTTAGAGATTCTTAATAAAATACAAATAACCATTTGCAATGTTATTGATCCGAACCTGACATATCAATTGCAATCATTATCTCACTGCCAGAACGTAGCTTCCCTGTGCCTTTTCTATAAATACTTTCATGATAAATGTTTTGGTGAATTCTCCTCTATAGTACATAGACAATATGAAATCAAGTACAGTGCTACATTGGCAGCAAGGGCTCATCATGTGACAGTTGAAATAGCTAGATGTAACCATAACTAACAATTTATTTTCTCCCACTTCTCCTTTTTGGAACTCTCTTCTGGCTTCTTACTTTCTGACCTTCAGTAATACAAATTCAGTGTCAATCTTCTGTCTTCTTAAGTCCTGTTCTTTTATTGTTCTCTCTCCTTAATAGAGGTTTCTTTTATATTCTCTAACACTCAGTAACACTAGCATCATAGTGGCTTTATTGCATTGCTTGTGGAGAAATGGGATTTAAACAAATTGGACAAACAATCTGGCAGTAATTACTGAGAACCATACCATGGTTTTGACCCAAGCTTTGTGAATGAAATTGGGTAGATGCAAGTTATATTCATGCTCATCAATACAGCTTAAGAAACAAATATATGGTTGTTAACATGAGATAATATGGAAATATTATTATGTAGCACCCACTGTAAAGACTGAAAATTCATGAAACTATTGTTATACGAAAGAGACAACTGACATTAAGCTGAGTATCTTTAATATGTTTAAAAATTGATAATACATCTTTGTCCTAGAGAGCTGTCAAGTTTTCTGACTCCTAATGTATGAAATTTAGAAATTTAAAGTTAGTTACAAAAAGCTGTTAAAAGTGCTAGTTAACTTTGATAATATGTGGGAAGGATATTAGAATAATCTAGAACTCATATTGATAACAATATGGATAGAAAATGATTTTTTTTTTTTAATCATATCACCCCAAGCAAGGCAGTAAGGCCACTGGTGTGCAAGGGGCTACGTAAGAGTGAATAGATTGGAAAAGAGAAAGCCAGAAACCACGTCCTAAACAGGGAACAAGGGATGAGCCTCTACACCTGTTCAATAGACATGGGTGGAGTGTGAACCGGGTGAGTTCAGTCTATCTACTCCAATTGAAAAAAAATATAAACAAAAAAGAAAGTGAAAAGATTGGAAAAGAGAAAGCCGGAAACCACATCCTAAACAGGGAACAAGGAATGAGCCTCTACACCTGTTCAATAGACGTGGGTGGAGTGTGAACCAGGCGAGTTCAGTCTATCTACTCCAATTAAAAAAAAAAGAAACAAAAAAGAAAGTGAAAAGATTGGAAAAGAGAAAGCCGGAAACCACATCCTAAACAGGGAACAAGGAATGAGCCTCTACACCTGTTCAATAGACGTGGGTGGAGTGTGAACCAGGCGAGTTCAGTCTATCTACTCCAATTAAAAAAAAAATAAACAAAAAAGAAAGTGAAAAGATTGGAAAAGAGAAAGCCGGAAACCACATCCTAAACAGGGAACAAGGAATGAGCCTCTACACCTGTTCAATAGACGTGGGTGGAGTGTGAACCAAGTGAGTTCAGTCTATCTACTCCAATTAAAAAAAAAATAAACAAAAAAGAAAGTGAAAAGATTGGAAAAGAGAAAGCCAGAAACCACATCCTAAACAGGGAACAAGGAATGAGCCTCTACACCTGTTCAATAGACGTGGGTGGAGTGTGAACTGGGCAAGTTCAGTCTATCTACTCCAATTGAAAAAAAAATAAACAAAAAAGAAAGTGAAAAGATTGGAAAAGAGAAAGCCGGAAACCACATCCTAAACAGGGAACAAGGAATGAGCCTCTACACCTGTTCAATAGACGTGGGTGGAGTGTGAACCAGGCGAGTTCAGTCTATCTACTCCAATTAAAAAAAAAATAAACAAAAAAGAAAGTGAAAAGATTGGAAAAGAGAAAGCCAGAAACCACATCCTAAACAGGGAACAAGGAATGAGCCTCTACACCTGTTCAATAGACGTGGGTGGAGTGTGAACTGGGCAAGTTCAGTCTATCTACTCCAATTGAAAAAAAAAAAAAAGCAAAAAAGAAAGTGAAAAGATTTCAGTAAATATACAAAAATATCAATGAATGTAAGATAAGGGTGTGTCATGCAAGTCACTTAACTGACTGGCTGATCAGTGCCTCCTTTATGAACCCAAACAGATTGAAGTTTGGTGCCAGGTCAGGATTGTAAAATAGATGAGGCATGGTTGTTGAGCTATGCATTTGAATTGGTTATTGTCATCATGGCTCTTCAAAAGGGGCAAAACTCCAAGCTTTCCTCTAAGGTTTGAAAATGTTAGTTAAGTGTCATATGTACTACATGCTTTGGTGACCATGTCTTTTTTTATTTATAGCTAACTAGACAGAAGATTTCCACACACAGGTTACCATTTCTTTTTGGTATAGTCTGGTTGACAACAAAGGCTACTAAACAAAGGCTACTCAATCTATAGCTTTTAGGGATAGAAGAACTGGATTCATACCTTTTGCAAAGGTATTTGCACCAAAATCAAAGTAACAAACCCAGTTAGAATTCAAACACGAGTCTCTAATTTCTCATTTTGAGTTGTTATCTATTACACAGCACCATACATAGAAGTTACAATTAATAGAGATGCCATTGAGTATAAAAATTAAATTCTCCTCTGCTCCCAAAAAACAGTGGCTGTGGAGTTTGCTGCCTTTTGGAGGTCTGGCTAATAATGCTACATAATTCATATTCTTATGCTCTCTGTCTTATGGCGATGAACAAAGATTTTTCCCCTTTTATATTTAGAAAAGTTTTATCTTTTTGTGCACCTCTCAAAAACCCTTAATGAGAAATCAATATTTTTCCTTCAAATGATCACACTGTCAACATTCTGTGAGCCCACTTTACACTGACCTCTGAGTAGCCAATATACTACCAGTAATACTTTGTCTTACCTGAATGCTTTCACAGAATTCTACAATTGGAGTCCTTCTGTAAGCTGTAATGAAAGCATTTGGCCCTATTCTTACAGCAAAAGCTAACCTGCTTAACTCAAGAACACTAACCATAGGTATATAGTACTCAGCAAAAATTATGGCATTTTAACTACAATTTAATTAAATTTTCAGTACCTGATTTTCTTACCTAAATAATATGTATTTTAGTTCTTATTAATGTTAACTCAAAGTACAGATTTTGAAGTGCCTGCATGTAAATTATTTCAAATAAAGATTTATATTTAAATATTTTTTTAATATTTTCAAAACCGGGTAGGATATACTCATGATTAGTAGTGGTGTAACTTTAATTGATGGTTTGCATTCCAGGGTTGCCATGTGATTCGCTTATCCTAACATCAGTTCCAATCCCAGTCTGAAAAGTTTTCTTTGGGGATCACCATCAGTTGGCTTTATGCTTTCTCTTTAATCTCCTCCACTTTCATCAGTGAATTTAGATTTGTAGAGAACTAAATCTAGACATTTAAGGGAAAGCACAACAACAAGGCTCTGCATTAGACATAAAATCTCCTTGCTTCCTTATAGTGAATTTTATGGTTACATGGTAGACAATCTTTTCCAAAAATCCTATCAATTGCATTCAGGGAATGGTAATGAATACTATGCTGCATTGTATTGTTCACATGATGTTGTTATTGCGTGAATATAAATACTTACAAACAATGCAGTAGGTAGTGAACAAACTCTAAGTCAAAATTGCTATAAAAAGCCAGCTTTTAGCCAACTATTATATATAGTAGTGTTTTTTTTCTGTTTGTTCTCAAGAGTGCCCGATGGTTGTAAACTCTGTCAAAAGAATCTTGTTTTGGACTAGGTTCTAGAATATTTTCAATGTTACATATTCATTTATTATTCATTGATTTTTTTTCAATTCCTCACAGGCCTACACTGTGAACCTTTTTCTAATTTATCCAAGTGTTTGGGAATTGCTGTATATTATGGTAAATTTTGCTTGCTCAGGATATGAATATTGCTTCCACTTTAAAAGCTTACCTTTAAAAAATCACTTCTTCCAACATTACTGTTTGTTCATAAGTGCTAAAGCTTGATATGATAAAAAGAAAGTATGTAACTATTCAAACTTACATCAATACAATCTAAACTGATCTTGTTTTTATAGATAGATAGATAGATAGATAGATAGATAGATAGATAGATAGATAGATAGATAGATAGAAAATGATTTTAGATTGATTGATTGAAAAAGATGATAGATAGATAGATAGATAGATAGATAGATAGATAGATAGATTGATTGAAAAAGATTTTAGATTGATATATTTTTTTTGTTTTGTTTTTATTGCTTTTCAATGATTTCTGGCTCATTTAAAACCAGAAAATATTTCAAAATTGTAAAAATTTTGTTGGGGAGGGGAGACAGTAATTAATTACTGATACAAGTCTTACTAATTAACTTATAACCAAGGGAAAAATGATTTGTAGCTTTCCTCTGGTTATTTGCACTCAAGTAAATATAATGAACTGAACTGTAATTGGAACTTGGCTCTCTGACATTCAGTGTGACCATATGGGAGCCAATGTTTAAATATTACAGAGCCATAACCCAATAGACATATATTAAGCCTGAGAAAGATTTAAGATAGATAGATAAATAGCTATATCTACAGTCTAGAGAGAGATATGAAAAACTGATATATATATATATATATATATATATATATATACATTCATTCATACCTGCATATATGTCAACGATAGATAGATAGATAGATAGATAGATAGATAGATAGATCTACAGTTTAGAGAGAGAGAGAAAGAGAGAGAAATGAAAAACTGATAGAGACAGATACATATACACATTTATTAATACCTTCATATATGAGTCATAAATAGATACTATAGTCTAGAGAGAGTTATACATGTAAAACTGATATAGATATATATATATATATATATATACATCCATTCGTACCTGAATATGTGAGTCAACAAGGATAGATTGACAGATATGTAAAACTGATATAGATTGATACATATATATTTGGACCTTGAATAAGTTCTCACTGTTTTCCAACAGATGACATTTCCAGAACTGTATGCATGTAGATTCAGATGGTAATGCATCTATAAAGAAGTACTATAAACAAGCTTGAAATTCAGTGTATGTCAATTCACCAAAGTGTAAACCATATTGTCTATCATAATATTAAACATGTTGGATTTTGTGCCAAAAAAAGTGTATTTCCAGGGAATTTTACTGCACTACTTTGTTCAAAAGAAATCTGCAGCTGAAGCACACAGAATTCTTGTTGAGACTTACAGTAAGCATGCTCTGTTGAAAACAAAATGCAGAAATTGGTTTAGATGCTTCAAAAATAATGATTTTGATGTTGAATATAAAGAATGCTCTAGCACACTGAAAAAAAATTTGAAGACAAAGAATTAGAGATATTATTTCAAGAAAACTCATATCAGGCACAAGCTGAACTTGCAAAATCATTAAGAGTTGATCGTACAACAGTTTTGAAACATTTAGAACTATTAGGAATGATTCAAAAGCAAGGAATTTGAGTGCCATACGAGTTGAAGCTGAGAGACATCAGAAAGTTTCTCGTCATGTGGGAACAGCTGCTTTAATAGCAGAAAAGGAAAGGATTTTTGCATCGTATTTTAACTGGCCATGAAAAGTGGATACACTACAATAACACTAAGTGTAGAAAATTGTGAGGTAAGTGTGGCCATGCATCAACATCCACAGCAAAGTCAAATAACCATGGATCAAAGATACTGCTCTGCATTTGGTGGGATCAGCTGGGTGTAGATTATTATGTGCTGCTCAAACTGACTGAAACCATCATAAGAGGTTGTTACCAATTACAGTTAATGCATTTGAGTCAAGCATTGGTGAAAAACTAACCGCTATACAAGCAAAGACACAACAAAGTGATTTTGCAGCATGACAGTGCTCAGCCACATGTTTCAAAACATGTGAAAACCTTCTTAGAAATGCTTAAATGGGAAGTCCTACTCCACCCACCATATTCACTAGGCATTGTTCTGTCTGATATCACTTGTTTTGATCAGTGGTACATGGCCTAGCTGAGCAGCACTCTCATTCTTATGAAGATGCCAAAAAATTGCTGCCAGAAAAATGGGAAAAAGTAGGAGCTAGTGATGGACAATACTTTTAGTGACATGTTTCTAAATAATCTTTCTAAACAAAACATTACCTTTCACTCAAGTTCCTAATACATTCATACCTGAATATATGAGTCTATGATAGATAGATAGATAGATAGATAGATAGATAGATAAAGAAAAAACTGACATAGATAGATAAAGAAAAGACTGAGGTACATAGATAGATAGATAGATAGATAGATAGATAGATAGATAGATAGATACTACGGTCTAGAAAGAGATTTACAGATAGATAGGAACACTGAGGTAGATAGACATAAATAGAGAAAAAAACCATGATAAAACATCAGTAGTGTTAATGCATATGTTAAACCATGAAAATATTTTTTTCTTATTTTTAATAGTAGATCTTTTGCCTATAAAAAACATACACACCTACAAATGTGTGTGTGTTTGTGTGTGTGTGTGTGTGTGTGTCAAGTAGACCATTACCATGTTTTGAATATAAATATTTTTCCTTCTCCTACACTGCTTGTCGACCAAGGCTATAGAATCCAGTCTGACCTCTTATTCATCCATAACTTTTTTTTTAATCATTTCACACAGAGCAAGGCAGAAATGCCACTGATGTGCAGGGGGCTACATAAATGTAAAAAGATTAATTAGAAAAGAGTGAGGAGTACAAACTAGTAAGAAAGGAACAATAGAAAGCTGAGAAAGCAGGTGCGATGACAGATACATAGGTGGAGAGAAAGGGAGGGTTATACGGGGGTGGGGAGAGAGCTAGAGTCCAGTGGTTAGTAGATGAGTATTGACTTTGCATTTAAATTTCTGGAGGTTGCAGCCGTCAGGAAAGCAAGAATACGGAAGCGAGTTCCACAGGCGGGAAGTGCAAGAGAAGAAGCTGCAGGAGTAGAATTGTCATCTGCATTTGGCTAACCTGACTGTGAATGGGTGGGACCCAGTTGCCAATCTGGTTGCACGAGTAAACACCTGTTGAGGAGGCACCAGTGACTTAAGTTTGTCTGAGCAGAAGCCATGAAAGTATTTATAGAACAGACAAAGGGAGGCCACATTTCGACGATGGTGAAGTGGCTGCAGTCGAGCCGCCAGATCAGTACCTATCACTTTACAGACTCTCCTTTGAAGCCTGTCAAGAACACTGAGGAGAACGGCAGGGGCGCCTGACCATAAATGGCAGCAGTACTCCATGCGCGGATGGATGGTTGACTTGTATATATGCAGGATGGATTCAGGTGGAAAAAACATCCTGGATCAGCATAGTGACCCAACCTTCTTAGCAGTAGATTTTGCTATGGATTCAATATAGTGGTTCCATTTGAGGTCTGAGGACAGGGTAAGTCCGAGGAGGCATAGTGTATTGCTCTCCAGAAGAATCGCTTGGTCCATGCTTATGGGAGGCAGGAGAGGTTGCCTGTAATGGTTGACAGACAACAGCTTGGTCTTAGATGAATTGAAGTTGACAAGCCACTTCTTGCCCCAGTTCACCACAGAGTGTAGATCCCGTTCAAGGTCAGCAGCGAGATTATGTCTGTCCGCCACGACAGGTTTCTTACTGGTGCGGGAGTATATTGTAGTGTCATCTGCGTAGATGCCTACTTGGGACTTGATCTCATCTGGGAGGTCGTTGATGAAAATAAGGAAGAGCGTCGAGCCAAGGATAGAGCCCTGTGGGACACCAGCATTCATGCTGTAGGACGAAGAGGCACGCCCATCCACGACCTTCATTTGGCGGTTATTTAAGAAGGAGTGGATTAGGTCAAGCAGGCGACCGGTAATACCATAACTGCGTAGTTTGCATAGGAGGCCAGGGTGCCAAACCCTGTCGAAAGCCTTGGAGATGTCCAGAGCAACCGCGCGAGCCTCGTCACTCATCAAGGGCCTGTAGCATGTACTCCGTTACGGTTGTTAGTAGGTCGGCCATGGACCTAGCAAAGCAGAATCCATATTGCCTGTCAGAGAACAGTTTGTGGGCGGTGAGATGATGAACTATTTCAGCATTGATTATAGCCTCGAATACTTTCCCAAATATCGGTAGAAGACTGATAGGGCGATAGTTGGATGGGTCCGAGGGTTCACCACAATTCTTAAATACAGGAACGACTGAGGAGAACTTCCAGCATGCAGGAAAGCAGGAAGCAGAAAGGCAGTAGTTAAACAGTTTAGAGAGAACAGGGGAAAGTTCAGGAGCACACCTCTAGAGGAAGGGAAAAAGATGAATTCATACCTCTTTCAGAGGGTATTTGCACATGAAGGAATGTCACTCAGCTCTCCAATTTCTCATTCCCTGATGATATCTATTACACCACTGTACATCCACCCATTTTATATATATATATATATGCCAGATTAAATGAATTGCAAACATTATGTCTGCTTATTTTTTATGAAATACATTTGTACTGATGGATAATCTTTCGTGCATTATAATTAAAAGATGTAAGCAATGCACTGTAACTTTTAAAGTTGATTTCATTATCCATTTCTTGATATTTACAAGTACTTTCAATCTTCTTCCAAGATCATCTTCAGGGGTGTAAATTGTGGTAACAAAAAGTAACCACAAAACTGTGTTGCTAAAATTACTATAATTTTTTCTTTTAGCTTCAAGTGTAACAGTTGACAATTATGCTTAGCATTCATTAGAAGTGAAAATTATTCACTATGGAAGTTTTTATGTTGTAATATCATGGTCATGCATATGTTAAAGCATGAAAAAACTGTTTCTTTTTATAGAAATTTTAGACCATTACGACAGTATTCATAAATGATTCTATTAATTATAATACATGAAAGATTATCCATGAGTAAAAATAGATTTTATTAAAAATAAATATAATGTTTGTAATTTATTTAATTTGGCATGCCTAAAAAAGAATTTGCTGCTTAAATACACAAATATATATATATATATATATATATATATAGGAAAAACTACTAAAAAGTTGTAAGTTAAAAATGTATTTTTTTGACAGTATTTATTTATTTATTTCTATTATTATATATATATATATATATTTGATATTTCAGACCGGCCTCAGCCTTTCATCAGAAACAAATGATTTTAAAATTTAAACTAGAAGCGTCTGTCACGAGAAGCATCCGTCATGTGATGTAGAAAGCAACAGGGTTTGAATATTTTTAAACATATGTCTAACTGTAATAATACTTTTTAACGTTGTTTTAAAGAAAAAATTTTTAAGTGTATCTCAAAAATGTTTAACTATTGAAATATTTATAAAGGTTTAAAATACCTAAGTCCCTATTTAACCCTAGCCTATATGTATTTAATTTTAAAATCCAGTATTTTTCTTTCTTTCTGCATGAGTATGTGGAACTAAAATCAGAATCCATCAGTAAATATTTGCAGTTTTCTAACATGTGTCCTGGTTGATTGAAGTGTTCAGCTATGGGGGAATAATATAGTTTTTCCTATACATATTAAGACAGTATACGTGGATTATCATTATGCTTTTTGGACCCTATATATATATATATATATATATATGATGCAAATAATTATTCAAATAATGATAAAAGATGCAACTTAACATTTTTTAAGAATGTGTAATATCAGAGGTTGTGCCATTAAAACAACTGATATAGACTCATGGCTCACACAAACAATGTGTGTGTGTGTTTTTTTTTAAAGCAAGAGAGAAGGAAGAAATGTATAAGCTGTAAAGAAATGACATATACCGATTTAAATATTTTTCGGCAAATATACACTTATATCAGTTCTTTTCATCTTTAAACATCTATCCAACAACCTATTCACATTTGCGTTGATTTTAGTATCGCCTCGGATTCTATTATTGCAAGTCAATGTTTTCACACAGAACCTATTTTTTACCAAACCGGTATGGCAAATAGACGATCTCGATTTCCGCTTTATCTTTTTTGGAATATTTACATTATCTTATTTGTTGATGCAGAGTCTTATGCAACTCAATGTTTGTTCATCATAATCGTGTAAATAAGCATCTTATGATAATTCTGCTTGCTCCGCCCACAGTTATCACAAGCATTACACACTGGCAGTATCTCATAAATAATGGACTATTCCATTTTGATCATGAGGAATGATGGAAAGATATTATCATAGATGCTATCTGGTTTCAGTCAGAAAATGTAAGAAAGAAAATTTTGCCCTTCCATTACTTCATGAATAATGGACTCTTCCATTTTGATCATGAGGAATGATGGAAAGATATTATCATAGATGCTATCTGGTTTCAGTCAGAAAATGTAAGAAAGAAAATTTTGCCCTTCCATTACTTCATGAATAATGGACTCTTCCATTTTGATTATGGGAAAGATATCATCAGAGATACTACTTTTGTTCAATGAGAAAATGAAAGAAAGTAAGTTATACCCTTTAAATACCGCATAATTACTAGACTTTTCCATTTTGATGATGTGGAATGATGGAAAAGATATTATCAGAGAGGGTACTTGGTTTAAGTTAGAAAATGAAATAAAGTTATGCTGTACCAATACCTCATAAACAATTAACTCTTCCATTTTGATCACATGTAATGATGGTTAAGATATTATAAGAGACATTACTTGGGTTCAGTGGAAAAATAAAGAAAGAAAGTTATTCCCTTCCAAGACAACATAAATAATGGACTCTTCCATTTTGATCATGTGGAATGAGGGAAGATATTATAAGAAACACAACTTGTTATTGGATGTGCATTGTGGTGCAGTGGATATCAACTCAGAACAAGAGATCAGGGCTCCAACTTCAAATTCCAGTTGAATTCCTTGCATTCACTTATGTACAAATACCCTTGGGAAATGTATTAATCCATCTCTTCCTTCCAGTTTTGGGTTAAATAATAGGACAGATTGGGTTCTATAGCCTTAGCTGACAAACAGTTTACCACTGAAAGCAATGGCAACCTACTATGGGATAGTCTTCTGCCCAGTCAGTCACGTCTATTTCGAGACATGATTGCCCAAAGTGTGTATCACATATGGCACTCAACTGACTGACTTGTTATCAATGAGAAAATAAAAGAAAAAAAGCTATGTCCTTCCAATACCCCATAAATAATGGACACTTCCATTTTAATCATGTGGAATGATGGAAAACACTCATTTGAGATGCTACTTGGTTTCAGTGAGAAAATGAAAGAAATTTATGGCTTTCCAATCCCTCATAAATAATGGACTATTCTGTTTTGATCATGTAGGAAAACAGAAAGTACATATCAGAAATGCTAATTGATTTCAATGAAAGTAAAACAAAAAAGAAAACAAAAGATAGGTAGATAGAAGTGCCAATAAAACTTTCATGTGTTTCACTGCTGTTTTAGTGAAATGGAAAAGCTTAGCAATTTAAAATCTCTTCATTTGTACCCTTTTACATTTTGAAATAATGACCAGTATTCATATTTATAATAATTATTGAAATATTTTCTTAAAATTTGTTAAGCTCAAACATTTAATGATATGGAAGGTAGAATTTCAGCAGATATTTTATTGTCATAGACCTCACAAATGAGCTAATTAAATCACTAACTTAAGAATTAACATTCATCAAAAAATTCAGATTGGAAAAACCTGAAATTTTCACTGCCATTTTTAGCATATAAGACTATTGTTAGTGATATGTCTTCTTTTTCTGAATTTCATTTTTTTAATTATTTTACCCCAATCAAGGACGTGCAATGGATATCAGTATGGAACAAAAAATCAGGGAGCCGAATTTGAATTCCAGTTGAATTCCTTGCATTCACTTATGCACAAATACCCTTGGAAAAGGTATTAATCTGTCTCTTCCCTCCAGTTATGGATTAAATAATAGGACACATTGAGTTCTGTAGCCTTGATTGGCAACCAGTCTACCGAAAAAAGCAATGACAACCTACTGTGGGATAGTCTTCTGGCCAGTCAGTCATGCTTCTTTTGAGACATGATCACCCAAGCTTGTATCATGTATAGCACTTAACTGACTGACCCCAAGCAAGACACTGATATGAAATATGAGAAAAAATAGGAGAGAAAACAATAAAAGAACAGAAGTTAAGAAGACAGAAGATAACAATTGACATTACATTTAAATTTTTGAAAACCAGAAAGCAAGAAACTAGAAAAGAATTCCAAAAACAAAAAGTGGAAGAAAAGAAAATGTTAGCCTAGAACTCATGGTCACATCTAGCCATTTCAAATGTCACCTGATGAGACCTTGCTGCTAATCTAGCACTATGCATGAATTCATAGAATCTATTGGCTGCAGGGGAGAGTTCATCAGAACATTTACTATGAAAGTATTTATAGGAAAGTCACAGGGAAGCTATGTTATGGTAGTGGGAAAGTTATTACAGCCAATATGCCAGGTCAGGACCAATAACCTTGCAGATTCTTCTTTGTATTTTATTAAGAATTTCTAAATACATAGCAGAATGCAATGTCAATACCCATCTCTTAACCACTTGACTCCAGTTCTTTCTACATCACCCTGTATATCTTTTCCTTTCTCACTACCTTTGCAGCTGTCATCACACCTGTATTCCCATCCTTCTCTTGCTCCCTTCTATGACACCCCCTGTAACTGATTCATCTTTCTCTTTACTCTCCTCCTATCTAATCTTTCTCTCTTATGTAGCCCCCTGCGCATCAGTGGTGTTAATGCCTTGCTTGGGGTGAAACGATTAAAAAAAAAAAAAAAAAAAAAAAAAAAGTACCAACCCATATGTGGCAGCAATATTCAATGCATGAATAGCTGACTTATAAACATATATAGAAAGCTTAAGGTGGGTTGTAAGATAGGGTGTAATTGATTGGATGGGAACAAGACTTTAGAAGCTGCAAATAAATCATAGATCAATCAAAAAAATAAATCAAAATATTTGGTAAGATAAGAATAAAAAAACAGCTTGAAGAATGTCACAAAAAGAAGTTTGAGAAAAACTATAGATGATAATAAACTAGACAATCGGTTTGTACAGAAAGAAATTATTTGAAGAAGTGAAGTGTGTGTTGCATATGTAAGCAGAGAAGAAGAAAACAAAGAATTAGCAAAAGGCATGAGAGCAACTAAACTACTAAGAAAAGCCAAAAGACAAAGATGCATATTTTGGGCAAAGAAGTACATAAAAATAATTTTTCAATAATAAATTTGACTTTTGAATGTTGGTTAACATTGGATAGACCTATGTAGGCTAGATGTTGGGTCCTTTATAGAAATAGTCACCCAACACAACTTTAGAAGACAACAGACTTGAATCAGTATGATTTTTGGAGCTAGTATTGTAGGCTGCAAAATTATTGGACCTGTGGATTTTAGCAAAAATTAAAATTTGCATTTCCAGCAACAATCTACTCGAGAGCAACTCAAGGTAGAGGGCTAATATTAAAATCAATGAAAAATGTGGTGCATGACTGGAATGAAAGAAGAAACAGTTTTGTCTTTCATTGGAATAAAAAGTTATGTGCGATTTGCGTCTTACAAATGTTGGAGAGTGCACATCTCAAAAATGTTTTGCTCATCTGAAAAATACATTGTATCAGATACTGTTGTCCCTTTAATTCTATCTGGTAAGAAACTGAAGTTATGCCAGGATTTGTCATTGGCAGCCACAATCTGAACAATATACAATACTGTGCAAAAGTATTAGGACAAAAACTTTTTTATCTTTTATGAGGCATATTGACAGAAAATAAACAATTTAATTAAAGTAATTTTATTTGATTTACTCAATAAATGCTTTAACAAGAAAAAAATGCTTGCTACAAAATAAATTTAATATTTAGTATAATGGCCTTTTGCTTTGAACACAGCCTTTATTCTGTCAGACATTGACATCACAAGCTTCTTCAATGTATCTAATGGTATCTTCTGCCAAGCAGCTTGTATTTGTTCCCAAAGTGTGTCTTAGAAAGTAACATTAGATTTATCAATTTTTTTTTATCCAAAATATCCCATAGATGTTCAATAAAGTAGTTTCAAAATAACTTGTTTAATAGAAAACAGGAAAAATTAAATATAACTTCTTTTTAATACATTTCTTTTACACCTAGTTTTAAATAATCAATATTTATTAGCAATTTACTTGGCTTTTCAACCTGTATTTGAATTTCAGTGAGGCTTTTAGGAAAATCACCCCTGTCCTAATATTTTTGCACACTACCGGTAGTGTGGAAAAGTGTTAGGACAGGGGTGATTTTAAACTTTATTTTGATGCCTCATAAAAGATAAAATAGTTCTTGTCCTAATACTTTTGCACAGTACTGTAGGATACACAGAGGATACAGTGCTGATAGCAGACACAGAAAGGAAATTACAAGACCACCTACAGAAAGTAGCTGAAGATAGCAGAAAGAAAGGACTACAAAAAAATACAAGAAAACTGAATGCTTGTAAAAAGAAGTACCTAAAATGCCAACTACAGACTGGGGATACTAAAATAAACAGGCAGAGAAATTTGAATACATGGGAAGTGTTTTAACAGAGGACAGAAAGTGCAACACTGAGATCTGAAAATGAATTGGCATGGCCAAGGATACATTCCAAAAGCTGAGTAGAGTATTGAAGAATAAGAAAATTTTGCTAGAAACAAAGAAGAGAGTACTAGATTGCTATGTTATGTTTGTTCTTCAATATGGCAGTGAATGCTGGACAGTCTCAACTTAGATGAAGCAACCAAAATGTGGGTCTACAGAAGGATGCTTAGGATGCCATGGACCAAACACGTGAGCAATGATGAGATTTTGGAGAGGATGGAAATGAAAAGGAAACTAATACTTAACATCATGAAAAGACATCTGAAGTTCCTGGGACATGTAATAAGAAAAGAGGGCTTGGAGAATATGATATTGACTGGTCAGATAGAGAAAAAGAGAGACAGGGAAAAGCAATGCGTAATATATCTGATGGGTTTGAACAAATGGATGGTAGAGCGGGCTTGGGTGAGGTAACTAGAGAAAGCGTGCTAAGAGCCACTAGGGATAGAGAGATGTAGAAGGCCATGATCGCTTATGTCCTGAAGATACACAGCACATAAAAGAAGAAGAAAAAGCTGAACCTGATATAAGGATTGTATTTCCCTTACGCATTTGCCTTATAGTTGTGTGCCCTTTTTTTTAATACTAGAGATCACCCAGTACAAGGCTCTAGAGCCACTCAAGTTATAAAGGTTATGATGAACTAGGTGTTTGATATAAATGAAAGAGGAAGTGATAAAAAGTCAAGACTAAGAGGATAAAAATGATAGAAAATTATCAATCTTTGACTTGAAAAGGTTAAGGACTTAGTTTTCAAGGATGCAATTGCAAGAGAGTCTATTCCATAAAGTTGCAATTCTAGGTAAAAAAACAGTTGACTAAGTGGAACATTATTCATATATCTAGAACTTGAAGGAGATTGGGTTGATTTGACTCCGTGGAGGTAGCAGGGTATGTTTTAGATGTAAAAGTTTGAACTGGTAGAATAAAAAAAAATGAAAGTCTCCTGAACATTTGCCATAGAAATTGCATCTGCAAAGAAAAAGAGTGGAAACTCAGTCTTTCTCCACAAGACCACCTAAACAACTATTGTTTGGAAAGTGAGGTTTGTAGAGCTTCAGCTAAGATATGACATCTGAAACATATTTTGGATTGTAAGAATAATTCTTTTTTTTTTTTACAAGTGAATATTATATTAAACAAGTTTTTGAGAATACCACTGGTTTTTCCAGATACAAGTCCTACTATTTAACCCATAGCTAGAATAAGATGGATTCATACCTTTTCCAAAGATCTATGTGTATAAGTGTATGTAATGAACTTGAATGAAAACTGAACTTGGCTCTCCGATTTCTCATTCCAAGTCACTATCCATTGCACTATCTGCACATCCACGTCCAAACCCCTATGGGAACCCAAAATTTTTGTTTCACTTTTCTGTCTGGAATGCCCATATTCCTGCTATACTTTCTTTCCAACTCCAACATTCTTTTATTTTAATATTTGTAATTGTGCAGTGTGGTCATTTTTTGTTGTAAAGAGTGATTCTAACTTGACTTCACCACAACTTTGAATTAACAAAAGTCTTTCTAAACTGGTTGCTAATCAAGCCTAGCAATTTAAGTCTGTCATTTAACTCATAGCTGGGAATTGGTATCAGTAGGAATATCTATTAAATCACTTTCAATAATGCTTATATTTCAAAGGCCACTGCTTCATAGACATGAACAGAATTTGATGGCATTTTAACAGATTTTATGCACCATTTGTCAAGTCTTACCTGAAGACTGGCTTTTATAAATTATTCAACAGGTTTAACAGTATTTAGACATTGCAATAAAAACATCAAATTTTTCATTTAGGAAGATTTTTTTCCCTAACTGGGTTGTACAGTTCATTTTGCACTAATGCCTAATGTGCTTCAACATGGTGTAATGCATTGCAAGCTTGTCTTGCTAGATAAATTATGACCAAATAGTAAGTTTGATACTCACTGGGTGTCTCTACTTTTGGCTTTGTGACATATCTAAGCTACATTTAGAAAATCATTTGGGCACTTTAATATGATTTAATGCTTTGCAAGCTTGTCAATTACAACTGAATAATGATTTTGATTCTCACTGGGTGTCTCATACTGTTGGTTTTGTGGCACATCTAAGCTATGCTTAGAAGATCACTATCTTTTATTAATGCCTGATGCTTTTATACTTGTTGAATTAGTACAGTGGATGTGTGGTTAGTGTAATGAATAGAGGTTTGGAATGAGAAATTGAAGAGCCAAGTTTGTTACATTCACTTATGCACAATTACCCTTGGTAAAGGTAGGGATCAATTTCTTCTCTTCCCTGTATGGGTAAATATGAGGACAAACTGGGCCCTATAGCCTTTTTTCATAACTATTCTAGCAGAAGGAAAAATCTGAATTAAAACTATCCTAGAGAGGGTTGGGCACCATCACACTCCCTTGTTCAAAATGTACTATTACTGCTATGTCTGCAGTATATGTGGTGCCTCTATGACACTATTGGTTTTGAAAACTTGTCGTTGTGATAGCCACTCATGTTCTGTCAAAAATAACACAGTGTAACACAATTTTTGTCCTTAGGTAGCAAATGTGGTTTTCTATTTGCTTATGCTCAGAAATTATAAAAAATGGTTAACATTTCATTCAAACTTTGTTTTTGTGACAGGAATAATGATATTTCTGAAATTTACCAATTCTCACTGGTAACACTGATGAATGTGAACATTCTTGTTTGTGCAAAATAGGGAAAAAATGATTAAAAAGTAGCATTTATTTAGTCTGGGATTACACAAGAGAGAACAAAAAAATTGAGAAATAGTTTTTCATGATTTACATTTATAAACCTTTCATGCATATGGTCTCTATTATGCTATACAATCTTTGGTAGCAGATTTCAAAGTTCAGTATATCTTGGTAGAAGAACTCACCTTACTCCTCTGATTATGCCAACATGTACTCCATGAATTCATCAAGATGAGCAGCAAGGATATAAATGTTGAGGGAAAATTTTAAAGCCCATTTTTTTGCTGTAGTTCTTCACCAGAGTCTCAGGAAGCCCCAAACTACTGTGACTAAGCTGCTTTATGTTACTTCCATTCTAGTGAGCTTCTTGGAAAATTCTTTGCACTTTATCATTTTCTTTATTTGTGCTCTGACAAAGACATAGGCTTTGACTTTTGCCAGAGACAGCTTAGGGAAGAAGTCTTGAAAGTACTTGAAGGTTGTAGATCCCTTATCTAAAGCTATGATAAATTGGAGGAAAAAGTACTTTCTGGGGGTCCAACAGGGGCTCTTATTTGACATTGATCTTTTACTCACTAAATGTGACCAGCCCCGCCCATGGTAGTATTTTGTGGTGTCGCTGTTATCCCAAAGACAAAGATAACACTGAAATTTGATAAAGCCACCTTTGTGACCCATCAGAAAGGTTACCATTCAGAAGTCTTCAATAATCTCCTAATTATACTCTTTATATGCCAATGCATCTAGCAAGATTTTGACATTGCTGTATTCCTCTTTGAGCTGCAGCAAGTGGGCCAGGGAAAGAGATGGATACATGTTCCTGTCATAAAACAGCATGGCTTTGATGCTCCTGGATGAGCTGTTGATGAAGAGGTGCCACTTGCTGGAGTTACAGGTGATTCCAATTGTCTCAAACAGGCCTGGTCACATTGTGGCAAAAGTAAACCTATCTTGATAGGTGAAAAACTTAAAAAACATAGGTGATGCTTTATCTGACCTCCAACTTTCACACTTTCATCTAACAAATTCTACTGCTTGGGGCTCAATATCAAAATCTCAGCATTAGATTTTGTAAGACCAAGCTCAATATTGAATTTTGTGAGACCAAGATCTCTGATCAGGTTGTTGAGGCAGTATGGATTTTTCTTCTCTACTGTGCCTCCGTAATCTGAATCACTAACTTCATCCCCTTCTGAACTGCTGTTCTCTTCTGAAGACAGCTGCTCTCTATTAGAAAGGGTGAGTATAGGGAAATCAGAACAGTGTGACACCAGGGCAGTGGCAGACATAATGTCTGGATATATGTTAGCAGGCACATTCTTTCCAGCTTTATGTTTGGAAAGGTCGACTATTCAGAAAAACAATTGGTTGAGTGGTCAACTGGTTCCTTCCAAATTTATGGGATTTTGAATTTCATGGCTCTATTTTACCCTCTGTTCAGGTCACAAAAAGCAAAGTTTGAAAGGAATAATAGTCATTTTCTTTGCTTTCCAAACAGAAGGAATTAGAAAATAATACTTACTGAACAAAGACAAAACAAGTCAAAATTGTTACAAAGTGAATTCATCCTCCTGACCAACATTACTGATACAAAATATTTATTAAAATATGATTTTAAAATTGTTATGAAAATTACCACGTACATTGTAAACATAATTTGTTAGCAATATATGAAAGACAGATAGTAACATTACAATTCAGATTGTTTCAGTCTACTGATGTCATGAATATATATGTCATCGCTACATATACTGCCTTATTAGGGAGGCAGAGTGATTGTATACTAAGGACAAATTTGCCTTATACAAATTTATAAAACTTGCACACATTATTAGAGTGAATACTTCATATTTAAAATAAATGCCCTATTTTTATTTATCAAACAGCATGTATTATATCTATCGACCTGTGCATTCAAGAAATCTTAGTAAAGGAAAGGTGTTCTCAGGCAGGGATCAAATATGCATCTCCTTTTATAGAGGAAACCCCCATTTAATCCAGTGTACTTTATTTCTATTGCAAATATGTCTATTTCAAATAAGAAGCATTCATTTTGAAAGAGTAAAAATGTTAGATTAAAAATAAATCAAAATTAGAAATTGTTTCGTTTACATTTCTGACATGAAACTGAGCAGATATAGGCTCTCGAGAAAATTAATTGATGTGACGGTGATGTGCTTTTAGGGTAAAAAGAGCCTTGATTTGGCATTCTACAAGGGCAAACAGTAAATCCCGTCAGATCAAATATGTTTATGTGTGTTTATGTAAATCTACTCAATTATTTATGCACATACAAACCTTTTAGTTAAACTCAAATATGCCAAAAGAACCTTCATTTCACTCAAACATTTTACAGTCACTTTTTTTTTAATCGTATCACCCCAAACAAGGTGGTAATGCCACTGATGTGCAGGGGACTACATAAGAGTAAAAAGATTAATTAGAAGAGAGTGAAGAGGAAGATGAACCAGTTAGAAAGGAGCAAGAGAAAGATGGGAATACAGGTTTGATGACAGTTGCAAAGGTGGAAAGAAAGGAAAGGATATACGGGGTGGGGAAAGAACTAGAGTCAAGTGGTTAATAGATGAGTATTGACATTGCATTTAAATTCCTAGAGGTTGTAGCCGTCGGGAAAGCAAGAATAAGGAAGCTAGTTCCACAGGTGGGAAGTGCAAGAGAAGAAGCTGCAGGAGTAGAATTGTCGTCTACATTTGGTTAATCTAACTGTGAATGGGTGGGACCCAGTTACCAATCTGGTTGCACGAGTAAACACCTGTTGCAGAGGCACCAGTGACTTAAGTTCGTTTGAGCAGAAGCCATGAAAGTATTTCTAGAACAGACGAAGGGAGGCCACATCTCGTCGGTGGGAAAGTGGCTGTAGTCAAGCCACCAAACATAGGATTCCATAAGATCACCAAACTAAAATAACATTGAGCCTGGTTGGGTGACCAGTTGGAAATATCAGTTGTTGTAAGCTTGGATGTGCAGATGGTGTAAAGAAAAATGATTCATAATTGTTAATCCAAGAGCCAAGTTCCAATTCTTGTTGGATTTGTTATATTAATTGACAAGAAAATATATGCATTGTGGTGCAATATTTATTGGCTCAGGATCAAAAATTGGAGAGCTGAGTTTAAATTCCAGTTGAAGTCATTGCATTCACATATGCACAAATACCATTGGGAAAGGTATTTATCCATCTCTTCTCCCTCTAGCTATGGATCACATTGCAGTAAAGATTGGGTTCTATAGCCTCAGTTGGCAACCAGTCTACCCAAAAAAGAAATGGCAACCCACTGTAGGATAATCTTCTGCTTATTCAGTCATGGATTAAAAGAGACATAATCACCCAAGCATGTATCATACATGGCACTTAACTGACTGACTCTTAGGAAAAGTACGTATCCACCACTTCTTCCTTCAGTGATGGGCTAAATTATTAAAATTCATCACTAAATCATTATTCTCTCAAAAAGAAATTCTTACAACCTATAAATATTTTCTGTCTTTGAGTAACTTGTAAAGGGTCAATAAACTGTAGAAAACCAATCAATGAAAATTATTATGAAAAAAATGAAAATTATTTATCAATGAAAATTATTATCAATGAAAATTATTAAAATTCATCACTAAATCATTATTCTCTCAAAAAGAAATTCTTACAACCTATAAATATTTTCTGTCTTTGAGTAACTTGTAAAGGGTCAATAAACTGTAGAAAACCAATCAATGAAAAAATAATTTCGCTCAAAACATTTTTTAATTTAACAAATTTTAAATTACACCAACTTTACAGTTTTTGTTTTTTTTTCTCAATTGATTATTTGAAACATATATAGAAAATTATCATCATTATTATATTGTAAATCAATCTAGGTTTGGAATAAGTTATTCTGAAATTGTTGAATTCTTTTACTGAGTTTTCTTAAGGGATTGACGATTAATTTAAACAGACTTCTCATGTAAATATTAAATTTAGGTTCCCTTTAAGATTCTTGATAAAACTGTGTTCTGTGAGGGTTCATATTTAAACAGTTTTGGTCAAATAAATCTTTGAAAGGGTCTAATTCCTTTGTCATCCGAGTTTACATATTTACATATGCATAGTAAGATATGAAATATTTGCCTCTTAAAGATGAAGGAAAAGCATATAGCAATATGACAACACACTTTTGCTTGTGGACAGAAGAAACAGGGATGACTATAAAACTATGAATAAAATCTTTCTTCTACTGCATTCAGAATTCCAAACTTCCTTTTTCCCTATGTTCATTGCTTTGCAGCCAATTTGAATCTGCCATCTTTTTTAACAAGCATGCACTCTTATATCAAAATGTGGCACTCAGTGAATATATAACTTGTAAATGTTAATTTTTAATTCATACTGATCTAATGAAAAATATAACATTAAAACATCCACTAACAAAATAGCAATCTATTTAATATTAACTCTCTCTCTCTCTCTCTCTCTCTCTCTCTCTCTCTCTCTCTCTCTCTCTCCCTCTTCTTTCAATCCATGACTAGACAAAAGGCCTTCCCTCAGTAGGTTGCCATTTCTTTCTGCGGAAGACTGCTTGCCAACCAAGGCTATAGAACCTAATTACTCCTGCTGTTCAATTCTTTTAGCCAGATCAGTAAGTTAACTTCCACACATGATACATGCTCGGGTGATCATGTCTCTTTTGATTTATCACTGACTAGGCTGAAGATTTTTCCACGAAATGGTTGTCATTTCTTTCTGTGGTACACTGGTTGCCAACCAAGGCTACAACACCCAATCTGTCCTTCTATTCAACCCATAGCAGGAAAGAGAAGAGATGGATTACTATCTTTTACAAAGCTATTTGCACATAAGTGAAGGGGACAAATTCAAGTGAAATTTAAACTCAGCTCTGATTTCTTATTCTAAGCTGATATCCACTGCTCCACAAACACACATCCAAACAATATATATAAAAGGCATTAATTCTCATTCTAAGCTGATATCCATTGCTCCAAAAACACACATCTAAAAAATATATATAGAAGGCATTAAAAAAATATTTTTTTTTACTAATTCAGAATCACTAGTATAGAAGATGTATTTACAATCTAATAACTTCCTGGTATTAATCAAGCATTTTCAGCAAAGCAGCAGGCACATTACAAGGCAACAGATATACAATGTTACAAGGTAATGTGTCTGGCACATTGTGAGAAGTCTGCACAAAAACGTTTTGTCAATCTCTGTCTAATGTTGAAGAAACATTTTAGCAACTTCATTTTGTCATTTGGGGTTGTCATAATGTCATTTCGTTAACTGGTTGTAGCAATGTCATCTTATTAGCTGAGGATATTACAACATGATTCTGTTAGCCAGGGTTGTCACAAACATTTTAGCAACTGCATTTTGTCATTTGTGGTTGTCATAATGTCATTTTGTTAACTGGTTGTAGCAATGTCATCTTATTAGCTGAGGATATTACAACATGATTCTGTTAGCCAGGGTTGTCACAAACATTTTAGCAACTGCATTTTGTCATTTGTGGTTGTCATAATGTCATTTTGTTAACTGGTTGTAGCAATGTCATCTTATTAGCTGAGGATATTACAACATGATTCTGTTAGCCAGGGTTGTCACAAACATTTTAGCAACTGCATTTTGTCATTTGTGGTTGTCATAATGTCATTTTGTTAACTGGTTGTAGCAATGTCATCTTATTAGCTGAGGATATTACAACATGATTCTGTTAGCCAGGGTTGTCACAAACATTTTAGCAACTGCATTTTGTCATTTGTGGTTGTCATAATGTCATTTTGTTAACTGGTTGTAGCAATGTCATCTTATTAGCTGAGGATATTACAACATGATTCTGTTAGCCAGGGTTGTCACAAACATTTTAGCAACTGCATTTTGTCATTTGTGGTTGTCATAATGTCATTTTGTTAACTGGTTGTAGCAATGCCATCTTATTAGCTGAGGTGGTTACAACATGATTCTGTTGTATTGGGTTGTCACAAAGTCATTTTGTTAGATGAAGTTGTTGGAACATCATTTTATTGGCTGTGGTTGTAGTCATGTCATTTTTATTAGCTGGGGTTATTACAACATCAGTTTATTATGGGTTAGTTACATCATCATTTTGTTAGCAGGGTTTGTGGCAACACCATTTTGCTTGCCAGAGTTGTCATAGTGCCATTTTTTTAGCAACAGTTGTACTAATGTCATTTTGTTAGCTGGGGTTATTTCAACACCAGTTTCTTAGCTGGAGTTTTTTTACATCATCATTTTGTTAGCAGGGGTTATAGTAATCTTATTTCGTCATCTGCAGTTGTCATAACCTCATTTCAATAGCCATAGCTGTAGTAACCTCATTTTCTTAGCTTGGGTTTATACATCATCATTTTGTTAGCATATATGGCAATATCACTTTGTTGAGCTGGAATTGTCATAATTTCGTTTTGTTAGTTGTGGTTGTATCAATGTCATTTTGTTATGTATTGTTTTAGTAATTACATTTTGTCAACCATTTTGCTGCAATGGTTATAGCTGTGGCAATATCATTTTTAGCTGAATTTGTCATAAGGTCATTTACTTAGCTATGTTTGTAGCAACATCAATTAGTTGTGATTGTAGTAATATCATTTTGTTAGCTAGGGTTATCATGATGTCATTTTGTTAGCTGGGGTTGTTGTAACGTCATTTTGTAAACTCAGTAAATAACGAAAGAATTCTCATGTACTCACCTCTGTACAGAGTCGACTGGTGCGCTTCCCAAGGCAGCGTGTTTCAACATGACCTAGAGATGGAAAATCATCAGTTTCACTCTGTTGAGAAGAGAGAAAAAAATAATGACACTGAGATTACAAGCAGAACAAAGAATAGATTCATTGGCAAAATTGAACATTAAGATCAACAAATGAAGACCAATTAATCCAATTGCACTGCTGTATACTGTATAATGTATTACAATGTATTTTCAGCAATTTCAAAAATTCTCTCAATCATTTCATTGTACTGATGACCAACCTGTCTTTTATACCATTTTTCACATGATACAAAGTCTAAGTGAAATTCAAAGTAACAGTTTAATGAACGGGGATATAGCAAGGATGTATAAAGTGGGAGCAAATGTTGTATATCACAAGATCCTTTTTTTCAGTTTGCTTCTCTTTGCTTTTCAATTGCTGAAACATCCTGAAGAGTACATTGAATAATTACTAAAAAGAATTTGTCTATATTTCTGAGACGAGGTATTGTAACTATTTACATTAGTTACATTATATGGTTGCCACATTTATGTTGATTTGGTCATTGTATGCTTCAATATGGCAGTGAATGCTGGACAATATCATCAAAAATGAGGACAAAACTGGAAGCAGCAGAAATGTGGTTCTACAGAAGGATGCTGCAGATTTTGTGGACTGAGCATGCAAGTAACAATGAGGTGATGGAAAGAATGGCAACAAAAAGGAAATAAATACTGAGCATCAGGAAGAGACAACTGAAGTTCCTGGGACATGCAATAAGAAAGGAGAGCTTGGAGAACCTGATACTGACTGGCCAGATAGAAGGAAAAAGAGACAGAGGAAGGCAGCAGATAACATAATTGCAGGGCCTGATCAGGTGGATGACGGAACGGGTGTTGCAAGGTGTAACAGGAGCAAACATACTAAGAGCCACAAGGAGACGTGGAGAATCATGATCGCCTACGTCCTGAGGGGACAGGGCACATAGAAGAAGACATAAGATTATGTACGTTTGTAGAGTAGTGTGCATGTGTTATGTACCAAACACAATAAGCACATTGTTAGTGCGTTCATAGTTGATATTATTGAGTGTTGCATTTTTCTTCTTTATCAATAATGCTTCCATTGTTTCTAACCTTTTTTTTTTGCATGTGGATGAATGCTATGACACTACATAGATTCTGTTACACGCAAAATAACAGCAATCTTCAACAATGGCTCAAAGTATAGCCAAAAGTGCTTGGATAAACAAAACATTTGGACAATTTTTATTTAATTTATGTCCTTAAAAGAAAGAAAATCACACAAAAAATTACATAAAAAACTTAGCCACAATACCTTGTCTGTCATTTTTAATGGGACCTGCATATATATGTATATTTTAATAAATATACATATTGCTCTATGTCTATGGCATGACTTGGAATTTTGCGCGTTATGCAATCATCAGGTGCATACTTCAAACTGTCAGTTTAAAATATGCTCCTGATGATTGGATAACATAAAATTCTGAATCATGCCATAGACATAGGACAATATATATATTTATTAATATATATATAATACAGCTCTTTTCATACGTTGAGCACTGTTTTATTAACACCTGAATAATGATACTATACATATGTGACATATATGCACCCTCATATGTATATTCATTAATTCACGCTACTATATATATATATATATATATATATATATATATATATAATTAATGTTGAGAATTTTTATTTAACTGACCAGTGTTGCTTCATTCATACCAACCTCGAATTTTCAGGAAGGCATTATAATGTCTTCACTCTTCAGAGATAGTAATCATTCTGCAGCAGAATGAGCAGTGTCCCTGAAGAAGGCTGACATCATAATAATGCCTTCACGAAACTTTGAAGTTGGTATGACTAGAACAACACTGCTCAGTTAAGTTAAAAATCCCTTGATATTAATTCTATTAATGTTCTATGAAGTTGGTATGACTAGAACAACACTGCTCAGTTAAGTTAAAAATCCCTTGATATTAATTCTATTAATGTTCTATGTATCTATGAAGTTGGTATGACTAGAACAACACTGCTCAGTTAAGTTAAAAATCCCTTGATATTAATTCTTAAAAATCCCTTGATATTAATTCTTCATATGATATTGAGCACTTCATGACAAAAATCCTGCTCACCAAAAATGCCCCCTATCAGTAACCTACTGAAAAATCAGTAATTTTGGCACTAAGCACCCATTATTATTCCATACTATATATATATATATATCTATATATAAAGTCAGTTAAGTGCCATATGTGAAACACGCTTGGGCAATCATATCTCAAAAGAGACATGACTGACTGAGTAGAAGATTATCCCGCAGTAGGTTGCCATTGCTTTCTGTGGTAGACTGGTTGCCAGCCAAGGCTATAGAACCCAATCTGTCCTGTTATTTAACCCATAACTGGTAGGAAGAGACAGATTAATACGTTTCCCAAGGGTATTTGCGCGTAAGTGAATGCGATGAATTCAACTGGAATTCGAACTCGGCTCCCCGATTTCTTGTTCTGAGCCGATATCCAGTGCACCACAATGCACATCTGCATTAAATAATGTAAATGGTAATAAAGAAATTAAAATCTAGAAACCTAAAGTTAATGATTAAAAATTAAAACTGAAAAAATTTTAAAAATTAAAAACATTAAAAAATTAAAAAAATAAATAAAAAATATAATAAAAAATAAAAAAATTTTTAGAGGTAAATAAATAACTAAAAATATGTAAACCATAATAGAAAAATTACTAATAATAATAATAAAAATAAAAATAATACAATATGTATTTGTTATATATATTGTTTATATATTATATATGTGAGGCACTTATTGGAAAGTGCTCAATATTAGTGATAGAGCTAACATATTCAGTTGGATTGATGTGAGTTTGTGACCCTGGGTTTCAGAAGCATGAAACCCAGGGTCATAAACTCACATCAGTCTAACTGAATATATATATATATATATATATATGATGATGATGATGATTGCCATTTATCCACAGAAGATGACCATCTCTTTCTACCTATAAAATGAAGATGTTTTTTATCAGTATAAAAAATTAAAAGGATAAAAAATATTCCTTATCATGAAGTTGTAAAACACTTACAGTTAAAGAAAAATTTAAAAGTATAGAAGAAGAACAACTAGTTAATGATAAAAGGAATGACACCCGGTTAAGAAAGTTTTAAAACAAAATACACCCAATTAACATTTATGATAGTGACTTCTATTGCTATGTCCATGTGCACACAAGTGGTTCTTCAACCCTCCTGCACTTCTACAAGTCTTTTCACGTAAATTACAAATGAATGGTGTAATAAGAGTCTTGAAGGCTACTTATTCCTGATTAGAGTGCCTTTTTAGGCCAGCTGATCATGTGCAGATTTTGTTGCTAAATTGACACAGGGCACCAGTTGGTCTGGGACGAAGGTGTTCAGTCCAAGAAACTAGGTCTATATTATTGTGGTGATGGTATCTCATGTAGCTGGTTAAACCAGTTTTGAAGAAGCAAATTCTGCTGCAAAAAGTATATTTATGCTGGGAAACTAAAGACAACAGATTAGCATCACCTGTCCTTAGGACTCGTTTTACTTTTGCATTATCAAACCTTTACTTTTCAAAACTGGTACAATCATCATAAACAAATTTTTACTAGTTGAACCTATCACTTGCTTCCTTCTCCCAATTGTCTGTCCTTATCCCAAGGTTGTTTTTAATGACATCCTTGAAATGCTTTGTTTGGTTTGTATAGAGGACCCTTGTTGCTTGTCAAGTCACCAGAGAACTGTTTTGGGAAGCAATCATTTTCCATCATTATGATGTGAACAACCCCATGCATCTGGTTACATTGTAGCATCATTTCAGTACTAAACTTCTGTGTCCTGTACAAAAGACTGACATTTTATATCCAGATTCCTTTAAAGGCACCTTTGATGAAAACATTCAAAAATTCAGATGTGCCTTTGGTGAGTGGTCCAAACCTCTGAGGAATATATTAGAGCAATAAAAATACACATCTCATACACACTGAACTTAGTTTTGACTGAAACATCTCTATCTGATTATATGCAAGGTTCTAACATTCCAAAAGACTTACTTGCTTTTTGTACATGATAACTTATTTCAGCATCTAGTGATTCATCTCTTGAAAGAACACTGCCAAAATAAACAAAAGTATCAACAATTTCTAATCTATGTCCATTAACAAAGATATTTGAGAGAGGGATGGTGTATACATGACCTTTGTTTTCTTTAAGCTTATAGTAAGACCAAAAGACAAGCATGCCTCAGAGAACATGTCCATGACAGCCTGCATATCTTCCTTACAGTGAGACACCAAGTCAGAATCATCTGCACAGAGTTGCTCTCTGACTATAACATCAAAACATTTAGCTTTTGTATTGAATCTCCACAGGTCAAAAATCTTTCCAGATGTCCTGAAGTACAGGTAGATATCTACATCACAATTCTGAAAAGTGTCACAGCAGAATATATAAAAAACAAGATAGGGTCAGGAATATCTTCTTGCTTTACACCATTATCAGTTGCAAAAGGCTCCAATAACATACCTTGAAATTCAAACTACCCTTCATGTTTCAATGTAAATCATGAAACACTTGGACAAAGCCAGAAGGACATCCTAATTTGCCAAGAATGATCCAAAGAGCTTACTTATTGACAGTGTCAAATGCCTTGGTAAGATCAATGAAAATCTGGTAGAGAGGAATCTGGGGTTCTATGCATTTTCCCTGCAACTACTGTACCTGGAAAATCATATCTATGATGCCATGGAATCCACTTGGATTTTCAGAGATTATCAAGAGACATATGTACTTTATAAGACAGCTCAACAATAACTTCACAAATACTTTATCAACAGCTTCCATCAACCTGATGCCTCTATAACCACAACATACAGATTTACAGTCCTTCCCCTTTATAAAGGGATATAATGATTGCGTTAATGCAATCTTGATGATCAGGTCTATCTAATCACACATCTACAATAAGCTTATGAATAACTCCATGAAGGTGAGCACCCCCACAATGCAAAACATCTATGGGTACACCGTCCAGACCAAGTGCCTTTCAA
The DNA here is from genome assembly GCA_037127315.1 of Ascarosepion bandense. NCBI lineage: Eukaryota > Metazoa > Mollusca > Cephalopoda > Sepiida > Sepiidae > Ascarosepion > Ascarosepion bandense. Next base: position 1,868,706 of record JBBBDQ010001657.1, on the reverse strand, counting down.
GTATTAATTTGCTTTAAAGCCTTTTGAACTACATCCAGAGATGGAAGGTCTAAAATGTCATCAATAAAATCATTCTGTGGGAAACTGTTATCAACAATAGATGGGTTGTAGAACAAGTCAGTGAAATATTCATTCCATGTTTCATGATATCGCCTAGATTTTTTAAAAATAATATATACATCTTTCAATTTCAAAAGCACTACAGATAAAAATTTGGGACCAAACACCTTGCTTATCAAGTGATATAATAATTTTGAGTCCTTCTGATCATTCATTCTTCATTAGATGAAGATCACATTGCAAAACAGATTTTGCATTTTTAAAAGATTGCAAGAGAGATGATATATCTTTGTCAGATGCATTAAGATAGCTCTAGTGAGTTTAATTTTGCCTTTTTAGCAGTTAATTGCTATGTGTGTGTGTGTAAATATATATATATAATAATGAATTAGAGCACTCTGGCTATTGAGTGCGAAAATGATAATATACGTGCTAAAAGTCTGCCTTCTTCTATTGGGCGCCCATAGCCCAGAGGTAGAATCGCCGACTGACACCAATTCAGTCGGGTTTCAATCCTGGGTTAAAAAGCAATCGGAGTCTAATCGTACTGATGAGCTGTGATACAGCAAAACAGATCTGTCTGCGGATGACTATATTTTATATATATATAGTTTACATATATATATATATATATTCAAAACAAAAATGGCATGTAGTTATAATCTCAAAACTGATCCTATTAATATTAATCGTATTAATATTAATACTGATACAGGTAGAGGGCTCGGTGTAAATAATATTATCTATTTACAGAGCCAAATATGTATATTTTCAAATAAAACTCTGAAAATTACATATCTTGTATGGCCATTCCAGTGAGAAAACAAATTCTTTATTATGTAAATACAGGACAAAATTCATACATCAGAAGATCACTCAAAAAGAAAATCATACACTGGAAGTTTACATGAAAAAAGGAAAAAGAAAAGAAATAAGAAAGGACAATGGGAGGGGGAGTTAAAAGAGAGAATAAATTATGTTTGAAGGTTGTCATGTAGACATTGATGCAGAAGGTAAGGAAATAAGGGGGAAAAAAGAAGGACAGCAAAATGGATTCAAGACTTGATCATTGAAAAGGACTTTTAGATTATATCTGTATTAAGAAATCATGTTACAAGAATGGAATTGGGGGAAAGCGAAACAGGAAAGGAGAGGAAAAAATGGCGTAGACAGGGAAAAAAGTTAAGAGAGAGATGAGGGGAAAAAAATAGAAAAAATGCCTGCCAGGCAGCAGTCATAAAAAGTGCTAGCTAAGGGGTATGAAAAGAAAGGAATAGATACATAAAATAGAAAATGAAAAAGAAAAGGAAAAAGGAAAAAGATGAAAGAGAAATAAAGAAAATAGATAAGATGATGTAATATTCAGCTCTGCCAAAAGTATTTCAAAAACTTTTTGCATTTAAAATTATATGGTCTGACTATTGTTGAGATAAAATTAGTTTAATTTAAATCATACTACTGGAATAAAAGGGGAGGAGCAGAAAAAGGAAATATTCTTTTGGAGAGGATCTAAACAGAAAATTTATATATATATATATATATATATATATATATATAAATTTAAAGAAAATATATGAATACACAAAAAGGAAAGAAAAATCTAAGATAGAAAGATTGTTATAGGAATTTCTAAAGATATAAATAATTATAGTGTAGGTCGTAGATTTCCTTAAGTTATCTCATTATATCCATAAAGTAATAGATAATTGACATGAATGAAGTACTAAAATGACAGTTGAAAAAATTTTCAAAAATTATATAAATATATATACATACACATACATGCATTCATCCATATATATGAGTATATAAACACCATCATCTAAGATATAAATAAATGTATATACACATACATACTCTCCTATACACACACTTATATATATATATATATATATATATATATATATATATATATATATATATTCTTAAGTCCAGCATTGAGTGAATCTAGACAGCTCTCAAGCCTCACCACTAATTCAGTTCCCAACCAAATTTCAAACAGTTTACAAAGTTAGATAAGATACTTTCTTAGTTACATTTTGAAAAAAAATTTGAATTTTGGTTCAGTAGAAAAAAGTTACATCTAAACATGTGAAGTTTGAAAATGGAGACTAACTACATAAGTACAAAAGTAAGTGACTAAAACTTCTAATAATAAATCTTATTTTTTCTGTTTAATATTTTTGCATGCAGTTTGCAAGATTTAAATTCTCATGATACCTTTTATCATTTTCATCAATCTGATGATATCTTTTATTATTTTGTTCATCAAACTTATCACTTATCATTTTATCAGAATTGATTTTCAGAATTAATTATAAATATGCAATTTTTTATTGTCATTTTTAATCAACTGCATATCATTTTTTTCTTTTTAATATTTTTAAATGAGGGTTTAAATTAATAGCAATGCCTGGAAAAATCATGGGTTACATGGAAAAATGGGCTCATGAAAAGTAATTTTCTTAAGATTATATTAAACCTGGAAAAGAACAGGACAAGATATTCTAGTGAAAAAAATAAAAATAAATTTCTTACCTAAAATATTGCAGCAAAAAATAATTCAAATTTTATTTTTTATTTTAAGTAAACAATTTCTTATTTTTTACTACCCAAGAATATCTTGTTCTTTACTTTTCCAGGTTTAATAACTTATCCTGTTCTTTTCCAGGTTTAATATAATCTTAAGAATATTACTTTTCATATGCCTATTTTTTCATGTAATATATATATGTGTGTGTGTGTGTGTGTGTGTGTGTAGTGTTGAGTTGTGATAGTTTTTGGCACTGAGATTATTGCTTTTTCAGTAGTTTTACTGATAAAAGACACTTTGACAAGCAGATTTTTTTCCCAAAGTGCTCAATAATGAGGTGGAGATAGAACGTTAATAGTTTTAGTGCAAATAATTTATCCCTTTAACTCAGCTGGTTCCTACCAACTTTGAAGTTTTGTGAGAACATCATTTTGAGGGGGGGGGGGTTGTCTTGGTTCCCATTCCTATTTATAAGGAGCCTGGTATAATTTGATATTTTCTGGGAATGGTCCTGCTTGCAATTGATTGATTTTCTTTTTATTTATTATTATATGCAGGTGTTTCATTTCTTTTTATTGTTTAATTTATTGCTTTTAATGAATGCATGAGTGGGTGTTTGCTTAAATGATTGTACTGAATAAGTGTCTGCTTAATTGTTTTTTGTTTGGTTTGTTCTTGTCATTTAGGTTGGCTTCTTTCTTTGTTTGATTTGTTTTAACTGTGTGTTTGACTGCTTAAGGGTTTCTTTTTTTTAGATCATGGTTGGGTGTTTGTGTTTCTGTGTATATTTGTGTTTGTAGACTTTCTATGTGTTTTATCGTTTGGTGGTAGTTATATTATTTTCTGATCTTTGTCTTGATTGAGTGTTTATATATTTATGTTTTAATTGGTATTTATTATTTATTGGTGCAGCAGAGCAGATATTTGTTCACATATCTACATTTTCCTATTATCTCATATCTTTTGTTTAATATTTTATTTTTTAAAGCTGTTTATTGCTAGTTCTAAGCATAACTTACAGTTTTTGTTATTGTTACTATGTGGTGGTGCACTTTTTACTATTTTCCATTTAATTTTCGTCATAATGTTCTTTTTTTTTCTGGTTCCATATATACTTTGACAGTGTTGTGTTTTTAGTATTTTTCTTTATCAAGTGATGTTTTGTGATTATTGCAACTTTCTTTAAAAGATGTTTCTGTTCCTCCTATGTAAATCTTTTCATTTGTGTTAGTGTTATTTTTCAAAGTATCTTATTATGTCATTGGTTAGGAATTTATTATTAAGTGGACAGTTATCTTTCTTTTGGCAATTACATTTGTTCATATTGTGTCATTGGTTTGACAAAATAATAAATGACATAAACCAACAACAGAATATAAACAAATGTAACTGCCAAAAAAAAAAACTGTCTACTTAATAATAAATGCCTAACCAACAACACAATATACAAAGCTACAAAGCTACAACAACAAATAACACCACAAAGAAAGGCACAGAGTGATACCCAGTCAACATGCTCAAAATGGAAAGAGGTCTTATAGATAGGAGTTTTTTGTTTAATAGCTGATTGGAATTAAATGTCAATAGTTACATTGCTCAGTTACTAAGGGAGCATTATTGTGAAGTTTAGTAAGCATGAGGAGAGAAGATAATAAATTGCTCAGTTTTGTTAGGAAATGAGAAGTCCATGTTTTATATAAGAAATTAGGCAATGGAAAAAATTAATGTCTGCATACTGACAACATCATTGCCCTAAGAATGTTTCAGTCATGTGTCATGGTGAGGATTAAAGTCACCAAAGACAAATATAAATTGCAGATGGACGGATTAAAAGTAACTTTTCTATACTGTCAGCTATTATGTCTAACTAGCAGTATAGCCCGGCATTGCTCGGGTGTAATGAAAGCGTTAAAAGTAATCCATGGTCCTGGAGCTCAGACTCTTTGGACGTTGACACGAAAGACTAAAAAGTAATAGTTGTTTCCAGTTAAAGTGAAAACGTAGACTGAAAGAAAAATGAATGGATGTAAGTCAAATTTTGATTTCCTGGTTTCGATATCAAATTTTCTGTACTATTGTTAGAACTGCAACCTTGAAACTTCTGAATATCATTTCTTAAATCTTTGTCTATGAGTGTATCAAATTTGATTAAAATCGGACCACTCCTTTTATAACCCAATTTTTTTGATTCTCAATTTTCAATATTTATCGAGGGTACATCAACACAAAACCTAGCTAAGAACACTTGCAGACACTTATAGTACAACTGTAAATTTTCAAGAAAATTGGGTCAGCCATTTTGGAGTCTATAGGTAATGGACACACACACACAGATACACATACACACACAGACAAAGATCCATTTATAAATAAGTTTAGATATACTGCATGCCTGAGAAGAGGGAACATGTTAAATGAAAAACAGATATCTAACAGAGTTTAGTAACGGAAGACAAAAGCACATAAAGGAGTAATCAGGGGCCTCAAGAGATTATTCCGGATGTATACCCTATGGTGATGTATGTGAATTGGGAATCTTTTTAGCACAGGGGAAGATTGCCTGGAACCAAGAATATATTGTTAGCAATGGAAGAGCTTAAGTTAGTTTCACAGAGGGTGAAGACATCTGGTAACTATTCCAAGAGGAAAGATTCTTCACTACAGAAGTTGGAACATATACTAATAAATATATACATTATCTCTCACTAGTAGCAGAGTATAGAGTTTCATGCAAAATGCAATCTTCAGGGGCTGACTAGAGACTGTTACATAATTTAGATTTTATTAAAAATATTTGGTATTATATATTATATATATTGTTCTATATATATTCAGTTAAAAGTTAAATAAAATTCATCCTTGAAAATTGTTAAAAATATAACCAAAGGAACTTGGAGAAATAAAACATTTCGACAATTTTGATATAATTTATGTTCTGAAAGGAAAAAAATTATAAGATCACACAAAGAATTATAGTAAAAACTTAAGCACAGCATCTTCACTGTCATTTTTAATAAAACTTGTATATATATATATATATATATATATATATATATATATATATATATATATAATCATATTGCCCTGGCATGCAGGAGGTTACATAGAAGGAAAGTTATGAGAAAAAGTGACAGGTTATAGGGGAGTGCCAGGAAGTGGGTAAGAGAAGGATGAGAATACTGATGAGAGAGGAGTGGATGGAGAAAGGAGCATGAGAGAGATAATGCAAGTTAGTGAGATAGGAGATGACTACTGACTCTACATTTTAATTCCTAGAGATTGTAGCTGTCAGGAAAGCAAGTAGATGAAAGGGAACTCCACAGGCAGAAAGTGTGGGAAAAGAAGCTGCTCGAGTAGAATTTGCATTTACATTTTATTGGTTTCACAGTAAACGGGTGGGACGTAGTTGCTAATCTTATAGCTTGAGTAGATTCATATATAGGGAGCACCTGTGAGGTAAGTTAATCGGAGCAGAAGCCATGAAAGAATTTATAGAAGGGACACAAGGAAGCCACATTGCGCCAGTGAGAAAGTGACTGTATTTGAGCTGCCAAGTCGGGATCGATCATATTACAGATTCTTTGTTGGATTTTGCCAAAATCCCCTAGATGGGTAGCAAGAGCACCCGATCAAATATTGCAGCAGTATTCAATGTGTGTGTGTGTGTGTGTGTGTGTAATTAGAGCATATACTTTCTAAATATGACCTGGGTTCAAATCTTACCATGGTGGATTTTTCATATAACTTTAGGAGCTGTCAGTTATTGTGCTAGCACAAATCTACAAGTCATTATAATAGACGGTTTGAGTGTGCTGGCCTTGTTCAGATTGTTGCTCAAGCTCTCTCTCAGAAACTGCAAGTAAAATCTACTCAGCATAGTTGCAGCAGTAATATAAATGACAGGTGGGCTTTATGGGTGAACAAAAACAAATGTGTCTGAGCAAGTGTCTGCAACAGGGATTTGCTAGCTGCCCTAGTATATAAGAGGCCAACCATTATGTGTATGTGTGTGTGCGTGACTTTAAATGTTAATTTTAGTGGATACTCATTTTTTTAAAAGTTACTAAACCAAAAATATGTTTATTGTTGTGGGAGCATTACCCACATATCAGAGTGAACTCATCCAGATTCTATTTAAGCCAGGAGACAGTACTTCGTGAGGGACTAAGTCGAGTAACTGTAGTAGTAGCATTATTGCGATACTTCAAGACTCTGCTAAGCGCTTATATTTGATTGACCATCTGTATTTATTATATGTTGTATTGTACTTTGTATTGTTGTTAATATATGTATTTAACCCAATCTGTTGCATTCATGTTTTCTTTGAGTGGTCTTAAAAACAAGGCCACTTCAGTTATATCGATAAATTTTTTTTAGCTGAGAACAAAAGCAAAATTATATATTCAGTTAAAAGTAAAATAAAATCCATCCTTGAAAATGGCTAAAAGTATAGCTGAAAGCATTCGGATAAATAAAACATTCAGACAATTTTATATAATTTATCTACTGAAAAGAAAAAACTATAAAATCACTTGAAAAATAATATAAAAAACTTAACCATAGCACCTTGTCTGTCATTTTTAACCAAACTTGCATAAAAGAGAGATTGCTGCCTATCTGCCTCTCTTTCTTTCTCTCTCCTTTCTCTCTCTCTCTCTCTCTCTACATATATATAGAGAGAGACTGTGAATTGAGCATTTCAACTAAAATATTCTACAGATATTAAACAAGCTCATATGGTTTTTAATAAGAAATTTCTATACCCCACTTTGTGTTCATGTCTAGTTATGCAAGCATTGTTTTCTAAAAATGACCACCTCTCATTATAGACAGATGCACAATTTTTCTTCTTGTGTTCTTCTGATTGTTCTTTTTTCTGTGAAGTGACACTTCAACAAGAACCAAATAAGGGCTGAAACAGCGACAAGAAGGGTGTCTGAAACAGTCACAAAAATAAACTTTGCAGATTCAAACAATGTTTATACTTCACTTCAATGCCGCAAAAAATATTGAGTATAGGCTGAGGACACTTCTTTTTCCCCAAAAGTATCTTTTAGTCTACAGTTGATAGACAAAGTTTTTGTAATCTTTATCACTGTATACTGTTGGCCAAAACAAACTTTTTTTCTTTTTATGGATCTATAGCTCCTCTTTGATAGCTGATAATATCACGTTATTAGCACCAATGTTTTGCAATCAAAGTTTATACACAAGTGAGTCTAAAAGTTTGAATGCCTCTTTTAAATACAAGCATACAATTCTCTTTTCAATGATTTGTACAGTGTGACTTTCATAACAAACTATCAGTGTATTTCCACAAATTTTAATTCTCACAGAGGAAGTGAGAGAGGGAAAGAGAGAGAAATATAAATAGCATTTTTTAGTATCCAAGATACATATTTAACTTTACAATTTAATGCCAAAATTTGCATCTTATTCACAAAATTATATATATATATTAGGATCTTGAATTCCAAGAATGTGCAGTTTCAGATGGTAATGCATCTATAAGGAAGTACTATAAGCATATTTGAAATTCAGCCTATGTCATTTTGCCAAAGTATAAACAACTTCATTTTTCCCAGTGCTAAATAAGTAAGATTTCATACTGAAGAAAATGTATTTGCAAGGAATTTTACTGCACTACTTTATTCAAAAGAAATATGCAACTGAAACACACAGAATTCTTGGTGAGACTTATGGAAACCATGCTCTGTCAGAAACAAGATGCAGGGATTGGTTTAGATGATTCAAAAATAATGATTTTGATGTTGAAAATAAAGAACGCTTTGGTGCATCAAAAAAGTTTGAAGACAAAGAATTGGAAACATTCCTTTGTGAAGACTCATGTCAGACACAAGCTGAACTTTCAAAATCATTAAGAGTTGATCACACAACAGTTTTAAATTGTTCAAAAGCATTACGAATGATTCAAAACCAAGAACATTGGATGCCATAAGAGTTGAAGCAGAAAAACATGACATGTCTTGTCACATGTGAACAGATGCTTTAATGGCAGAAAAGGAAAAGTTTTTGCATTGCATCATGACTGGCCAGGAAAAGTGGATATGCTACAATAACCCTAAGTGTAGAAGACTATGGGGTAAGCCCAGCAATGCATCAACATTGGCAACAAAGCTGAATATCCATGGTTCAAATCTTTTGATTTTCACCTGGTTGGATCAGCTGGGTATAGTTTATTATGAGCTGCTCAAACTGATTAAAATCATTAGTATAGGTTGCTATCAACTACAATTAATGTGTTTGGTCCAAGCATTGAAAAGAAAATGGCCACTATACAAACAGAGACATGGCAAAGTGATTTTGCAACATGACAACACTAGACCACATGTTGCAAAACAGTTAAAAACCTACTTGGAAATGCTTAAATGAGAAGTCCTACCCCACCCATTGTATTTAGCAGACAATATCCCTTTCAATTATCAGTTCTGATCGATGGCAGATTGCCTTGCTGAGCAGGACTTTCATTCTTATGATGTTGACAAAAAATAAGTTAACTCATAGTTAGTCTCAAAAGACGTGTCGTTTCTCTGACAATGAATTCAAATGCTGCTAGATAGAGGGAAAAATAGTGGCTAGCAATGGAAAAATCTTTCAGTTACATGTTTCTTACAAATTTTCATAAATAAAACATTACTCTGCATGAAAAATCAGCTAGAACTTATTCAAGGTCCTAAAATACATAAATATGTAGTGTTAAATTGTAATGATGTTTAGAGCCAAAATTGCTGTTTTTAAGTAGTTTACTTATAGAAAGGCATTTTTGGCAAGGCAATTTCTTTTTTGTTGTAAAGTGCTTGATATCAAGATATAGACAGTTTTTATAGAATTATGGAGAAGAGGAATTTCACTTAACTAAGCAGTGTTGTTTTAGTCATGACGAATTCGAAGCAGAAAAAACCAAATCCCTGAAAAGTGAAGACACCACATTAATGTGTTCATGAATTAGTCTGCCTATATATGTATCTCATCTCAGTGTGGTACGATGTTTTCTTTTGACTCGTTGACCTGGCTAAAGAGTATCAATTTCATGAACATCGCCTTATCTATCTGGTTCATCTGAAGATTTATATGTCACGGCCGTGGCATGCGTATATGTGTCTGTGTGCTCGTAGTCAGCGTAAAATACATACAAGTGTGTATACTATTATTGAATTATAATTTTAGCAATAAGAACAAAGTAGATATAAGTATTAATTAATAATAATAATCTGACTTCAAACAAATATTAATAACAATACCCACCAAAATTAACCTTAAGCCTGCCCGCATATTTTCTAAATGAGAAGTTGCTTTACTCTGATTGGTCCACATTGTATATACAATAATACCTCCCTGATTAAAGGGGCCATGCTCGTTTTCAGACTTTTAAATCATTCATTTAAGAACTATCACATCACTTGACAAGACACAAAAGTGTTGAAACAAAATGGCTACTTTTGTAGTGATATTGTAACATATCCATGTTATAATTTATGAATAAATAATATATATATATATATATATATATATATATATATATATAAAGATACTATAGATACTACTTAACTAACACTTTCATGTAAAAGTTTCATATATGCCAATAGTGTATAAGGTAATACAATCATTAATCGATCCAGAGAAACAAAACAAAAAAAAAATAGATAAGCAGAAATCTGAAGAAGAGAGGTGGTAAAAAGAAGTGAGAAATCAAAAATGTGGACAATGATACCAGAGGAAGAAGGATGTAAACATGGTTGCCAATTATGTGAGACAAAGATGCCAACCTCAAAGTGGTGGAAATAAAATGACCAGAAAAAAATCATCAGATTAGAAAAAATCCATAAAGATAAACCATTAATATACATTAAATCTGGTATAATTATCGGTTTTTATTTAAGAACATTAAGAATTTTCAGCTCCCAATATTTGCCCAAAGAAGAAACACACTTAGAAAATGCATTCAAAAACTTACAATATCAATATCACTTTATCCCCAATGCAAAAAAGAAAGGCACATAACATACACAACCACAACAAAAATAACATTATCCACCATAATAAATTAAACAAAAACACATATAGGATACTACCCACCAACTCCATAACATCTACTATCCAGAACAACTTATCTCATTTAAACATCCAAATAGTTACAACCACTTCCAAAACTATTATGGATATAATCAAATCTAAAAAGAGAAACATAACAATCATAATTCAGAAGCAAGCATATATAAAATAAATTGCCAAAATTGTTCCTGTTGCAGAAATTTGAAAAACTTTATCTATGAACATAAAAGGGACCTCAAAAATAACAATTTAACAAATGCACTGGTCACACACAGAAATAAATTCAGCCACTTTTTTTACTTCAAAAATACCATCCTCATAAAAAGAGAAAATAATTTTCTCAGAAAGAACATACTCAAGACTACCGTCACCAAATATTAATCTGCATCCCATTTTTTTAACCAATCTCACCATTCCTAATAGAACCAATACTTTCCTAAACATATACGAAAAACATAATAAAAAAACAACATATACAAAAAACATAATAAAAAATCAATAGGAAATGTTTAAATTCCATAATTTCAACATCTTGTAACACAAAAATATATTTCACATGAAAAAATTATTTTCAAATATGCAAAATGACATAAATATCTAATATTTTTCAATTGCCCTAAAGAATATTTATGAACATTTTATAATTTTCTAGTAACCAACAATATTTTGTTTTTGTTCATATCAAATAAATTCATTTCATTTTTTGCCTTGATAATGTCTATCAGTGGCCAAAACGAGTCAGAAAAATTTAATACAGTGTTACTTTTATCCCTTTCTTTTAGTCTTATATATATATATATATATATATATATATATATATATATATATATATACCAAAACCATGTGTAAATTTATTTAAATGAAAATAGTAATAGAAATATAAGCTTTTTTTCTTATGTAGAAACATTTGGTATTCATTAACTGAGCAGCCAGAGTTAACTTTGTTGAAATTTATGTATTTCTTTTAAAATAAATTTTCAGGAAATGATTTATCAAATCTAGTTACTGTTCTCTCTCTTTTCCAGTATTGATGAGGGTCTTTCTTCCTAATCTTTTGTTTGAAGTCACATGGAATATCAACATCTTGATTATGTACTTATTTTCTCTTTCCATTACATGTGCTTTTTGCTGTTTTTGAAAGTCCTCAAGTGATGCGGTTACTGTTATTTGGAACAGTTCCCTGTTTGCGATGCAGTGGTTCCAGTTCACAAGATTCAAAGAAGAATGGTCCTTGCTAAGAACTTTATTCATATGAAGCTGTTTTTAACCATTTATCTGAGGAAGCATACAGTCTAGTTGAGATATATTTGAACAAGTCTGGCACCATGCATGACATCCACATGAAAGTTTTGATCTGACGAGGCTATTTAAGAACATGGCTCATGCTTTTCAGTTAATTTTTTGGTTTTGAAGCAATTTGCAGTGTTTGGCAGAACTACCTCTGAAGATATATAGCAGAGGCACCAGACCAGATGTGGCAGCAATATTCAATGTATAGATGAATTGTAGACTTATAAATGTGTAAGATTCTGCTGAGAGAAATAGTCTAGTACAAATCAGTGACTTCTTAGCAGCAGTACTGACAATTGATTATTCAAAATAATACAGGTATAGTGACAATTACTAATTGTGGAAATGAAATACAAAATAAGCTTGATTAAATATGCAAACTAAAAAGCATTCACTTACTCCGCAATGTTGAAAACTGCACATCAAGATAAGATATTTATTCTCATGTTAATTTTATGAGCCTACTCTTCCATGCTGGCTCAATACATGTTGGAAGAGAGCATTCAGAAGAAGTAGGTTGCCACTTCTATCTGCAGTAGACTGGTTTCCAAGAAAGGATATAGAAAACAATCTGTCCTGCTATTCAACTCATAGATGGAAGGAGAAGAGATGGATTTGTTGTGTTGCTTGCTTCGTTTTGGTATAATTAGAAGATAACACAAACTTGAATTAATGATGTTTATTTTTGGTATAAAACTTTAGGTTTTTACATCAAGTTACAACCTTTAATTTTTTGTGTGGATACAGGAGCAGACGAGCTAAATTCTCTTCACTGTGGGATGCTAGTAGTAAACGAGCCTATTCCTTCTGGACTCTAGTGGTCAACTGACTAGTGTCTTCCTCTTTTCAAATCTCCTACACAACACTCCTGTCCTTACCTCCTACTTCTTACTCCTACTCTTACTTCTACCAAATAAAACGGTTCCTTATTTTGCCGCCCAATTTTGAATTCTTGGCGTCAGTGTGTCTATCTTTTTCTATTTTTAGAACACTTGCCATTTTATAAACTATAACAGATTCCTACCTTTCCCAAGAGTATTTACACATATGTTATTGCAACCAATTCAACTGGAATTCAAACTCAACTCTCCAATTTCTCATTCTGAACTGATATATTTTGTACCACATACAAAAACTATGCATGGTATTTTAGTATTTTGGAGTTTTGAGCTCATTTATGTTAAAAAAATCTATATACTAAACTCTCCATCACCTTCCACATTAAGTTCTCTTCTTCTTATTTTTTTACTAATGTTAATCCAATACAAAACTCAAGAGCCACTAAAGCTAGAAGGTTACTGTGTACTGTTGTATGAGCATAAGAAAGGGCAAAAAGTAAAGTTCTTGGGGCTTTGCAGGAAAGATAGACTAGAAAAGTTCCAGATTTAATTAGAAAATACAATTTCAGAGTTGAAGTAGACTTTAGAAGTAACTAGAAACCCAATCCTAAACAGTAAACAAAGGATAATTCTCTATACCCGTTCAAAAGACCAGGGAAGAATATGAACCGGACATTAGGTAAAACTATATACTCCTATTAAAGGCAAAGAAAAATAAATAAAATAAAAAGTGAAAAAATTTCAGAGTTCAGGCAGAGGTGTTAAAAAACTTTGAAGGTTGTTTAAATATTTTTAGATTGCAAGAATTTTTGAAATAATAATGAATTAGTGGTATAAGCCTTACTAATTAGCCCATAGCTTGGGGAGAAGAAAGTATTTGCATGTAAGTTAATATAACGAAGCTAACAGGAACTGGAACTCAGCTCTCCAATTAACAATTCTGAGCCATTATTCATTACACCACCCACACCTTAAAGCTTGCTGAACCTGATATTCCTAATCAGTTACCCATCTAGATTTTGACCAGGGTCATGCTTAACTTCAGAAATCATACAGGAACCATTTTCTCAACATGATGTGGCTCAAGGTTACTCTGTGGTGTTCAATTAGCATAGGAAAGGGCAAAAGGTGAAGTTCTTAGAAGATTATGCAGTAAAGATAATTGCTAAATCTAGACTTGCAAAGGTCAATATTTAATTAGGGAATACAATTTCCGAGGTTAATCAAAGACATTAGAAGTATAGTGTGGAAGTAGATGTTAAGAGGAACTGGAAACCCAATCCTAAATAGGAAACAATGGATAAACCTCTACTTTAGTTCAAAAGACCAGATAGGAGTGAGAATCAGATGATAGCTGTTTCTCCCACAATGAACTATACTAAATTCTGTCACTTTTAGCATATCTTTGACTTTACAAGCAGCTTATCTATTCCAATTATTGCTTACATCTATGTCTATCTTAATATGCATATCTTGGCATCTAATAATGGTAATGGTCCAATGAACAAAAATATTTATTTTTCCACAAAATCTCTTTCTTTGTCAATGCACTTAATTTTTTTTTTTTTTTTTTTTTTTTTTTTAATCGTTTCACCCCAAGCAAGGCATTCCCCTGCCACTATTGCGCTTGGGGCTACATAGGGGAAGGTAAATACAAAGAGTGGTTAGATATAGGAAATGTCAGAAGGGGGGTGATAGATAGTTGGGTAGGTGGGAAGAGTGTTTGAAAGAATGGAAGCGAGTTAGTTTGTTAGGAGGTGTCTATTGACCTTACATTTAAACTCCTGGTTGATTGTAGCCATCGGGGAAGCAGTCATGTGGAAGGGAATTCCACAGTCGGGAAGTACGAGAAAAGAAACTGTTGGAGTAGAAGTTGCCATTGCATTTTATCGGTTTCACTGTAAAAGGGTGGGATCTAGTTGCTAATCTAGTATCTCGTGCAAATTCGAACCTAGTGGGCACCAGTGATCTAAGTTCATCAGAGCAGAAGCCATGAAAGTATTTATAGAAGAAATACAGGGAAGCCACGTCGCACCGGTGAGAGAGAGACTGCAGGCAGTCTGCCAAGTCAGTATCGATCACATTACAGATCCTCTGCTGTACCTTGACGAGAAGCCCAAGGAGAATAGCTGGGGCACCCGACCAGATATGGCAACAGTATTCAATGCACGGGCGGCTGGTAGATTTATAAATGTGCAGGATAGATTCAGACGGAAAAAACCTCCGTGCCCTGCACAGAGAACCGACTTTCATAGCAGTGGATTTAGCAATGGGTTCAATATAGTCATTCCCCTTGAGGTCCGCTGAAAGTGTGAGACCAAGGAGGCGTAGTGTTTTACTCTCTGGGAGGCAAGCCTGGTCCATGCTAATGGGAAGTAGGTGCAGTTGTCTATGATGGTTAATTGATAGTAGCTTCGTTTTAGAAGCATTAAAATTTACGAGCCATTTTGAATGTCTATTACACTGGTAGACATGACTGCATTTTTTAACTATTGTCGTTTAGACTCCATGGTGGAATATAGGGACACAGCCTCACCACAATAGAGACACAGGCTCATCATGATAAGGGTTTGCTGTTGTTGTTTCCATGGGACATTTTCTAGTTGCTAGACTCATGACTAATTGGTTATGATTTGCAATTTGTCATTCTTCTACCTTAGATGTCAACCAAACCAAGAAAGTCCAGTTTGACCTGTTATATATCCCTATCTGACAGGCAGGGCCAGAAGGGAAATGAATTCATAACTTTCTCAATTGCATCTGTGCAAAAGTGAATGCAATCTCTTTCATCCCCTTCCATAATACGTCCTCTTTCCCATAACTGACTATACTGAATTCTGCCAAAAGTATCTATATAAAACATTAAAATTGCGATAGATCTGCCGTTGTCTATTCACAGATATGTGGCCATATTTCTACGTTTTTTTATGTATTTTACTTTCCCTATCTACTAGTGATCTGCTTATCTATTAGAATTATTACTTACCTATATATATATCTTAGTAGACATATCTCTATCAATGGCCAAAAGAGTATATTCATTTTCAATATAATCTCTGCAATTGTTACAAGAAGGCATTGCTAACCCCACACCAAACCAGTTCAAAATTCAGTGTTGTCCTTCTCACAGTCATAAATGACCTTATAACTCAATGGCAGAAATGTATAGATTGGTAAGTTGTTAAATAACTCAAATGTATATTTACTGCCCAGCACAAGCACTGAACAGATAGCTTTCGGCTAATGTAGATTTGTGCTTTGATAAGTTGACCTGTTCCATATACAGTTGAAATAGGTTCTGCTCATTGAGCATGTTTTATTCCAGTGGGATTATCCAAATCTATTTGCCATTGACTGAGGTTTATATTTTAATGCAAACTCCAGGAACGATCTCCCTAGACTTTACCTCTCTCTTGGAGGAGAGAGTGAGTGTATTGCCCACCACCTGAGGCATCCCTAAAAGAGGAAGTTCTGAGGGAGTTTGGGAATTTTTTACAGTATTGCTGATAAACCAACCTTAAACTGATTTTGTGTTACATCTGTTGCATGATGGAAGTACCAGGAAATATCTGCAAATCCATTTGTCATTGGCTGGGATTTATATTTTAACACAAGTTCTAGGGGACTCTTCCCAGGCACTACCTCTCTCTCAGAAGTGGGGCTGAATTTATTACCCATTGCCTGAGGCATTCCCAAAAGGGGAAGTGCCAAGAGGGTTTTCCAATACACAAGAGAAGAAGAAGGAAAAGAAAACAACAACAACAACAACATATGCTCAACTGCCCATAAGACTTTTATATCTCTCACCCTCCAGAAAAGGGAAAGGAACACAGACTTTATTCGTTAAGTAAACTGATTAATCTTTTCACACAAACATATTCTGTTACTTACTACAACCTCTATTTGACCCTTTTCCCTATCTTCAGTTCTTTCTCATGCACACTCTCTTTCTCATCTTAAATTTATTGATGCTTTCTTTTTCCACCTACTTAGCAGTGGACACATTAAAAAAAAGAAACAAACATTACTACTCTGTTGAATTACAAACACTGAAACACGGACACTTTTTCATTCAAAGCCACGTTTGCTTAAATCTAAAAGACATTTTTCCACCAAACAAATCATACAAAAAATACACAAATTGTTTATTCTGTATATATGTTGTGAAATACACTATTTTTAAAATTTTATATAAACGTTTTTTATTGTGTTGTCTTTTCTTGAAATTTGTGTTGTATTTTGTGGACAGGATATCCCGCATTAAATTCTCCCTTTTAATCCGGGTGTTCTGTACTTCCACAGGCCCTAGTTCAAAATACAGCCTTGAGAATTTCCAGAGAATGGTATGAACAAGCAAACAATAACAGGGAGTGGGTTTTTTTTTCTCTTTCCTATGAAATGTAATTGTTTTTATTTTGATTTGTCAAGAGTTAAACTGTGAAGGAATAGAACCTCCATACGTAACTTTCCCACCCCGGTCAAGGGAACTGCTTCACAAACCAGGGTGCAAGACAAAATTATTTAGTTCAGGCCCCGTGTTTGTGATGAGAAGTTAAAAAGAGATTTGAATGGCGGTTTGAATAATACGATCGAACTTTAACAAGGCCTGCTGCCAGAAAGAAGATGGGAGAGAAAGATATTGCAAGAGACAATCAGTCCAAATTCAACCAACTGGAAGTTGAATAAACCATTGTCTCATGGAAATATTACAATATGAATATTTTTGTGCTACTGAAATACCAGCCAACTGATATTTCTTTTCCATCACTTACTTTGACTTGCTTGTAACCTTGTATTTATTCGATATGTATAAAAATATATATACATCTACACCATGTTGTTGCAGTCTTAAATCTGATTTTCATTATATACCAATCCCTTGCATGTCTGGACCAGCCTCATCAAGTGATAATAAGCAATCCTGCTTTGGAAAATCCCTAATCAACAATACAACATGGGCAGAATCGACCAAAGGTCAGGAACATTGGCTGGACGCAGCCAGGGGTCATGTTATATATATGTATATACCAAATGTATATGACTGATTGTTGCTTTAAATATATTAAGCATATTTAATTATTATTTATCAGTTATGTGAGCCAATATATTTCTATGAAATTTGTATAAAGATCAAAGAGCCACATGTGAATCAAGAGTTTGGTCACTCAGAGCCTAGACTCAAGGCACATGAGTTGTCTGTTCTGCCTGGGCTTCTACCCAGACCAAACAACTGACACGTGGTGCAGCTTACAGACCTATGCTGCTGTTTGACTTTGGGAAGATAACTTCACCAGATACAGAAATTATCACTGGCTTACAGTTTTCATGTTGAGAAAAAAACTCATGACTCACATTTTCCTATTTTGAGAGGAATATGTCCTCACTAGCAACATAGCAGATAAATTCACTCAAATCTAAAATGCTAAATATGGCTTCTTCAGAACTACTGAAGAATCTCCAGCAGACCCAATTCCCATTGGGAATTATTACAAGTAAGACTATCTTTTCATCTTCCTTTCACTCTGCTTGTTGTTGCATATATGTGTTATAGTTTCTCTGCATGAGACACATGCAAATATGTGTATATTATATTTATATACACATATTTACATGTGTCACATGATTTAAACCCTCTCTGAGAACAAAGCATGTTTTTCATTCCTTTGATTTCAGTTATTCTATTCGATCCATGAAATAGTGCGTTAGTATATCATAATATAATTATGCCAATAATAAGGAAATACAAACTGCGAGAATATTCATTTTCTTCCATTGGCTCACCCATTATCTGGTGAATTGATATTATTTAATCCTCATTAACTTTTGACCATGAACAATACTATTATTAATCTCTATAAACTAATGTATTATTAGTCAGTCTTTAGTTCCATTATTGGTAAACAATTAGTTCTATTATTGGTAAGCCATTAGTTCCAGTGAACAAAAAAAGATGATATTAATTTTCAATATAATCTCTGCTGCCATAGTTGAGTAGATTGTTACGGGGTGGTGTTGTTCACTCCACACCCAACTGGTTCAAGATTTAGCATTGTCCTTCTTCCAGTCACAAATACCCTTGTAACTCAATGGCAAAAATGTATAGATGTTCAGAGTCCCTATCCAGACTGAGTTAAGTACTGTTTAAATACATTCATGCAGGAACAAAAGTTGATTCTAAAATCATACATTATTTTCCCAACAATCTAATAAGTTGGTTTTTACAGGCTGTTTATATGGCTACTAGCCACACATCTGACTTATGTACTGAAATTAGAAAATATAATTCAATGAGACTAACATTCTGAGCAAATACAAGATTCTATCGCAGTCTATCTATCTATTTATGGTTATACAAACTGTTTTGTTCTACATAATCATTAACTGCAATTTGAAGTTTTTATTTCCTTCATTGTCTGTCTTACACATTTATCTCTTTGCTACTATATCCTTTGTGCCTCCTTCCAAATCACATTCTCTTCTTCCTATCTGTTTGCTCATTAATCAACTATACTGTATTCTGTCCAAATAATATGAAAGACATTAAAAATGCAATGAAACTATAAAATACATTCTAAAAGGCAAAAATTTGTGGCCTTTTCGTATGCATTTTACTTTTTTCAAACTACTGACAATCAGATTATCTACTGCATTTATTAATACTTACATCTATCTTGGTATACATATCTTATTCTTGTTCAGTGTTTATTGTGGTATATTGGTGACCATGGTGAGTAGCGTGTTGCTAGCCCCAGACCCAACTGATTTAGAATTCAGCATTGTTCTTCTCCAAGTCTGATTCACAAGCAAAACCAATCTGGCCTTCTATTAACTCCGAGCTGGTAACTTACCTTTTCAGGGGTATTGTCAAGAAAGTGAACAAAAAAGCCTTAGCATGAATTTGAACTCAGTTCATCAAATCCTAATTTTTGTGCTAATAACCACTACGCTATTCACACACTTTTTTTTAATTAAAACTATGAACATATCTGTACCAGCATGATTTACAAATTGTCCTCAAAACTTTACTCTATGATTTTTAAAATAAAGCACCAAATTATTTACATTCTTAACCACATTTCATTCATTTATTTATTTTCTAATAGAATTCTCAAATTTTTAGGAAAAAAAAATCATAAAATACAAAAACGAAATCCCAAATTTTCAGTCTGAATTTCCTTTGATCGAGAGTTGCTGTTATAAACATTATTTACATTTGAACTAATATCCTTATCTGTGTTGTCATTATCATAATGATAAAAATGTTGACATTAGTCTGAATGCAAATAATGTCAATTACAAAATCACAAAGTATAAAACAAAATGAAAATAAGTGTGTAGAACAATTAGTCTTTCAGGTACATAGTAACTGAATTTTGATATGAAATTCTAACTGTATAATGACTGATCTATATGATTAACATTTTGTTACTGAATTAGGTGCATTAACAGTAAGGATTTTATGTTGAGAAATAAGTATTTGTGTAAAACAAATGCTCTTATTTTTTCATTGTTAGGTTGTAGAATTAATAATGATATAACTACATGTATGCATCAAAAGAAAAAAAAAAGAAGAATGAGAAAAAGAAACAAAAAAGAAAGAATAAGAGAAAGAAAGAAAGAATGAGAGAAAGAAAGACAAAAGAAAGAGAGAGAATGAGAAAACTGAAAGAAAGAATAAAATAAAGAATGTGAGAGAGTAAAAAAGTTGAAAGAAAGAAAGAATGAATGAGTAAGTGAAAATTACAGAAAGAAAGAAAGAGAGAGTGAGAAAATGAAAGAAAAAATGAGAGAGAGTGAGAAATAAATTTTGTTTTTTTTTTAAGTCAAACAGAAAAGGGGAAAAATGAAAAAGAAATCAAAATGAAGCAAGGGAGTCAGAAAGTGTAATGAAGACATCAGAGGAGAGGAGTAAAAATAAAAAAAAAAGGAACTGATAAAAATGAGGGGGGGGAAATAAGAGAAAAAAATAACAAAAGAATCAAAAGAGAAGAAAGTGAGAAAAAGAACCAGAAAGAGAGATATCTAAACTTCAAATCAAGTGTGTGTATATGTGCGTGTATATGTGCCCACGCACATTCCTTTTTATTTTATTTTATTCTTACTTACTGTGTATATTTCCCAGAAGTGATTCCGTTTCTCTAGAATTTGAGCCTTTGAAGTCTCGTTCATTGGTTCCCCGCCAATTTTCGATTGCCACCGCAGTTGATTCTGTCTCTCATCAGACAGGTTTTGCTGAACAGCATTCTTGAAAGCAGCTTCCTGAAAGCACAAAGAATCTTGTCTTGTCTCAGACAGACACGCAATAACAAGGTGAATACAATCCCCTGCATTATTCTATCTTAACTCTCATTTGTTTTCCATAATAGTTTACCTGTATGATGATTCAATGTGCAGTTATGTGTGTGTGTGTGTGTGTGTGTGTGTATGTTTCATCAGGCAGTGGTCTTTAAAATATATTTCATCGACATGATCTGAAATTCAGATTTCAAACAAGTATTCAGGCTATGCCATGATTAAATGTCCGACATCTACTAATATCTATCTATATTTCTATGATAAGAAATAGAAACTATTTATATTGTTTCGATTGTTTCCCTCATTCATGTTGTTATATTCAGGCCTTCTTCAGATGATTGGAGGATATGAATATAATACGGGAACCAGTAATACAAAGGGCAAGCGAAAAGCAATAATAACAATAAATTGTAATATGAGCAGAGATGAACAAAAAACTTGGAAAGTTTGTTTTTTTAATCGTATCTCACCCCGAGCAAGGCGGTAATGCCACTGATGTGCAGGGGGCTACATAAGAGTAAAAAAATTAAGTAGAAGAGAGTGAAGAGGAAAACGAACCAGTTAGAAAGGAGCAAGAGAAGGATGGGAATACAGGTGTGATGACAGTTGCAAAGGTGGAGAGAAAGAAAAGGATATACGGGGTGGTGAAAGAACTAGAGTCAAGGGGTTAATAGATGAGTTTTGACATTGCATTTAAATTCCTGGAGGTTGTAGCCATCAGGAAAGTAAGAATATGGAAGTGAGTTCTACAGGCAGGAAGTGCAAGAGAAGAAGCTGCAGGAGTAGAATTGTCGTCTGCATTTGGTTAATCTAACTGTGAATGGGTGAGACCCAGTTGCCAGTCTGGTTGCATGAGTAAACATCTGTTGCGGAGGCACCAGTGACTTAAGTTCGTTGGAGCAGAAGCCATGAAAGTATTTATAGAACAGATTTGCCTGAAAACGAATGAAGCAGATTAAGACAGATTTCAAACACAGCTTGCAAGTTTTGCTTTCCACACCATTAAGTATTATGTTGCCTACCAACATGGTGTTCATTACTTAAGACCAAACCATTGTGCAACTCTCACCCAGATATATCTCAAATCTCAAGTTAATTTAATATTTTTTATAATCATTTCACTCCAAGTAAAGCAATAAAGCCATTAAGATGCAAGAGTGTTATAAAATATGAGAAAAATACTATTAAGGAGAGTGAACAATAAAAGAACAAGAATTAAGTAAAGAGAAGATAACAACTGACATTGCATTTAAATGTTTGAATATCAACATTAACTGAGCAGTCAGTGATAGGCAGCTTTAGGGAATTCTCTGTATTTTTTTTTTTATAATTTCAACACATGCAAGGCAATAAAGTTACTAAGAATAAGAAAAAGGAAAATACTATTAAGGCAAAAGAACAGTAAAAGAAGCTGAATCAAAAAAACAGTACATAACAATTGGCATTGCATTTACATTTTTGAAGATAAAAGGTGATCGGAAAGCAAGAAGCTGGAAGAAAATTAAAGTCAAAGTACCATACAGCAAAGTTCATTAGAAAAATGACCATGAAAATATTTATAGAAAAGGCACAGGCAAGCTACATTATGGTGGTGATAAAGTGGCTGAAACCAAGATGTTAGTTTAAAACCAATAACATTGCAGATTCTTCTTTGGATTTTATCAATAATTTCTAAATAGAAGTACAAGACCAGATGCAACAGTAATATTCAAAACAAGGATGAATGATAGACTTAACATTCAACTGACCCTCCCCCAACCTCTTTGATGTATTGAAGGGGGTGCTGACACAGTGTTAGAATCTTTGTGACTATGGAACCCTCAAAGTTTTCCAGGCTTATGACCACATCTCATTGAAACACTGATTCCTGTACAATCACTGAGTTAAATCGTGTGTGCCTGGTCAGTAAGTAGATGGATGACCACTTGGGAATACCAGGTGCTGTAAGATTGGATGTGCAAGTTATGTCCTGTATATTGTCTCAGAAATGTTAATTGGAGAACCAAGTTACAATTCCAGTTTGGTTCATTATATTCACTTACACATAACTATCTTTAGAAAAGGCATGAATTTGCCTCTTCTACCCCTCAGCTATGGATTAATTAGTAAGACTTGTATAGCTAAATACTTATCATCTCAAAAAATTTCTTCCAATTTAAAAGATATTTTCTGGCTTTAAATAATCTGCAAAAAATTGATAAACCATAAAATCTATCATGGCTACAAAGTTAGGAATCAGTTTACATATTGAATGTGATATAAAATTGATCTCCCACTTTACATCCACAAAATTTTTTGTTTGTTTGTCAAATTCTGATTAGGTATAAATTCACTTCTTCTCCTTCTAGCAATGTGTTAATTAGTAAAACTTGTATTGCTAAGTCATTATTATCTAAAAAAAAATCTTACAACCTAAAAACATATTTTCTGGCTTTAAATAACCTGCACAGTCATAGAAAAAGGATCAATCAGTATAAAAACAATAACATTTTTTTTTGTATTCTGTCCAAAGACAGAAATATGTCTGAGAGGTAAAAAGTTACATGTAGCTAATTGTCTGCCTGTTCAATTTATGCTCTCCTCACACTTGAAGGAGGACACAACAGTCTGAATATAAATAATTTACATAATAATTCTTTTATTCTAACAAGTGAATGTTGCATTAACATTATTTTCTCAAGCAGATCTTATGGCCTAATTTAACAATGAGGAGCAGTTCACAAAAGATGACCTCTGTTCTTGCCATTTGTTAAATTCTCCAAATCAACAAAAATCTTTCTTGGCATTCTGGATGTTCCAAGCAATGCTGTTTTCTAACTTGTCTCAGTTCAAATCTGTTGTGTCACTGGGTGCATGCTTATTTATGCGAAATAAGAACAGGAACACAATTCAAACCTTTATACATTTTATTTACTTTTTTTTTATTTTAATAGTGTTGTATTGCTAGGTGTATGTTTATTTGTGTCAAATAAGAATGAACACACAATTTGAATCTTTATATATTTTATTTACTATTGGATAACAATAGATGCAAAACATGATCAGGGATTACTGGTAGATTGGTACTTTGATACAAGACATGTGAGGATGCATGTCCACCATCTTGAAATTCCTTTTCTTCTCTGTTGTCCTAGAGAGTTCTGAACAAGGGGCATTACTCAGTTCCCATTTAGTTCCCTTACACTACCTGTATATACCAAGGGGCTTACAGCCACATTGTGTTAAAACACCAGTCCTCATACAACCACTGAAGTTAGGTAACAGTAAGCCTGGTCAGTATCTAGATGAGTAATCACTTGGGAATATCAGGTACTGGAAGCTTGTATGTGCAGGTAGGGTAATGAATAATGGCTCAGAATTTTTAATCGGATAGCCAAGTACTAATTCCATCTGTGTTTTTTACATTCACTTACATAAAAATACTTATTGGGAAAGATATAAATCCACCTCTTCTCTTTCTGACTATGGGTCAATTAGTGTAACTTGTATCAGTAACTCATTATTATCTTTAAAAAAAGAACCCTTACAATGTAAAAATATTGTCTGGCATTAAATAACCTTCAAAAGGTAAGGTTGATAACCCATAAAAACAAATCACTCAATTAAATGCACATCAAAGTTGGTATAAATGCTGCTCTGGCATAAAATTAAAATTCACTTCTTTTATTTCAAATTTTTTTAAAAATTATTAAAACTGCTTTCCAACTAATTATATTGATAAAGTATGAAGATTATATGAATTATTTATAAAAATGAAGCTTTGTACATAGTCATATTTCCCCATATGAAATGAAATTTGAAGATTATAACAGTTATCTAAGTGTTAAAACTAAGATAGTAGTTATATTGATACTGTAGCTGCATTTTATTTTAAATTTTAAAGCTGTGAGATAGATAGAAATCTGCTTTGTTTGGTAGTTGTAGGGATTATCTGCCCTTATACATACTCTGCATTTCAGTAAATCTAATAGGACGTGCTTCATTCTAAGTTGAATAAGGCTTTAGTTTTGTATGTATACTTCTATTGTGAGAACATGAATGCAGGTGTAACACTTTCATTTATGTTTTCACAACAGTAGTACACATATAAATTGGCCACAAATAAAAACATGTCTTACCTTCATTTGTTTATTCAGGATCAATACACTGTCTTTGCTTTTTAACAAAGCTGAAAAAAATACATAATAAAATTTATAAAATGGGCAAAATAATGGCATTGATTACTTGATTTTACTGATTGATATGGTTGTTTTATGACATATCAACACCTCATGGGTCATTTAATGTTGAAATTTAATTTTATTGGAACCTCTAAAGTAACAAAAATATTATATATGTTTTTCTGCTTTCATGGTTGAATACATAATAGATAATACTCAACTTTTATGCATATACATGTCTAAAAATGACTGACAAGAAAGATTTCATTAATTTTTTATTTAATTTTTCCAGTATTCTTACATGTTTCTATTTTTGCTGGAGATAAGAAATGTAAAAATGTTCTATCTTTTTGGACTTTCTAAGTGCTTTCAGCCTCTTCACAGGCCATTTTCAAGGATGTTATATTTCTGGTATTGTTATATCCTCATGTTTGACTGTAATATAATTTTTCATTTCAGTGTTTTTTGAAAAGGAGAGTTCTTTAAAATTGTCATGTGATGCACACATCGTGTGAGAGCTTGTCTATATTTTTAAAAACCTTCAAAACTCCATTTCCACTGGTAAATAATGTAAGGTTGATGGTAGGAGAAAATTGTGAAGAGGTTGAAAGCACTTGGAAAGCCAAAAATTATGAAGCATTTTTATATTCCTTATCTCCATCAAAAAAAAAAAAAAACATGTAAGAATACTGGAAAATTAAATCAAAAATTATCAAAATCTTCCTTGTCAGTCATTTTTCACAAAACATATTTAAATAAAAGAGTGCTGCCCAAATATACATTAATATATGTTTATGTGGACATAATTATTAGAGGTGGTGATATGTGTGCTTCATATTGTTTTGTTGAAGTTATATTTTGGAAAACAGTTTGATTCCTTTAAGAAAATTTTGGATATTATGTGGATTAATCTGATACTAACAGGCCAGATAGAGGGGAAAAGAGACAGAGGAAAGCAGCGGGTAACATATTTAAAAGGCCTGAGCAGGTGGATGACAAAACGGGGCCTGAGAGACATTGCATGAGAAAGCGTGCTAAGGGCCACCAGGGATAGGGAGATGTGGAAGGCCATGATCGCCTATGTCCTGAAGGGACAAGGTACATAAAAGAAGATGTGGATTAATGTAATGAAAAAGTTTTTCATGTTGGTTGGTTGATTTGGTTTAGTGGCATATCAACCTCCATAGGTTATTTAATGCCAAATTCTAAATATTTTGAGCACAGTTTTATGGCTTCAACTACAGAGAAAATGTATTGTTGGTCATTTTGCTATAAAATACATTGTTAGTAATTCAACTATAAGATGTATTGCTGGCTATTTTTCTCCAAAAATGTATTGTTGCTAATTCAACTATAAATACGTATTGTTGCTAATTTTTTTAAAAATAAAATGTATTGCTTGTATTTTTAGGATAAAAATGTATTTTGATACTTTCATAGTTTTTTGTTTTTGTTTTTTTAATTTAAGGGGTTCACTATTTGTCCATAATTGTGACCCTAACAGATGCTACCACTCCAGGTCAGGGTGGGCCTGGAAACAAAAGCAATTAAGAGATGGAACCATGCTCCTCAAAACCTCCAATCGCCTGATCAGAGACCTTGCTGCTAAATGTAGTCATTGTCATATCCAGAACCTGCTATTGTTTTAGAAAAATATAGGCATCAGCTGTACAAGAAGAGAAAATATTTAAAGAAAAAAGCTATGTACATAATTCGAACAAAAGCATGAAAATTACAAATTAGGGATACAAAAATCAGGCAAGTACATAAGTTTAAATATCTGGGAAGTACTTTAACAGAGGAGGAAAAATGTGACACTGAAATCCAAAGGGTCATTGGGATAGCCAAAATTGCCTTCCAAAACCTAAGCAAAGTATTAAGAAACAGAAAAACTTCATTAGAAACAAAGAAAAGTCTGAAATGTTATGTAATATCATTTTTCCTATATCGCAGTAAATACAGGACAATCTCCTCACAAATGAAGAAAGACTTGAAGCAACAGAAATCTTGTTCTACAGAAGGATGCTGAAGATGACATGGACTGAATATGTGAGAAATGACTAAGTTTTAGAGAGAAAAGAACAAAAAAAACACTTATAGTAAAAAACAGAAAAAGATAGTCAAAATTTCTAGGGTACATAATAAGGAAAGAGGGCTTGGAAAATTTTATCCTAACAGAATTGATTGAAGGCAAAAGTCAGTCAGTCAGTTAAGTGCCATACATGATACATACTTTGGGTGATCATGTCTCGAAAGAGACATAACTGACTGGGCAGAAGATTATCCTGCAGTAGGTTTCCATTGCTTTCTGCAGTAGACTGGTTGTCAGCCAAGGCTATAGAACCCAATCTGTCCTATTATGTAACCCATAACTGGAGGGAAGAGATGCCAAGGGTATCTGTGTGTAAGTGAAAGCAAGGAATTCAACTGGATGGCAAGAGAGATAGAGGAAAACAACTATCTCCTGGATAGTGGAACAAGGTTTAGGAGAAAAAGACAAACTTTTTAAGAGCTCCAAAGGACAGGAAATTGTGGAGAGCCATGATTGCCAAGAACATGGTATATAGAAAAGCAAAATTTATTCATTCAGTTGTAGGTCAAGAATGCATCAACATCATTCCTGTGCAGTAGAATAAACCTTAACTAAGTGTTACTTTTTTAACTCATGCAAACCAGGCCTATGTTTCATGTAAACTTTCAAGTAAACTAGATTTATATCTACTTTTTTTCAGTCAAGGAAAAACCTGCCCCCAGGAAATCCGAGACAAAATGGTAAAGGAAAGCTGTAGTAAAGCCAGAAGGCATAATCTATGGTTGACAAGAAGCAGAAAAACCCGAGATTCAAGTACAGAAATGTTTGTTGTTATCTTTGTTGCTATTATAATGTTTCAGCCATGATATCATCCAGTCTTTGTCAGGTGTATAATGTTGATATTTGGTAACCTCCAGTGAATTTTTAAGTAATTCCTTTATTTAATCTCAGGAAATAAACTGCTCTGGTTTAACTGCCCATATCTAGGGAGATCTCATCTAGTCATTATTTTTAGTACTGCTCAGTTATTACTCATCTCTTACCACTGAGCCTAAATACCCATTTCCCAGCCCAGGGATTGAACTAACAATTACTCGGAATATCTTGTCTAGTTATTATTTTTAGTACTGCTCAGTTATTGCTTGCCTGTTTACACTGAGCCCAAATAAACAGTGCTTGGCCAAGGGATTGAACTCACAATCAATTACTTGGGATATATCATCTCGTTGTTATTTTTAGTACTGCTCAGTTATTGCTCAGCTGCTTCCACTGAGTCCAAATACAACTGAATAGTGCAGGAATTGAACTCACAATTACAAGTTATATCCTGTCTAGTTATTATTTTTAGTACTGCTCAGTTATTGCACACCTTTTCCCACGAACTCCAAATGCACATTGCATGGCTCAAGGATTGAACTCCCAGTTACTAGCGATATCTCATCTAGTTATTATTTTTAGTACTGCTCAGTTATTGCTTACCTGCTTCCACTGAGTACAAATACACCCTGGCCAGCACAGGGATTGAACCCTATAATTGATTACTAGAGATGTCTTATCTAGTTATTTTTAGTATTGCTTAGTTATTGCTTGCCTTTTTCCTCTAACTCCAAATACACACTGACCTGTCCAGGGATTGAACTCACAATTAATAAAGATATCTCCTTTACTTATTTTTCAGTAATACTCACTTATTGCTCACCTTTTTCCTCTAACTCCAAATACATACTGCCCAGCCCAGGGATTGAACTCATAATCTATGACTAAGGTTACCTCATCTAGTTCTTATTTTTAGTACTGTTCAGTTATTTCTTGCCTTTTTCCACTGAGTCAAAACACACACTTCCCATCCCAGTGACTATGGATATCCCGTCTAGTTATTATTTTAGTACGACTCAGGTATTGATTGCCTTTTACCACTAACTTCAAACATACACTGCCCAGCCAAGGGATTGTTTGGTTGGTTGGTTGGTTGGTTGGTTTTGTTTTTATGGAAAATCAACCTCAGCAGGTCATTTATTGCCAACTGAACTTTATTTATTTATTGCTGTTAATACCTTTTTTTCTTTCAACAATTTAATGTTGTTTTTATATAAGTTTTGGTGTTTAGTAAAACATTTTTCTTTTTGAGTATCAAGATGCATTGGGATTTGTTTTTAAGGGCAGGGTCCCCAAGTCCTACCCTTGTTATTTAACCCATAACTGAAGGGAAGGGACAAGTTAATACCTTCCCCAAGGGTACCAGTGCTTAAGTGAATGCAGGGTATTCAACTGAAATTCAAACTCGGCTCACCGATTTCTTTTTCCAAGCCGATATCCACTGCACCACAATGCACATCCGTCACTATACACTTACAGCACCTG
Source organism: Ascarosepion bandense (assembly GCA_037127315.1). NCBI lineage: Eukaryota > Metazoa > Mollusca > Cephalopoda > Sepiida > Sepiidae > Ascarosepion > Ascarosepion bandense. The sequence goes on along the minus strand of JBBBDQ010001657.1, from coordinate 1,839,063 downwards.
GTATTCCCAAGCAGTCAGCTATCTAAGTACTGACTAGGCTCAATGTTGCTTAACTTCGGTGATCAATTGAGAACCGGTGTATTCAACATGATAGGCCATAAGCCCCCAAGGGATTGAACTCACAATCAATTACTAGGGATATCTCATCTAGTTATTATTTTTAGTACTTCTCAGTCACTTCTCACCTGTTTCTAGTGACTCCAAATACAAACTAGTTGGCACAGGGATTTAACTCACAATCAATTAATTACTCGGGATATCTCATCTAGTTCTTATTTTTAGTACTGCTCAGTTATTGCTCACCTGTTTTTCCTGAGTTCAAATACACACTGCTTGGCCCAGGAATTGAACTCACAATTATACAATTGCTTTAATCCACTAGACCAGGAGTGCCCAACCTGCAGCCTTAAGTTATGCCTTGCCTAACTTTTCACTTTCTCCTTATACACAATTTCAGCTGGCTGTCTTTGTTTTCTTCTTTTTCTTTCTCCATGATAAGAAAAACTTAATAAAAATATTTTAAGCAAAAAAAAATCATACATACTGTACAAAAAAAATTTAAATTATTTTTAGCTAGAAAGAAGACAATCTTTTATCAGTGGTCATATTTAATTTTTCATATCGTAAGTATGACTGTTGTAAAGAGTAAAAAATAATGAGAAATTGAGCTGTGTTCAAATTCTGGTTGAATTCATTGCATTCACTTATGCACAAATATCCTTGGTAAAGGTATTAATCCATCTCTTCTCTCCAGCTATGGGTTAAATAACAGAACAGATTGCGTTCTATAGCCTTGGTTGGTGACCAGTCTATTGTAGAAAGTAATGGCAACCTACTGCAGGAAAATCTTCTGCCCAGTTAGTCATGTCTCTTTCGCCCAAGTGTGTATCATGTATGGCACTTAACTGACTGAATACTTAGTTATTGCTTGCCTGTTTCAACTAAGTCTAAATACACATTCTTCAGTCTAATGATCACACACACAATTACTAAATCACCAAATTTACAAACCATTGCTTTAACCCACTAGCTCAGTGTTTCTCAACCTTTTTAAGCAACGGCACACCTAGGAGTAAATGAAAATATCATGACACACTTTGCAAAATTTTTAAAAGGTATGCATTTAAATTTTATGAATTTTATAGTCACATATACTAGAAATAATACCTTCAAAGAATACTGTAAGACCTTTTTCTTTTCTAAACTGAATGCTTATTAGGGACCCATATATACAGTGGAACCTTTTGTATACAACTACTCCTACTGCCATCAAAAACTGGTCGCATACGACAGGTGGTCGCTCACCAAAGGCTCATAGTCATGACCTGTTTATGCCAGGAACGTATATTCTACTCATTAGAATGTACATATTAGAATTTTACCATGTAATCTGGTAATAAATAAATGAGGACATAAGAAAATGGCTTAACTTTAAAGAAATTTATTCAGCATAATTAATTTAAAGATTTAAAAAAACGGATTTACAACAGTGAACAAGAGACCAAAATATTTATTCACAAAAAATATTTATTAAGTAGGCTTTAAAAAAAGTCAGTTATTGCTTTCCTTTTCATGCCTGTATTAGTACTAGCCATTTCTTATAAAATATGTAGGTTGGAAAAATCCACAATATATACGGTTTCATTTTTTTTTTTAGAAGTGAGTGATAGCAAAAGAGAATCTGAGATAATACATGGAAAAAAAAAAAACATACAAAAAACTGACAACAATTGTGGGTGGGAGTAGAGAAACAGTGAGATAGTGATAGATATACCCAGATAGAAATAGAGTAGATAGATATACAAAAAAATAAAAGAACAAAAAAGATAGACATTTGAGAAAGGGACATAATTGTGATTTTCCCAATCCCTGAATTTATCCAAGTCAGTACAGAGACTGTGATAAATCCTTTGAACATGTCAAATGCAATACATGTACAAAACAGCCGATTTTTGACCGTGAGGTGAACTCAAGCAATGTACATTTCAACAAGAAATAACAGTTTGATACAACACTACAAAAACAAAACAATAAGGAAGTGTTCCTGTCTTAGATCAAATCAAAATGAAATAGACTACTCATTTAGTTTCTCCTAATTTAGAAGTGTATGAACAAAATGGATTTTTTTCTAAGCTTAGCTTGATCAGTGATTTTCACTCATTGATGTTAGTTGCTGGTCACATTCTGGATGTGATCGCTCACTAAGGGTCAATTAACATTAGCAAATCACCCATGCATATAAAAACAGTCATTCACAACAGGTGGTCACTGGTGAAGCGGAAACTATACTGTTTGTCCAAGAGGTGTCTGTGGGCTGTGAGATATGTTGATAATGGCTTCGAACACTTTGCCAAAGATCGGTAGGAGGCTGATAGGGCAGTAATTAGCAGGTTCCAAGGGTTCTCCAGTATTATTAAATATAGGAACTACAGAGGAAGACTTCCAACAGGTAGAAAGGCAGGAAGGAGATAGGCAGTAGTTGTAGAGCTTAGAGAGGACAGAGGAGGGTTCAGGGGCACATTTCTTCAAGACTATGATTGGGGTTCTGTCACCTCCGCTTGCTTTATGAGGGTCAAGCTTAGAGATTATGCTAGAGACTAGTGAGGAGGTAATGTGGGAATTCAGATCTAGATACTCCAGACGAATTCAGTCTCAAATTGGTGGAGAATCTGCGAGCAAAGCATTGAGCCTTGTCCACTGAAGATGTGACGACCTCAAATTCATTGATTAGAGGGGGTATTGAGGTTTTACTATTGTTAAGCACACTTTTACAAAGTCAACAGTAGTCTTTGGTGCAGAACTTATGGGATGCTATGCGTTGCTTCATTCTGGCAGCAAACAACATCTTAGCTTCATTGAGTATCTTTTTGCACTTATTACGTCCTGAGGCAAAATGGCACCTGTTATGGTCCGACGCAAAAAGTTGAAAAAAGTGATTCCCATAGGGAATAGTAGCCGAGCAAGTGGGTGAGAACTAGGGGAACAAATGGAATTTAAGCTGAAACTTCTTGGCTGGGATGAATGCATCAATGCCAGCCTTAACACAAGAGGAGACCTCAGATGCACGATCTTAAACAGGAAGACTAAAAACATTGTTCCACGGGATGTCACACAGGAAGTCGCAAAAGGAGTCCCAGTCTGCTCTTTGGTAGTAGTAGGATATTCTGCTGGTCTGAGTTTCTCGGGTAGCCTGGGAGTGGAAGAAGATGTTAACGGAAACTACCACATGGTCAGAGTTTCCAAGAGGGCAGAGCTACTTGACATTGCAAGAGTCTGGGATGGAGGCATACACAAAAATGAACTTATGATATTTCAATATTTCTGTACAACTATTTGTGCGGCTTACTTGATACAGAACGTTTGCCTGGCATTTTTTGTGATTTCTTCAATGTTTGGTTGAATGTGCAATAAGTAGACCATCATTTCTTCTTCAGTTGAGTGTAGTCTTTCTTACATATATATGCAGTGCAATATTTTGCAGAACACTTAATAGGATCAGTTAAAAATCACTGCACTAACCTATTGTCTACTGAAGGTTAGCCAGATTGATATACACCTGATGATGGCCAAAGAGTACAACAATTGAAACATTGTGATAACAACAACAATGATGTAAACAATAGTCTGAATATCACAATCATGATTCACATGACTCTTCAGAGTGGTAAGGGCTGACGAAGCTCAACCCTCTTCAGGCTGTTTTTTTATTTTAGAGTTTTCTTTTTCCTGGACTGATTGCCACCCAAGGCTGTAGAACCCATTCTGTCCTGATATTTACCTGTAGCTGGTTTGTGGGGGAGAAAAGTTGGATTCATGCCTTTACCAAGGCTATTAGCACATAGGTGAATGTAATGAATTTGACTGGAATTTGAATTCAGCTCTCTGATTCCTCAGTCTGAGCTGCTATCCATTATTCTATCATGCCTCCGTCTAGTCTGAATATAAATATCATAAATAATCTCTGCTTTTGTTTGTATATTTTCTTCATCTTACTAACACTCATAGTAGGTATATATAATAAATATATAGGTAGATATGTGTAATAAAACCATCAGTAGGAACTTTCCAAAATATATTTTGAATGCAATTGTATGCCTTCAACTGCAGAAAAATGTATTGTTGGTCAATTTGCTATTGTATTGTTAGTAATTCTATTATGAAATGTATTGCAGGTCATTTTTATGCAAAAATATATTGCTGCTAGTTTTACTATAAATAGACATTGTTGCTAATTTTACTATAAATAGGTATTGCAGCTAATTTTACTATAAAAAGGCACTGTTGCTAATTATACTATAAATAGGTATTGTTACTAATTTTCTTATATAAAATATATTGTTCCTATTTTACTATAAAAATGCATTTTATACTTTCATAGTGTTTTTTTTTTGTTTTTTGTTTAGAAGGGGTTACTATTTGCTCCTTGCTGGGACCCTAGCAGATGCAATCATCTCAGATCAGGGTGAACTAGGAACAACAGCAATTCATGCTCCTTAAAACTTCCAATCTCCTGATCAGAGACCTTACTGCCAAATGTAGTTTATCATCATATCCAGGACTTTTTTTTTAAATTTTATCACCCCAAGCAACGCAGTAAAACCACTGATGTGCAGGGGGCTACATAAGAGTAAAAAGATTAAGTAGAAGAGAGTGAAGAGAAAGACAAACCAGTTAGAAAGGAGCAAGAGAAGGGTGGGAATACAGGTTTGATGACAGTTGCAAAGGTGGAGAGAAAGGAAAGGATATACAGGGTGGTGAAGAAAGAACTAGAGTCAAGTGGTTAAGAGATGAGTATTGACATTGCATTTAAATTTCTGGAGGTTGTAGCCATCAGGAAAGCAAGAAGATGGAAGCGAGTTCCACGGGAGGGAAGTGCGAGAAAAGAAGCTGCAGGAGTAGAAGTGTTGTCTGCATTTGGTTTATCATATTAGAAAAAAATTATGAAATCAATTGTATGAGAAGAGAATATATTAAGAGAAAAAAGCTTGCTATATAAGTAACAAATAAAAATAGTATAAATAATCTTTACTTTTATTCAGATATTTTTCTGCACCCCACTAACACCTGTAGTCAGTGAACAGGTAGGTATATGCAATAAGACCATCAGCAGAAACTCTCCAAGATCATGGAAATACTTTAACGTGTTAAATTATCCAAAAACATTTTTTTTATATTCCACAACTCAAATGCAAGCACCCTCTGTTTCAAAATCTTGTTCTGCATTGATGGAAGCTGCATTGGTGCCTATCTGCCATCTTCCATACATCAAATGTTTGACAAGTGAATGTGGAAATATAATCAATGCTCAGAGTGGCTGCATTTAATACTCTTGCAAATAATGGAAGGTAAGAGACTCACATTTTTCAGGGGTCAATCAATAATGATTAATTTAAAATTTGGCCAAACACCACTATTAGTGCCAATCAAATAATTGGACACATGTATAGCAAGGAACAGAGGTGGGTGTGGCATATACTTTATAATTACTATTTACATTTATATATTTTTTCTTTAGCAGAATTTCTCCATAATGCACAGATAATAACTCAAACACATGTACCAACTAAAAATAATGTTTATAGTAAAAAGAAATAATGTTGGATTAGAAAACCATTTAAAAGTTACTGATGTTTATTTTTGGGTACAAAACTGAAGCCAGCAGATATCGATTTGTTGATGTCCCAAGAAGAAATGCACTTTCCTTAAATAGGTAATTCAAATTTTGCTAAATCAGGCTATCTCATGGTCAAAAAGTGAATATTCTAACTACTTGAGTGTGCTAGCCTTTTTCAGACTGTTGATCATGCTAGATAATATAGTCTCTTCCAGAAACTGTAACTAAGGTCTGCTCAGTATTGTTGCAGTATTAACTTCAGATAGACTCTGTGGGTTTTGAGTAACACAAGGACTGGTTAGCTGCCCTAGTAGATAGGCATCCTCAGATATGAGGAACAAGCCATTCATATATATATATATATATTACGGAAATTAACAAATTTTAACAAAACTTGGTTATAAGCAACCGACAATTTGTAATGAATTATTTTGAACATTATTTTTACCGATACTCGTATTTAAGTAGATATTCTGTTTTTAATTAAACAGTATTTTATATTTATATCTACCAGCCTGAATATTTCATGATAAATTTTTTTTATTACGAAAACGTGTGCTATCCAGCAGGATTCGAACCTGCGACCCCTATTTACATAGGGGAAGCTACCATTTGATCTGGTACTGTCTTAACCACTTGACCATGAATAGCCTCTTGATCAGACGAGGTTTTTATCATGCTTATATAACACAATTTTCGATCTATCGTAAACAAACCATATCTGCTCTGTAATGTATCGTAATGTCAAACAAATGTAAACATGTTACGGAAATTAATGAATTTTAACGAAACTTGGTTATAAGCAACCGACAATTTGTAATGAATTATTTTGAACATTATTTTTTACCGATATATATATATATATATATATATATATATATATATATAAATCAAAACAAAAGGAAAACTTTTCATTACCAATGTGTTTCATTCGCTGATGGATTTTATCAGGACAAACGTAAGGGTTTTATTTAGCAACAATTATTTATAAACAGAAGTAAAAAATATTGTTATGTTTTCATTTTGTTTTTTTAATTTAAGAACACCTATGAATATTCTTTAGGCTAACTGTGTAAGATAAAGTAAACTATGGAGGAAGCTAAGTGATGTAATTTAATGTTTAATAACCTATAGAGGATGCTAAGTGATGTAATTTAATGTTTAATAAACTATGGAGGAAGCTAAGTGATGTAATTTAATGTTTAATAACCTATGGAGTATGCTAAGTGATGTAATTTAATGGTTAATAACCTATGGAGGATGCTAAGTGATGTAATTTAATGGTTAATAGCCTATGGAGGATGCTAAGTGATGTAATTTAATGGTTAATAACCTATGGAGGATGCTAAGTGATATAATATAATGTCTAATAACTGAAAGTGAGTAAATGTTGTTATTGTTTAATTTTTAATGTAAATATTTGTTATTTTATTTTGGTTTGAGAAATTCATGTAGTTGTTTATTTTAAATAATAGTTTTTGATTTAACCATTTTCTTTTGATTTTTTAAGCATATTTTGCCTGGGGAAAGAGTATATTTAGGAAAAGAGATGTTTGAAATCATCTGGGACACAGATTTACATTTGGCAAGATTCAATAGCAGCATGATAAAGAAACTTTTGGAAGCAATTTTCTTTGGGTTTCTTTTTACTCATTTTATTTTCATCAGAAAGTGGAGAATATAGCAAACATTGCTTCTCAGAGGAAGCGAGGTAATAGTGAAAACAGACATCAACAGGTCAGCTAGCTAGCCATGCTGTCTATGAGATAACTTGTTTCCTAACTGAAACTATGGCAAGCAAAGAAATCTGGATAGGGTAGAGATTATTGGCTTCATTACTACCCCAACCAAATTTGCCAGTTCCCATGTGATTTTTGGTCTTATAATGCAACTAACATGAAACAATCCATCACTGTCAGGAATCCACATATGCAGAGTTCAAACTACCCTGACTCAGCTCAGGTCATCAAAGTTTGGATAAATACAGTAGGGTTTGCCATTTTTATCTAGCTTATACATTATGTAACACTGTTCAATATACCTAGTATATCTGTATGTTTTTCTTATTTTTTTTTTGGGGGGGGGGGCTGTACATTTTAATGCCACTGGGGCAAGAGTTGAATTATCTCACTTACACTAGCAATGGACAAGTATTAGAGATTTTCTTATGACAATGACAAACAGTCACATGATGTTTATGAAAATAGTAAATAAAAAAAAATTGATTTTTATGATTCAGTCAAGTACAACATTGTTAATAGGAAAAATCCTGTAAGGAAATATATTAATCCTGAAGCTTTTAATGAAGCTTTGTTCAAAACAATTCGACCACTGACTATATATAAAGTTTGACCATCACTTTTTATAGTTAATTAGTTTGAGGGGGAGACAATTATGATTACCTTCACCACAAGTGTACTTAAAAATCACATTTGAAAATTTCCTCATTATAATGAATTACCAAAATATACATAATTTTTAGAACATGAGAAAACTAGTATTCATATAAGTTTCTACTGGACATAAAGGAATGGGTCATTGATTTTCTATTACTAAATAGCAATAAAATAAGTAGAAAAATACATTTACAGACACATGTGAAAATATAATTTTATTATTATGTTGTCATTTTTCATCATATTTTGATTTCTGCTATGGTCACACTACCTACCAAGTCTGCGGGAAGACCTAAGGCAGGTCGTGGTGTGTTGTTATGGCTCCATTTCATATTTTTTCTATCTCCCCTAACATCCCTAGCATTGCATAGACAAAATTCTCCTTAGTGTGTAGGCTGTATTTAACAAGATTTTTTATATATCTCTTAAGCTGGGGTTTCCAGGGATTCTTTCAAATGTGTTGTTTTGTTCCATTTTTTATCATTCCAAGTACACCCACTATCACTGGCACGATTCTTGTTTTCAATTTCCACGTTTTTTCTATTTCTATTTCCAGGTCTTTATATTTTGACAGTTTTTCAAATTCCTTGGTTGCTATGTTATAATCTGCTGGACAAGCCATATCAATTAATAAGCAAGTTTTTCTTTCTGGTTTTTAACAATAATGTCCGGCCTATTTGCTTCAATTTTTCTGTCTGTGTAGATGGTGTAATCCCATAGAATGGTGACATTTTCTATTTCTGTAACCGGTGATGGGTGATGTTCATGCCAGTGTTTGTTTACATATTTTTCATAGTGTTTGCACATTGTCCAATGTAAATATTGCCCCACTCTATCATGACAATTTTTATATTTATTTGGGGAAAGTACAGGACATCCTGAGATTAGATGGTCTATTGTTTCTTGGTATTTATCACAGAACCTGCATTTTAGACCCACATTATTATGTATAATATTTGTCTGAAAGTTCCCAGTGAAAAGACTTTGGTCTTGCACTGCAAGAATAAAGCCTTCAGTCTCAGACTTTAATCCAGATGCATGTAACCATTGATGAGTATTAACTTTATCAACATTGGATTTATTAGCATGTTCTGGATATTGGCCATGCAGAGGTTTTTTCTTGCCAGTGTTGTTTCATCTGTTCAAGAGTTTTATCCTTGGCTTTCTTTTTCATATTTTTTGCTGCAATAGTTGGTTCTTGACTTCCGTTTTGCTTTTCTACAGAATCTACTAAATGTAAATTTTGTTTATATTTACTACCTTCTTTCATTATTGAATATTTTTTCTTTCTGTTTGCATGTTGTTTGACTAATTGCATGATCCAGTCCTTTGTTGTTTCTATGTATGTTAGTAAGCCAATAGTTGTTGTCTTGTATGACAATTCTAGCTGAATAAGACCTCTTCCACCTTCTTTACAGGGTATGTATAGACAGTCTACATCAGCCTTTGGATAATGCATCTTATGCTTAGAAAGAAGATTTCTTGTTTTAGAATCCATTCGTCTGATGTTTTTTAGAGTCCAGTTCAAGATGCTGAAGCTATATTGGACCACTGGGAAGGCAAGGCTATTAATGGCCATAATTCTGTTCTGAGAATTCAATTCAGTTTTTAATATCAGTTGTAACCTTCTATAGTACTCTTTACACACTATTTCTTTCATTATTTTTATGGTGAATTTTTTCACTCTCATTTACACCTCGGTATTTATAAGCTTCTTCTGGCTCTAAATCTTTTATTGTTACAGCAGGGTCTAAGCTAATTGAGGACGTTTGTTGTAGTGATCCTCATAAAGCTGTAGCTTTAGCACATTTATTCAAATTGAATTTCATTCCAATGTCTTCACTGAAGCATTTTACAGTTTTCAGATCTTAAAGCTCATTATCATTCTTAGCATACAACTTTAAGTCATCCATGTAACAGAGATGGCTTATTTTCTTTTGAGCTATTTTATAACCACATTCTGTCTTGTTAAGTTGACTGGTTAATGCTATTAATGATATGCAAAATAATAAAGTAGACTAAGAGTCACCTTGAAATATACCTCTTTTGATGTTTATTTCACCAGATTTATAGGTTCCATTTATATGATTGAGGTAAAGGGTTGTTTTCCATATCGACATACATTGTTTGATGAAATTGATGATGACGGGTGATACCTTGTAGATATTTAAAGTCTTTAAGATCCAGGAATGTAGTACATTATCGAATACCTTAAGATAATCTATCCAGGCAGGACTAAGATTTTTCTTTGCATGGAAGCAGTTTTCCAGGATCATTCTGTTAATAAGCAATTGGTCTTTACATCCATAAGAGCCATGTTTGCACCCATTTTGTTCAAGCGGTAATATGCCATTTCTTTCCAAGTCTGCTTTGTTAAAATAGATGTTAATAGTTTGTATGTTGTGGGAAGGTATGTAATTGGTCTGTAGTTTTTCAGGTTATTTGTGTCACTATTCTTGGGTAGAAGAAATGTAATTCCTTTGGTCATCCATGCAGGAATTTTAGTGGGATCGTTAACCATTTTTTGAAGTTCTTTGGCTAGTTTTTTATGTGCTGTATTTAAATAATATAGCCAAAAGTTAGGAATTTTATCTATTCCTGGAAATTTCCAATTGTGTGCTTTTTTCAGTGCCATTTAACATCTTCTTCTGTGATTCCAGCCCATGTCTGTTCTGGTTTATTTTTTATTCGTTCTATCTCTTACAAAATCCAGTCTGTTTCTTTGTTATGTTCTTTAGGGCAATCCAATATTTTTTCCCAGAACTGTATAACTTCTTCCATTTGGGAGGGACTGTCACTTTAATTTTTTTTTTACCTATTTCCCTGTAAAATTTCTTTGCATCAGTTTGAAAAATCTTCTTTTGACTCTTCTGCCTTTTCTAATTCTTACATTTATTCCTTTTGTCAGTTCAAGTACTGATAATTCACTTTTAAGTTGTTCAATTTCTTTTTCTATTTTTCTTTTCCAGGGCGGATCTTCATGTCTGCGAGAGTACCTTGTTTTAAATTTGATGTTCAATATTTTTGTTGCTGCTATTGCTGATGTATATATTGCTTCATTGAGATTTATATGAGTGTCTTCTTCATCCAAAATTAATTTAAGTGCTGCATTGTAGAGCTTAATAGTTTCAAGGTTATGCTTTGTTGGTTGTAATTTTGGGAGTTGTTCTCATTCCTTCATTGCAATATTTTGTATCTGACTTATATGGTTCTTGATTTCTTCTTTGGCTTCATGTATAATGTTCTTGTTTTCTGTAAAATAATTCTGTTCAATGTGCTTTGAACTTGTTTTATTGCCATTTTGTAACTGACTCAGATCACACCTTTCCAGCACTTTTAAACTTACAGCATTAACTTCACAGGGATCTGTGTGTATCACAGTTTCTACATTATGACCTGTGGCTTGTGTGATGTTACTACTTTTTATTTCTGATTCCACTTCCCTTTCATATTTTGCTGATTTGTCTATTCTGGTTGTAATTCTTTTTATCTCATTAATTTCAGCCTCTGTCAATTGGTTATTTCACATGATGTATCCTCGTACATTATTATTATTATTATTATTATTATTATTATTAGATTATTAGAAGAAGACGATGCTGATGATGATTCTACTGGACATAAAATGACAGAAGTCATTGATTTGTTATAGTTATGTTTTTAATCATTTCACCCCAAGCAAGGCAATAGATACTAAGATGCAAGGGGCTACTGAGTGCTTGAGAATATAAAAAACAAAAACATTACTAAGATGAGAGAACACTAAAAGAATAAGAATGAAGATAGTAGATAATGACTGATATTGCATTTTAGATTTTAAAGATCAAAATCAAGAGTTAGAAGAGAGTCCCTCAAGGGAAAAGTGTGGTAGAAGTGTGGTAGCATAGAACTTATGGTTACAACTAGCCAATTCAACTGTAAAATGATGAAATCTAATTGCCCATTTAGTACTGCAGTTCATACTTGGTCAGGTATGATTGGTTTAACATGTGCAAAGCCTTGATCACCCTGGCCCTGAAAGGCTATGATATATAGAAGACCATAACTGTATTAGCTTCATATTTGATGATGTATGATTGGTTTAACATGTTAAAACACACTACAATCCAAAAACGTTTTTATATCCAAAAGAAGCCTGCATAGAAGACTATTGTTTCTGTTCTCATTATCAACAAACTCTAATTCTACTCTTGACCAAATGGAGATGACAGTGAAGATATGCATAACTGTGTACCACATATCAGGTACTGAAACTGCAATATATATATACCAGACATAACAAATGAAGTCGTCAATAGGATGCTTGGGTCTCATGAACAATCCTAAATATGTTAAGATGTGGATAAAATCCTTTACACCACAATGAGTGTGTAATCTCAAAGACTCAAGAATGGAAGGCAAACAGAACCAAATAATGAACTTGTTTATGGTTTTTGTTGGGTGTGAGGCATTAAGAAAAATCTCCAAAATGGCGTACCCACAGAAATTAGAACAGATGTCTTTTGAGAAAGTTGTCAGCATAATAAAAAGAAACATCATGCAAAAAAAAAAACTAGTCATCGCTGAAAAGACAAAGTTTCTAGAAGCCAAGCAGCAGACAAAGAAATCTATTATACAGTACATAAGATAAGCTGATTCTATTACGAACAATTAAAGGACTTAATGATCCACAGCAAAAACAAGTTACTGGAATGCACACAAGGTGGCTATATGAACTTAGAATTGAAATCCAAAGTCATGACTAATAATTACTTAGGGATCAGTTTGGTGCTGGAAATTTTTAATGACCGAGGCAAGTAAAGAACATATTATTTTTTCAATGTGCTTTGTTAATGAATGGAGAATGCCGAAATTGAAATTGTAATTGATGCCATCTCTTTAAAAAAAGAAAAAAGCTTGCATAAAATACTAATTTTGATCTCACCTATACAATTCAAACAAGTAATTCTTAAAAACAAAAAAAAATCTTATCTCTGGGAAGATAAGTCTTATACAGGAAATGTAATAATTCATATTTTTCTCAGGCATTCTGTTTGCCAGGAAATTCAACATTTAGAAACTAGACTACATCTTAATTTAAAAGGCTCATGCAGAAGTTGGTTAGTTGTTTGGTTTTACATGTCAACTCTTGTTAGATTATTTAAGATTCAGAATTGTATCAGCTGCAAATATAATGATGAGTGGTCTTAATTAGAATCCAATTATTATTCTGGATGTCACAACAATATCTACAGATCTTATATTGTTGAGCCACTAATGAAAAATCTTTGCAGGGCCTCTAGCTCTCTTAGAATTCTTTCGCTGTATAGGCTGAATAGATCTGGTAAGAAGACACATCCTTGTCTTATGCCCTTTCTATTTTTGTATATCTTCTGAATTCATTTCTTGTCTGTATGTAAGCAGTTTGCTGGCAGTACAGGTTCTTGATTATCCTAATGTATTTCCTGAATATGTTGAAGTTGCCAAGCATCTCTAACAAGTCTTTGTGACATACTTTGTCAAAAGCTTTTGCGTAGTTTATAAAACACAGGTACACGTCCTACATTTATATTGCTCTCTGATAGCATTCTGAGCATGAATTTCATTTTCCTTGTTCTAGTGTCTTCAACAAACCAACGCTATTCTTGTCCTATCTCTGACCTGATACTGCTGCGTGCTCTGTTCATCAGAATCTGGGCAATGAGTTTGGTTATGTGGCTCATTAAGCTGATGATTTAGTGAAGTTCTTGTCATAAATCAATTACCTATATTGGATATACTACCACAACTTTGAGTAGATGTATCACATATCACTTATCAGGGCAGAGCACAATTAAAAAAACATCTATTAACCCACAATCTACAAGAACCATTAAGCAAAACATTAGTTAAAAACACGAAAGTTGTATGTAAATAAAATTATCAAAAACAGCTCATCATTGGAGAGGCCCTGTAGATCAAACATCTCTCCCCAACCATTAACCTCATCTTCATTTAACAAGTGGGAGTAGCATGCTGAAGAGTATTTCAAAAATACTTACCCACTCAAGTTCTAGCCATGCCAAACACACTCTTGAATTCAAAACCTCACAAACAATACACATCACAGTCAGAATACAAATAGAAACAAACAACACTAAAATAAAAACCCCTTGAAAGTGGTTAAGCAAGTCACTGAAAATACTTGGGACAATGTGAAAAGTTTTTGTACTTGCTTACTCCCATAAAATGAAAAAAATGTAAGAACATTAAAAAAACTAAATAAAAATTCAATAAAAAAGAATATATAATATATATTATTAAAATAGGATGTTAAATCCAGAAAAACTTTCAAATTGGATAAGTGGAAATGTTACATGAAAAGACAGAAGAGATTCGATGCAATAGATTCACCATTCAAGGCTTCATCAGATCTAAAATGAAAGAGAGAAAAGTAACTATTTGTGTATTTGTGTTTTTTTAAATAAATATTGAATCTTGTTCATCGTCCTGCGGCCTCGACCAAGATAGAACTCACTACACCCCTCCAGTATTCCCTGTGCACTTGGAAACTCGGTGCAGTTTATAGCAAAATTCATAATCTTCACAAATAGCTGAATACTTGATGCTTCGCTAGGGCTACCAAGGGTGTTTTTATTGTGACACCAACACCGGATGGGTTGCCTCCAGGCCCCATCCTGTTATTTAATCCATAACTGGAGGGAAGTGACGGATTAATACCTTTCCCAAGGATACCAGTGCTTAAGTGAATGCAGGGTACTCAACTGGAATTCAAACTCAGCTCACCGATTTCTCTTTCTAAGCCGACATCCACTGCACCACAACGCACATCCGTCACTGAACGCTTACAGCACCTGGTATTCCCAAGCAGTCACCCATCTAAGTACTGACCAGGCTCAGGTTGCTTAACTTCGGTGATCGAACAAGAACCGGTATATTCAATGTGATATGCCGTAAGCAAAGAATCTTGTTACTTTGTCCCTAAGCTGGTGTTTATCATGAAAAAAGAAGAATGAAAAGGAGAATCTTTTATAAAAAGTTGTTAATACATTTCTTGGTTCAAATCAAAAGTTTTTAAATTTGACCAGCTTTTCTTTTTTTTTTTTCAGATTAAAGTTAAAATCCTCTTTTCATTATTGGGATGGCTTGAAAGTAAGAAAATTATTTAATCCTTCAAAATGGGTTGAAAGTAATAAACTTGTTTATGTTTTATTCATGTTTTTCCATATTGACAATATATTATTAAAATAAGAGATTGAAATCCTAAAAAAGTATATATATATAAATAGTTATTAAACAGTTATTGATCAGAGTTAAATGAGACCAGTAAACAGTTTTATTAGAAAGTGCTCAATACACATTTAAAGAAAAAGTAAATGATAAAAATTTAACATGCAAAACTTTAAAATATTAAAATTAAGAAAATCAGCTCATTACCTGACCATAGTTTTGATCTTTTAGTCTGAAATAATGTCCGAATGTCTACACATTAGAAAATAGGTTTTGGGTTCATACAAACCTGGATAGAAATATATAAAATACTGTTTCATTAGTCTTGACTAAACCCTCTCATTATTTTGAACTTTCTGTGATGCGTTTCAAAATTCTTGTTGTGTTCTCGAAACAAAGCATTAAAAAAACAGTTAATATATAACAAAGGTTGAAATATATATACAGCTATCCACATACAGGCCTGCTTCACTGTATCACAGCTCATCAGTGTGGCTAGACATCTGGTTGCTTACAGCCGGGATTGAAACTCAAACAATTTGACATTAGTCAGGCAGTCTACCCCTAAACTACTGACACTCAAACATCTGCACATATACATATATATGTGTATTTCTGTGTGTGTGTGTATATAGATGTGTGTTAAATATATATATATATATATATATAAGCAAATATGTTTTATTTTCTAAAAATTTTTTTATATATTTCTGCAGCTTTTTACTACAAAGCCTATTCACTCATTGATTTTTTTTTTAAGAGAATCCCTACAATATCCACAGATGACTATCTTCAGTTGACAGACCTAAACATGGGCTTTCTTTCCCTATCTTCACTAAATTGTCATGAATAAACATTGGGGTGAAAATCGCAGAATAACATTGTTGACACTCTTGACTTTCTAAAATTAAACTAACAAAAAAATTTTTTACGAATTAAATGAAATATAAGTTTTCCAAAAAGATTGCTTCAAATATATTTTTCATAAAATTTACATCCTTTTCTTGACATCTTCATACAATTTAAAGATTCATCTCTTCCTTCCTTCCTTTCTTTCTCAGTTTGCCTTCTCTATTCCCATGCATATATGTTCGGTTTGCAATAATTACCATTTGCACATGAGATATTCGCAGAAAGAAAACAAAAAAATATTGCACAGGTATTTTTAAAAGATTTTCAGAAAATGAATGTAACTGATATATCATCATTCTCTGAACCATGAGAGAAAATAAATAACACTAAAAAGAAATTACTGCTTTATATTGGCAGGATAATTATATTCCTCTTTTTGTTTCAAGCTACTAGAAGAACACACACACACACACACACACACACACACACACACACACACATATATATATATATATATATATATATATATATAGTGTAATGGATGAATTCTTGTCTAAATTATGCAAAAATCAAAATGTTACTGACATCTCATTTTAACAGATATATTTACCAAAATTACAGAAAAATATCTTGGAATACTAAAGAGTAAATTTATTCTATAAGATTTCCTTGTCCCCCAGACAACTTTGGAATATCCTGCAACTCTTCTGGATTGTCTTCATGGTAAATGCTGCCATATTATGCTATATCCATAATAATCAAGGGGGTTAGTGTTTAGGGCGTTAGGTGGTCAAATATAAGGGGTGATGTGGTCCCAGAAATTGTCTGACAGCCATGACTGGGTTCTCATGCTTGTGTGGCATGGTGCAGATTCCTGTTGCTTGACATAAGGTCTTCCAGCAACCATTCTCTTGATCCAGAGCAGCACTAACTTTTCAAAGCATTTGATGTAGACCTCCATGTTGAGTTTGAGCCCCTATGGGAAGATGGATGGAGGCATAGCATTACCATCAATAGTGATCACTCCAAACACCTTCATAATAACGATTAGAATCATCTGACTCTTTCCAAATCCTCTGCACTCTCCTCAGATTGAAACACAGACACTCTGAAACATTTGGATTGGTGCACCCTGCACAAATGCCAAGCAGTACAGCATGGCATTTTAAAATTTCTCATAGAAAGAATTTTGTCATGGTTGTCTTTACACTTGCTTCCCCGACAGCTACAATCTCCAGGAGTTTAAATGTAAGGTCAATAGACACCTCCTAACACACTAATTCTCATCCATTCTCTCAAACACCCTTCCCATCTATCCAACCCCCATCCTAGCTATCCTTACTCGTCTATCACCCTGCTTCTGACATTTCCTATATCTAACGACTCTTTCCAATCACTTTCCCATAATTAACCCCCTGCACAATAGTAGCAATGGAATGCCTTGCTTGGGGTGAAATGATTAAAAAAAAAAAACACAGATGGTGCCCAACTAACCTTACTTTGTGCAAAATTTAAAATATAAAATGGCAATAATTTACCCATCGCACCCTCTCTGTGTGTGTGTGTGTGTGTGTGTGTGTGTGTGTGTGTGTGTGTGTGTGTGTGCTGAGAAGTCCTAAGTACACTCTATTCACAAAATCTTATCAAATGATTAAACATCAGAATTTTGTGAGGAAGGTCTTCTTGAGTGTGCTTTGAACTTATCATTTCCATGATCCTTTCACCTTGAAATGTTCTAACATTTGGTTTTTTATTTCTTCTTCTATGTAAACAAAATTTATTAGGAGCTACAAAGGACAGGAAAATGTGGAGAGCCATGATCCACCATAAAAATGCAAGATGTAGAATTAGTCAATAATAAACACTTCAGATACCTCGGGATATGTACTAACCCTAACCATGTCAGATCAAAACATTCATATGGATGGCTCAAATCCTGCTCAGAAATATCTAAACTGTCAGCTATATACAACTTCTTCCTATAATCAATTGTGAAAAAAAGTTCTGAGTGAGTGAAGCCTGATGGTTTTGGCAAAGATCATCCTTCTGTGAACATTGTGGATTAGCACTACAGATTCACAAATGAAGAATTGTACCAAATAATAGAAACAACATCACTTAAAGACTATTAACAGTAGCAACAACTAAAATAGATATCACATTTAACTCAAAGAGAGAATAATGGCATAATCAAGATGTTAACATCCCACACTACTTGAAATAAAAGGTTATGAAGGAAACCTCTATTAATATTGGAAAGAGCAATAACAGCCGCTGTATTTGAGAAACCTTTTTGTCCTAAAAATTGTTTAAAGAGAAAGATTTTATAAATTTCAGCAAAAAGCAGCACTGGCTGTTTGGTCAAAGAATGCCAAATGTTTCCTTGTCAGGAAAAATCTATTGTTTTCATGACCATTGTTGCCAACATCTCTTCTTGCCCTTTGTAGTTCTTAACAAATTTTTTTCTCTCTCTTAAACCTTGTTCTGCCATCTATTTACTTACTCGGCAAGCTATGCATCGTGTTCTTCTATTCCTCTTGCCTTCAGTTAACCCTGTGAGTATCAAATTTTCCAAAACCATTTTCCTCATTATGTACCCTAGAAAATTTCAGCTATCTGTTTCTTATATTAAATATAAGTAAACATGTGAATGCTGATGTCTTGAAAACTTCAAAAGTTTTAAACTTGAAAGCCATGTCCCCAACAGATGGCCAAACAGATTTTCTGTTAAAGATGGAACTCTCAACTACGAAATATTTCCTGTTAGAAAATTCATCTAAAAGACAGAGATACACTATAGACGTGTCTCATCTCACTCCTTCTTCATTTTTCACATGACCTTTCAGAACATGGGTTCATGCCACTCCACAATTTCTTTTTAAGTTGTTTTTAAAAGGATAAAGATTCCTTTAAAAAGATATTTAATACATACCAATTACTACCAGCAAACAATGCAAGTTTCTAGCCAGACAACAAGTTACAGAAAAAGTCACAATTTTAACTAGGAAAAAAAGTCACTGGAAAAAAGAAGCCAGAATTAATTTATTTAAATAAATTAATTTATTTAATTAATTTATTAAATTTATTAATTTAAAATTTATTTAATTTATTAATTTATAATTTTATTTAATTTAAAGTTATCTATTTCTGTCAAGTATTTCATGAGTTTATAGGTCCACTCTGTTTGTAACAGAAATATATAATAAATCAATCCAACCTCTAAAAACTGTTTTCTTACAATGCTCCGATCTGATATTTGATATATTTCATAGCTAGAAAATTCCAGTATCCCATAAGATCTAACTATGTGAAGAAAGCCTTAAGAAGAGTGTTTTTTATAGTTTGCACCCAAATTTAAACAAATCACGGAGATTGTATACGAAGATCAATTAATCTGTAAAAAACTTTTTTCTAACAGGGTTATGGTCACACATTATATATATTTTATGGATAGGGAGTCCATAATACCTGACTTTATATGAAGAAAATTTCAGTTTGACATTAAAATCAAAATTAAAACTTTCTTTAATTTTCAATTTATTTATGCATCTGCAATTTTGTTCACTCTTATCCTAAAATAAGAGGCTGGTTTTTACCCTCTGGGTTTTTGCCCGGTGTGCTAACCTTGTCCTGTTTCTTTTTCTACTGTGACTTTTCTTCTGTAACGTTTTTACTTGCTTTCTACAAACTGAGGTAGTAGTACTTCATGTTACCTTCCATGGTGTTCTATACTCCAGGTCTACTCACAGTGCAACTAATGGCCAGAACTGGAAGCCTATTTCAAAAGCTCCATGTTTCAATCTGAGTGATGCATTTTAGTTTGAGCTTAAGAAAGTTTTGCTTTATCACTTGGAATAACTTTAGCTTATTTAATTGAATAAATATAAGATTTATTTATTTTATTTCCTTGAAACTTGTTTCATTATTTCATGTTTATTAGAAAAACAAACTTTTTATGTGAATTTTATTTAAAACAAGTAACTAAGGAATCTTGGTCTTATGACTTGGAAGATTATTTAGCATTTTTCATTTAAAGTTAATTCAATTTTCAATATTATAAATTTTTTATTCATAAAATCAAATACACTAATGATAAATTTAAATTTTTTTGTATAATGTATATTCCCATTCTTAATAGATAAAAAGTACATTGAATTTTTACAACAGATTTTGTATCATATTGTAACTCTTAAACCACAAAATTAAAAGAAATTTGAATATGTAGATATGCTTTAATAAAAACAAAATATGTAAGTTTACTTGATTTAAAGACATAATTTATAAATCAAATTTTACTACTGTTTCTACATACAAATGTTACAAAGTCACAGTCAAGAAAATTAATTTAAACAATGTTTTATGTTTAATTTTTTACATTTAAAAATACCATTATTTGCTATGGAATGTTAATTTAATATTTTTCTCTATGATATTGTTATTCATAACAAAAATATATTGATTATAAAATTTAATTTTTAATGAGCAATTTAAGTTTTTCTTTTTAAGAGGTATCTATCATGAAGTTCAATGTTCAATGTATTGCTACTCAAAGCTCAGGTCAAGTAGATTTTTTCCTCTTAATTGGAGTAGTTATAGAGCCTGGGTATTCTGGCTATGCTACACATCATCTCTTCTTCATGTGCTGTGTCTTTTCAGGATGTAGGGGATTATGGATTTCCATTTGCCCCTATCCCTTGTTGCTCTTAACATTGTTCCTCTTGGTATGTCTCCCAAACCCTGCTCCGCCAGCCATTTGCTTAAGCCTATCAAGTATATCTCACACTGTTTTCCCCTGTCTTTCTTTCCCTTTATCTGTCCTGTGAGTATCATATACTCCAAGCCCTCCTTTCTCATTATATGTCTCAGAAATTTCAGCTATCTCTTCCTGATGCCAAGCATCAGTCAGTTAAGTGCCAAACGTGATACACACTTGAGTGATCATGTCTCAAAAGAGACATGACTGACTGGGCAGAAGCTTATCCCACAATAGATTACCATTACTTTCTGCAGTAGACTGGTTTCCAACCAATGCTATAGAACCCAATCTGTCCTATCATTTGACCCATAGTTCGAGGAAAGAGATGGATTAATACCTTTCCCAAGGGTATTTGTGTGTAAGTGAATGCAAGATATTCAACTGGAATTTGAACTTGGCTCCTCGATTTCTCATTCTGAGCCGATATCTGCTGCACCATAACACACATCTCACATCTTGAAGCATAAAAGCCCTTAATTATGAACATTCATTTACTTTTCTTGCTTGAGTTCAAACTTGAGCACAAGTGCCTTCAAAACTTCTGCCAATATCAACAGAACCTGGGAAGATGGGTCCACTAGATCAAACAGTATGAAGGTGGTTCCAGAAATTCTACTGGTGATGAGAGCATTGAAGATAAAGAATGGAGAGGATGGTCATGAAGTCTTGACAACAAGAGATGGATTAATACCTTTCTCAAGGGCATTTGAGTGTAAGTGAATGCAATGAATTCAATTGAAATTTGAACTCAGCTCTCCAATTTCTCATTCCAAGCCAATATCCACTGCACCACATCGCACATCCAATGCCAAGTATAAGTTTTTTTTTTCATTTGCATCCTCTCCAAAATCTTGCTCACATGTTTGATTGATGGTATCCTCAGCATCCTTCTCTAGAACCACATTGTCGTTGCTTCCAGTTCCTCCTTCATCTTTGATGAGATTGTCCAGCATTCGCTGCTATATAGGACAGATATCACATAACAGTCCAGTACTCTTTTCTTTGTTTCCAACAAAATCTTCCTGTCTTTTAATGCACTGCTTAGCTTTTTAAATGCATCATTGGCCATGTCAGTGAGCCTTTGGATCTCAGTGTTGCACTTTTCATCCTCTGTCAGAACACTTCCCACATATTTAAATTTCTGCAACTGTTTGATGTTAATATCCCCAACCTGTAGTTGGCATTTTGTGGTTTTCTTTTTGCTGATGACCATGTATTCTACTGTATTAAAAAAGGTATATTGATTTCTCTTTAGTTTATCAATAAAAACCATAAAACCATGAAATAGAACCAAATGTAACATTTTATTCTACAATATTACTGAAAAAGTAATTTATTAAGGATGTTGTTCAATCTATTTAAATTCGGACTGTTGTTTTCATCATTATTGTTGCTATCACATTTTTGCCATGATGAAAATAACCTAGTAAATTAAAGTATTGGTTTGTGAATTTGGGGACATAGTAATTGTGAGTTCAATCCATAGGCTGGGTAGTCTGTATTTGGACACAGTTGAAATGGGGGAGCAATAATTGAGAATTACTAAAAATAGGCACCAGATGAGATATCCTTAGATATGGGCAGTGGAACAAGAACAATCTACCCCAACAGATTAAATAAAAGGTTCAGTTCATAATTTCCTAAAGGTTACATAGATTGATATACACCTGATAAGGGCCGGGCATGCAAAATGGCCAAAACATTGTGATAACAACAACAAAGAGGAAGAAAATAGTCCAAATATAAATAGTGTAAAAAATGATAACTCCTCATTCAAGAAATCCAGATAGAAATGTTGTCTAACTACCAGCTTTTTTCACCAAAATTATGAAATTCAAATATATCAAAACAGGTCTCCAGTTTTGGCTCTTGGTTGCACTGTGTGTAGGACTATAGTATAGAACACCATGTACCTCTCATTTTGAGAAAAACCACCGAACCAACAATCAGCTGAACAGATGCACATGTGAAAGCCAGTCTGTAAAGCTTTATGCACATCGGACATCCAAAAACTTTACTTGCAGTGACTGAACAGGACCTGCTAATACCATATTGGCCTTTCTAGCAAACAGCAGGCTTGCATCACAAGTAAAAAAAATTATTCATTTGCAATATCAAAGTCTGTAGTCAGTTTTATAAAAAGTAAGTTGAATTTTAGTTTAATTTACCAAAAAAACTATAAAATAAAAGCAAAAGCAACATTTTTATTCTAGAAAGTTAATAAAAACATAATTTAAGAATCTTGTTTAACTTCTAACTTTTCTACCAAATTTTCTAAAATTCACATATTCTGAAACAGGCCTTCATTTCTGGCTCTGAGTGGCGCTATGTGTAGGCTTTAGTATACAACACCATGTACCTTACATTTTGAGATAAACTACAGATCAAGTTTTTTCCATGTGAATTTATGCATGCTACTAGTTTGGCATCTAGGTCCCACCCTTTTACTGTTGAAATAGTTAACCACCTCTTCTACTCCAACAGTTTCTTTTCTCACACTTCCCACCTGTGAAACTCCCTCCCATTTTCTTGCTTCCTTAATATCTACAATCTCCAATGATTTAAATGCAATGTTAATTGCCATCTTCTATCTTTTTGAATCCCATCCATCTTTCATTCTTTTTTCAATACCCTCAGTACCCAGTCTTTTCTCTCACTGTAATCCCCAACACTCTAGTGGCAGTCGCTGCCTTACTTGGGGCAAAATGATTTTAAAAAATTAAAACAAAACCAATGTTGATGTGAAAACCCATGTCTGTAAAGCTTCATGCTCATCAGACACCTAAAAACCTAACTTTTGCAATGGCTGTACAGGAAATGCCATTATCATATTGGCCTTTTTATCCATCAGTAGGCCTGCATCAGAAATAAAATGCCTTCTGAAATCTTCATTCACAATATCAAAGATAACTTTATTTGAACTGTCATTCATACTTCTGTCTGTATGTAGCAAGCCGAATTCATTCGCATTCATTCATATCAATATAATTATTGTCCTCTCATATTGATAAATATGGATGTTGACCAACAGATGCTTGCAGATACCATGACAGTTTTGTCCACCAATCAACTGAGCAATCAGGTTAATTAGTCTTGAAAGTGACTTTTAGTAATTTTATGCTTCGCTGGAGTCTCCAGTAATGTAGCTTCAAATGAGACAATAGAAATGAAAGAGAGTGACTTGCCAGTTCAATTTAAGAAAACTCGTTTGGAAAATTCATACTGCCTGAATATATCTTACTGTATTTTGCTGCTCATAAGACACATTTTCTTTCTATAAAATGTTGATGTGAAAACCCATGTCTGTAAAGCTTCATGCTCATCAGACACCTAAAAACCTAACTTTTGCAATGGCTGTACAGGAAATGCCATTATCATATTGGCCTTTTTATCCATCAGTAGGCCTGCATCAGAAATAAAATGCCTTCTGAAATCTTCATTCACAATATCAAAGATAACTTTATTTGAACTGTCATTCATACTTCTGTCTGTATGTAGCAAGCCGAATTCATTCGCATTCATTCATATCAATATGTTTTTTCCTTCAAAAATGTATGATGGCAATAATTTTTTTTTCTTCAAAAATGTATTGTTGGTAATATTTTTAATTCAAAAATGTATATTTTTCTATAAAAGTCTATTATATATATATATATATATATATATATAAAAGTGTATCTTTATACTTTCATAGTGTTTTGACCCCAGTTTGGGGGTTAACTATTTACTCATAGCTGGGACCTTAACAGGTGCTACCACACTGGGTCAGGGTGGACCTAGGAACAACAGCAACTAAGAGGTGGTTCCATGCTCCTCACAACCTCTCAATCAGAGGCCTTGCTGTTGGATGCAGTTTACCATCATACTCAGGATCAAATAGACTAGTCTCTTTCTAATAATAATACATATGAATATCTATTACATGCTTTTCAAGTGTAGTCAAGCTCCAAGTAACAACTACATATGATGTAACTTTGAAATGATTTAAATCTAAATTCTTAAAAAAAAATGTGTGGTGCAACCAATAAAATTTTGCCCACCACACTGACAGCATCCAGTTCTTGATAATGACTGAGCCAGTCAAAAATACTTCACAAAAAAAGGACAAAACATTAACTTTGAACAATCTATCTACATTGTTGATCCAAACAGAAAATTGGAAAAATACAATAGAAATGAAAGAGAGTGACTTGCCAGTTCAATTTAAGAAAACTCGTTTGGAAAATTCATACTGCCTGAATATATCTTACTGTATTTTGCTGCTCATAAGACACATTTTCTTTCTATAAAATGTTGATGTGAAAACCCATGTCTGTAAAGCTTCATGCTCATCAGACACCTAAAAACCTAACTTTTGCAATGGCTGTACAGGAAATGCCATTATCATATTGGCCTTTTTATCCATCAGTAGGCCTGCATCAGAAATAAAATGCCTTCTGAAATCTTCATTCACAATATCAAAGATAACTTTATTTGAACTGTCATTCATACTTCTGTCTGTATGTAGCAAGCCGAATTCATTCGCATTCATTCATATCAATATAATTATTGTCCTCTCATATTGATAAATATGGATGTTGACCAACAGATGCTTGCAGATACCATGACAGTTTTGTCCACCAATCAACTGAGCAATCAGGTTAATTAGTCTTGAAAGTGACTTTTAGTAATTTTATGCTTCGCTGGAGTCTCCAGTAATGTAGCTTCAAATGAGACAGTGGTCAGTTTCATAAATATCAGTTTATCATGATGCCTGTCTGCATCATATAACAAGTTTACTTATATCTGTCTGCCTATCAAAATGCTTGTCTGCCTGCCAACATCATCATGGGAGCATGGATGATGTATTTGCCTGAAGTGATTTAAGCAATTCAATTTCATTCCCTTTACACTTGGAAAATGTATGAATCCATCATCCTCCAGCTGTGGGTTAAATAACAAGAGTAGACTAGTTTGAGTTTGAGTTTGAGTTTTGTTTAATGGCATATCAACCTCTGTGTGTTATTTAATGCTGAAAAAGTAGAGTTTAGATATTTTTTTTCAATTTTGGTTATAGTAAGAAGGTTAATTTAGTCAGATTTTGCTGAAAAATTTTTTTATTTTTATTTTATTTTAGAAAACTGAAGATGTCTTCTAGTTTTGTATTCAAAAATGTATTGCTGGTAATATGTTTTTTCCTTCAAAAATGTATGATGGCAATAATTTTTTTTCTTCAAAAATGTATTGTTGGTAATATTTTTAATTCAAAAATGTATATTTTTCTATAAAAGTCTATTATATATATATATATATATATATATATAAAAGTGTATCTTTATACTTTCATAGTGTTTTGACCCCAGTTTGGGGGTTAACTATTTACTCATAGCTGGGACCTTAACAGGTGCTACCACACTGGGTCAGGGTGGACCTAGGAACAACAGCAACTAAGAGGTGGTTCCATGCTCCTCACAACCTCTCAATCAGAGGCCTTGCTGTTGGATGCAGTTTACCATCATACTCAGGATCAAATAGACTAGTCTCTTTCTAATAATAATACATATGAATATCTATTACATGCTTTTCAAGTGTAGTCAAGCTCCAAGTAACAACTACATATGATGTAACTTTGAAATGATTTAAATCTAAATTCTTAAAAAAAAATGTGTGGTGCAACCAATAAAATTTTGCCCACCACACTGACAGCATCCAGTTCTTGATAATGACTGAGCCAGTCAAAAATACTTCACAAAAAAAGGACAAAACATTAACTTTGAACAATCTATCTACATTGTTGATCCAAACAGAAAATTGGAAAAATACAATAGAAATGAAAGAGAGTGACTTGCCAGTTCAATTTAAGAAAACTCGTTTGGAAAATTCATACTGCCTGAATATATCTTACTGTATTTTGCTGCTCATAAGACACATTTTCTTTCTATAAAATATCTCCAAAAATCACCCTAACTCCTACAAATCAAAGATTGGTGATAGGAGTTATATGTTTAGAGTGTGGCATGAGTGTCGTCTCCCCAGTTTTATCCAATTCTGAGCCCTTGAATGTAAAACAAGTCCAGTGTTTCAAAATTAAATTAACGTTTTGAGAAAAGTTATTTATACAGTTGGGATACTCAGATTTTAACAAGAAAGAAAATTCCTGACACAGTAACACCTGCTTTGTCCATTCCTTAAACTATTGGTCACAATACAGTATCCTTTATGTTAGAAAATTTAAGAATAATACTACATATTGAGTATTTTTGCTTGATTACATATTCATACTTACAGTACTTAATAGTGTTATGGTTTATAAAATGGCGAGTGTTCTAAAAAGAGAAAAAGATAGACACACTGATGCCAAGAATTCAAAATTGGGCGGCAAAATAAGTAACCGTTTCTTTTGGTAGGAGTAAGAAGTAGGAGGTAAGGACAGTAGTTTTATGTAGGAGATTTAAAAAGGAGAAGACACTAGTCAGTTGACCACTAGAGTCCAGAAGGGATAGGCTCGTTTACTGCTATCATCCCACAGTGAAGAGAATTTAGCTAGTCTGCTCCTGTATCCACACAAAATTTAAAGGTTGTAACTTGACGTAAAAACCTAAAGTTTTATACCAAAAATAAACATCATTAATTCAAGTTTGTGTTATCTTCTAATAATACCAAAACGAAGCAACACAACAATAGTGTTGTATATTGTCAAGCAAACACAATAGCACGCATACAGCTGAAATAGCCAGAATTCAAGTTGCAATAAGGTCAGGTTTCAGTGGTATTATGCACTCTAACTTTATTATTATCATATTCAAAATATTTGCCATAAATTTGATACTTCTTTAGATAAAATTGGGGATAGTGGAGAGGACAATGAAATTTTTTCTTTCTTTTTCTGATTTATTTCACCAAAAGTTTTTATAAAACAGAAGGTTGCCAATTTGAATTCTAGCCACATTCCTTTCATGGGGCTCAGAATAAACACAGCTATAATACGATATGCATCAAAGCAAACTGCAGAAAGAAAATACTAACCATTAACAAACAATATGAATCAGAGAATTACATCTTAAAGACAACTGTGAAAATTACATCTTAACAATGACTGTAAAAAGGAATTAAAAACAGTGAACAAACCTTTTCAAAATGAATAAAAGTGCCCGAAAGCTCATGAGAGAATAAACTCTATGGACAAATTTTACACTCTCTAATCCCTACTAAATGGAAAAATTGAAGAATAGTAAAAAAAAAATTCAATAAAGTTTGAAAGAATCGTTGCTGTCCAAATATACATTATGCACTCCAACTTCTCTTCTAATTATTACATTCTAAATAGTTACCATAAATTATGTACATCTTGGTTTGGGTTTTTTTCATTGATTAAGTAATCATACGTTATTTAACGATGTCAAATATTGCCAAATAAATAGGGTAGCCAACCAACAGTCAAAACAGCCAGGATTTCAATAAGGTCAGGTTTTGGAACTATTATGCACTTTAATTTCTTTTCTAATTATTACACACAAAACAGTTGCCATAAATTTGGTAATTTGGTAGGAAAATTTGGATATAGTCATGAGGGACATACATGAAACTTTTTGTGTAATGATATAATGCTTTTATAAACCATTCTAATAAAAAAAATTACAATATATACATACAGAATATTTCATGCACTATGCAATCATCAGATGCATAATATGAATCTGATAATATGCACCTGATGATTGCATAGTGCATGAAACTCCAAGTCAGGCTATAGACGTAGGATAATATGTATACTTATATATATATATATATATATATATATATATATATATATATATATAATGCACTGTCCTTACCTTGATGCCAAATACTTTATGACAAAAAAAATGTGTTTGCCTTAAAATGCTTTTCCACCACTAAACTACTGAAGAAAACACTAATTTTGGCACTAAACACCATTATAATTTAACACTATATATATATATATATATATTGTGTGTATTTTGGCAGCATTTTTTTTTTTTTTTTTTCTGCATTAATATATATATATATATATATATATATATATATTCATTTCAAAATGAGTTATTTCCATAACCTAGGTTTCAAATTTTTGGTATCCTCAGGTGATTTACAATAACTTTTGTAACAGTAAATCGGCTAAAGATACCAAAAGGTTGAAACCTAGGTTGAGGAAATAACTTATTTCCAAATGAAAAATATTCTAAAGTTCTACAATATAAATGTATTGAACACTTTTTAATACATCTGTGTACTGGTCTAATTTAATTATGACCAAACACTAACTATATATATAAGCGTAAATTACATGACATTTTTATTCAAAACTAAAATAACAACCAGTTTCATCCCATGGCTTAACAAGTTTATTTCGGGAATGGTAAGCATGTATAGGGGGTGAGAAAAAAAAATGCAAGGAGAACTAGAGTCCAATGACACTCAAACTCAGCAAGCAATCTCTCTGTTTGCAGAGAGAAGGCTTATGGGATTTGATGTACAGTGTCTCTAGCACCTTTAGATGATATAAAGAGTGAGGCCATGATAGAATAGTGAAACAGTCCACACTCACTATGCAGACTTGTGGGTGATGAATTATTTTCTACCTTACAACTCCTTCTCACAGCTTTACTGCTATTTCTATGGTATATATTCCGATGAGCTATATTCCTTACTCCTAACACCCCCGACCTCTGCAATTGAGACCTGACATGCTATGTACACAAGGATAAATCTTCCTCATTTCTTTTATATTCCATTAGTTAGTTACACTCAGACAGATTCTACCCAAGAACTGCTGCTTTGTGACATAGGCACCTGAATGCTTTCCTAATCACTACAATCTTCACCTCTTCAAGTTAACCATTATCTTTTCCTTTCTATAGTAAGAAGTAAGTTCCATTCAGACAGCTTCTTCCCCAAAACTTCTGCTTTGTGAAACAGAAACTCAGTCAGATGTTTTCCCAATCACTACAATCCTGATGTCTCCAAGTCTAGAGTTAATCATTATCTTTACCTTTTATATTCCTATAGTTAGAAGTCAGTTCTATTCAGACAGTTTCTTCTCAAAAACCGATGCTTTGAGAAACAAACTCCCAGTTACTACAATCTTGACATCTTCACTCAGGGTTAATCATTATCTTTTCCTTGAGTGTTCCTAGAGTAAAATTCATTTGGACAACTTTTCTCAAAAACTGTTGATTTGTAGAACAGACTTCCAACAGGATATTTTCTCAATCACTACAATCTTGATGTCCTCAAGCCCAGGGTTAATGTTATCTTTTCTAATCATATTCCTACAGTAAGAAGTTCCATTCAGATGGCTTCATTACAAGAACTGCTGCTTTATGAAAAAACTCTCAGTAGGATGTTTTCTCAACCACTTTTTTTTTTTTTAATCATCTCACCCCAAGCAAGGCATTCCACTGCCACTATTGCGCATGGGGCTACATAGGGGAAGGTAAAGAGAAGGAGTGGATAGACATAGGGAATGTCAGGAGAAAGGTGACAGATGAGTAAGGATAGCGAGGATGAGGGTCGGGCAGATGGGAAGAGTGCTTGATAGAATGGGAGCAGGTTAGTGTGTTAGGAGGTGTGTATTGACCTTACATTTAAACTCCTGGAGATTGTAGCCGTCGGGGAAGCAACCGTTTGGAAGAGAATTCCACAGTTGGGAAGTGCGAGGAAAGAAACTGTTGGAGTAGAAGTTACGGCTGCATTTTATCGGTTTCACTGTAAAAGGGTGGGATCTAGTTGCTAATCTAGTATCTCGTGCAAACTCGTATTTAGGGGGCACCAGTGATCTAAGTTCATCGGAGCAGAAGCCATGAAAGTATTTATAGAAATCTTGATGTCTTCAATTAATTGCTGAAAATATAACTTGCAGACAAATAGTTTAGGGAGATGTCTTCAAGTTCAGGGTTAACGATTACCTTTTTCTTTCATATCCTTATAGCAAGAAGTAAGTGCTGTTTGGACAGCTTCTTCCCAAGAACTGCTGATTTGTGGAACAGACTCCTGGCAATACAGTCATGACATTTTCAAGTCTACAGTTAACTGTTATTTTTTCTGCACAACTTCATAAACTTCTCTCCTGGCTTTTTCTTAAACTCATAAAACATCACACAGTAACTGTCTACCTTGAATTATTCTTGGGCCTTGTACTGGGTGAATATCAGTATAAAAAATCTAATAAAAAAAACATAATAATTAACAATGTGCATTTATTTATATATTTTCTGTAGTAGTAAGGTAAATCAACTTAAGTTAGTAAATTTATGAGTGATTACTTCTCTTAATCATTTTAATTATCTATGCAAATAAAATATTTATGTACATTTAGACAAAATTACTTCCCAAGAAAAGTGAAATGTCTAATAAATCAGTTCTTTTGCTTCTGTTTTTCTTAGATTACTGTCTTATTTGTTCAAGCCTTTTATGTGAAGCACCCAGATATCTTTGTCTATTAAGGGATTGCTTTGTTTCAACATGGTCTTGAAGTAGACTTTGTCGTTGACATCTTTGTCATTCTGTTTCTAATCTTTTTCTTCCAAAAGATGTTTTCATTTCACTCTTATATTAAACACATAAAGATTTTAATAGGAAAAGATATTGAGCTAAAAAAGCAACTTATATAATAGCAGGAGTAATCAATGAATCATAGGTAACACTGAACATCTGAAGAATATATAAGGGAATCGGTTAACTAAACAGTTCATTAACCTCTATTTTAGTAGTGAATTTTTTATCGCCATGCTAGAGAATCTCAGTATATTGTTTGAAAACTTTTGTTTCCTTGCATCTCACTATTAAAACTTTATAATAATTGCCGCCATTTTTGATGGCATGGGTATAATAATAATTAAATAAATAAAAACAAAAACGGAAAAGAAAATTCTTAGAGCCATATCACAAAACAAACACCTGTTATTGAATACTTTAGATGAAGTACTGTACTTTCCTGTATTCCTTAAGCAATATCCAAATACAAATTCTTAGAATCTCTTTTCCAACTAGCATCTGCCTGCTCTTTCTTGCTGAAAATATAACTTGCAGACAAATAGTTTAGGGAGATTAGATTAAATTTTGCTGAATTTTGGTCTTCCTGACACCCAAGCCGTGTGAGGAAAATTGGGTTGGTGGGACCCTTTAGGAGCCGTTGATGCACAAAGTCACAAGTCATCATGACAGAAGATTTGAGCATCCTGGCTTGTTCAAACTACTGTTCATGCTAGATAACATGCTCTCTCCAAGAAACTGTAACTAAGGTCTGCTCAGCATAGTTGCAGTATAAATCACAGGTGAGCTCTATGGGTGTTGAACAAACACAGATATGCCTGAGCAGGCATATGCAACAGGGATTAGCTAGCCACCCTAGTTGATACGCATCCTTGGATATTAGTGACCAGCCATATATGTTTTAAAAGATGTGGAATTTATATCTTTCTCTGGAAATTATAAATTAATTAAATTTTATTTTAAGTTGATATCTACAAAATAGGAATATTGTATCTTGTTAATAATTTCCATGAGAAAGATGTTTTTTTTTACAGTGACTGAAATTTATTAACAGAATATATTCTAATAAAGTTAATTTATACTTTTATAATATCTAATATCTAGTTAATATGTTCTAATAAAGTGTCTGCTATAAATGGAATCCATCTAATTTGTTTGCTTTATGAAATATTAATTTATACAGATTTGTATAGTTTTCATTCACAGACATTATAATGTGTTTTACAAGTTTTACAAGTTATGAGTTCACCAACCGAGGCTGGACCAAGTTTGAATATTGGGTGTGAGAATTAGTCAAACAGTCTACACTCACTATGCAGACTTGTGGGTGATGAATTATTTTCTACCTTACAACTCCTTCTCACAGATTTACTGCTATTTCTATGGTATATATTTCGACAAGCCTTTTTAGTACCAGATACTGTAAGTTTGGATGTGTGGATGGAGCAATGGATAATGACTCAGAACTGGAAATCAGAGAGCTGTGCTCCAATTCCAGTTAGGCTTGCTATATTAGCTTACATTCAAATAACCTTTAAAAAAAAGTATGGATTTACCTCTTCACTCTCTAGCTATGGGTTAATTAGTAATACTTTTATCAGTAAATAATTATCTTGAAAAGAAATTGTTACAATCTAAAAATATTTTCTGAGTTTAAATAACCTGCAAAAGGTTGATAGGCCATAAAAAAAAATCAGTCAATTCAAAATTTTGAGTACCATTTGTGTAGACTGGGTGTAACCTAGCAACACAATAAAAAGGACTTACTTTGTTATATGTGTGAAGGAACACTCTTCCATGAAGCTGAAAATAAGTTTATGTCTGAACAAAATTTAAAATATTAGGTTTTTCATAAATGAATGTCTGATTTTAGTATCAACTTTTAATCCTGATCTAATGTATTTAAAAAGTGTTTAAATCAGTCAAAATAAGAATGCTGACCATGTTAAAGTTTTTGCCATTGAGTTACAATGTTATTTATGCCTTTATAATAAAACTCTAAAAGCTTGGATGCCAAATCTTTGAGTACAATTTTTTTTTAATCATTTCACCCCAAGCAAGGCATTCCACTGCCACTATTGAGCATGTTTGCAGGAAGAAGTTGTCTCAGTTGAACTATAGTTAAGTGCCGTATGTAATACACGCTTAGGCAATCATGTTTCTTTCAAGACATGACAAACTGGGCAGAACATTTTTTTCACTGTAGGTTGACATTACTTTCTATGGTAGACTTGTTACCAACTAAGGCTATAGAACCCAATATATCTTACTATTTAACCCCCAGCTGGAGAGAGAAGAGATGGATTAATACCTTTCCCAAATGTATCTGCATGTAAGTGAATGCAACGAATTCAACTGGAATTCAAACTTGGATTACATCTCACAAATAAAATACAGAACGAATGTGGGTGGTTTTCTACAATATAAGTAGCATGGTATATCCTTGTGGTAAAGGGGCCAGAGAATGTAGTTCATCCGAGCACTTTCCATGGTAGTAGTGATAGATCAGGGAGAGTCTTGCCACATCCTCCCTGTGTGAGAGGGTTTGGAGGGTGGAGAATATATAATGTTTTAAGTTCTGAAAAGGATTGATATAAATTAACAAAGAGGATACATTAATCATTAGTTGTGAGCATTATATTTGTGCACAGCTATTATAATAATATATTAGAACAAAAAAGTTTATTCTAAAATCAGACATTATTTTCCAAACAACCTACTGTCAGTAACTCTTCCCAAAATTATACACAATATCCTTATCTGTGTTGCTTAGAAGACATTTCATTCTTTTTCAAATCTATGCTCCATCAAGCAACTTTTGAGTATTTTGTTTGGTATTCTTTTTCACTTCTCAACTGAGAGACACTGTTAACCACACATGTATCCAGATATCAAAATCTCGTGGTCCCTTAAGAGAAAAATATTGACAATGTATCTATTAAATTTAGCTTTTTGTGTAATAGCATAAAATATGCATCAGACACTAGAACTCTTCAGTAACTTAGAAAAAGAAGGCAAGAAGAAAGAACTATCTGCTGTAAGATAGAATGTATGGTTGTAATGTTGCAGCAGAATTCAATATTCTTCAGGTAAATCAATGTTTCTTTAATCTTCTATCATTCATTTTTTGTGATCCTTATGGAATTATAGCTCCAATTTCTTGGTTTTATCTGACAAAAGTAGCCCCCAGCATGGTTTTTTGCAGTTGTAGCCTATCTTCTTCATACATACTCTTATGTATATCTCCATTAAAAAGAGTATTTATTTAAGTTACTGTCCTTTCTATCAGCTTGAACCAGTTTGGCTGTTCCTCTCTGTCCACTTTCATCAAGTAGTTTTACTCATGAACTGGAATTTTTTTTTTTTACTGTTCTCTCTAAGCTGCAGTGACGATTTTGTGTGAAAATCCTGGTAGATCCATAATTTTTGAAATATGAACAAACAAGCCATTTTCAAAGTTGCTTAAATTTTAATTCTTTCCCACTCTTCTGGGTATAACAATAAACTACATTTGACAGCAAGGCCATGTGATTGAGAGATTAAAGGTTTTGAAGAGTGTAGAACAACATTTTAACTGCTGTTGTTCCCAGGTTCATCCTGACCAGGGGTGGCAGCACTTGTTAGTTATGGGAAAATAGTGAACTCCTGAACAAAAATCAACAGTAGATTTTTATAATAAAATGAGTAAAAATGCATTTTTATAGGAAAATAACAATCGATGCAGCACTAAAAAAATATGAAAAAATTTTGAAGTAACATTTTCAACAGTACATTTTATAATTTACAAACTATATATCTAAAAAACATACCTTTATTTTGAAAGTATAAAATTATGTACAAAATACCATATATATATATATAGTTGTATATCTAGTTGAAAACCATAACATTGTGTTCAAAATATTTAGATTTCAGCATTAAACCGCCCATATATGTTGATATGCTGCTAAAGAAAATCAACCAGCCAACTAAGTAGCCATTAGTGCCACATCATTAGCTAATTAGAAATTTGCATAAAAGAGCATTTGTTCATGTGCACAGTGGCCAGTGGGTGAGTGAGTGAATATATAAGAGGCCAGTAGAGTGTGTGTGTGTGTGTGTGTGTGTGTGTGTGTGGTCTAAACTAGTGGATATATATTCCACAGTTTGATATTTACTTTTAAAAGTGCTCAATATAGAAGTAGAGCATATATATAGCTATTATTATTAATATTATTATTATAGCATACTGCAACTCAAAAGCTTTCAAGTTTCATCAGGCATTTTCACTGCCTAATAATGGTGTATTGAATACCAAAACTTGAAAGCTTTTAATAATAATAATAATAACTATATATATATATATATATATATATATATATATATATATATATAGTTATTATTCTTATTATCGTAGCATATATATATATATATATATCTTATATAATAATAATTATACATATATATAACTATATATATGTATATATATATATATATCTTATATAATGATAACTATATATATATATATATATAGCTCATTCAGTAATGAATTAGAGCATTCTGGCTATTGGCATATGATACATCATATGCTAAAAGTCTGCCTCCTTCTACTGAGCGCTCATAGCTCAGAGGTAGAATCGCCAACTGATGCCAATTCAGTCAGGTTTCAATTCTAGGTTAAAAGTAATCAGATGTCTAACCGTACTGATGAGCTGTGATACAGCAAAACAGATCTGTCTGCGAATGACTATTTACACTCTCACACCCTGATTGAGCACTCTGAAAGAATGGTAGACTTTTAAAAATACAGTACCTACTCTAGGATCTATACATCGCTCATTCAGTAATGAATTAAAGCACTCTGGCTTTTGGCGTATGATACATCATACGCTAAAAGTCTGCCTTCTTCTACTGAGCGCCTATAGCTCAGAGGTAGAATCGCTGACTGACGCCATTCAGTTGGGTTTCAATTCTGGGTTAAAAGCAATCAGATGTCTAACTGTGCTGATAAGCAAAACAGATCTGTCTGCAGATGGCTATATATATATAATAATAACTATATATATATATATATATATATATATATATATATATATATATATCTTATATAATAATAACTATATATATATATATATACATATATCTTATATAATAAAAACTATATATATATATATATATGAGGTATGAGAGCTATATATATATATATATGTGAGGTATGATATATATATATATATATATATATATATATATATATATATATATTTAGGCAATAAAAATTTATTTAAACACTTTTTGTTAAATTCAACAACTGTCTGCCTGATTTTGTTTTTGTTTTTTTCAATTGTCAAATAATTTATTCTACATGCAAATCAAAAGCTTCAATAAATTGTCATATTTTTCTTCTCTTTTGTTCAAGTACTTCTGACCATATCAGTCATTATCAAGAACTGGGTTTTGTCTGTGTGATAGACAATATTTTGTTGGCAGCATCCTGCCATTTTTTTAAAATCTGAATTCAGTTCGACTATAAGCATATCAATATAAGTAGCCTCATGTGTAAAATCATATCATCACATCACAAACAATTAAAATATAACTTAAAATAAGATAAATATTTTTAGAAAAAACTAAAATACTATACTGCACTTGCAAGGAAAACCTCAAAATACTCATATGCATATAAAATAACTTAAAACAATTAATTGGTTACTTATTTTAGTGCATCATTTGATTTGAATTTTTGCCACATGACTCAAACAATAGTCAGTGCATTATTTAATCAAATTAGCTGTAAATAATCAACAGTGGTGTTTAATAGCCATCTGTCACTTATCTAACTGGCAACTGTTTTTAACATTTCCATAAGTAGCAAAGTAATCATTTTAAGTTATTCTTTTTTTTTATTTTGACTTTTGAAAATAAAAATAAAAGTTAGTTAATAAATATAAATAAATTAGTATAAGTACTCTTGGATTTATTATAATCACACCCTCACCAGCTTATTTTTTTTTTTTTTAAATGACAACTCCAGCCTGCTTTTATTCTAACCACACTTTATTTTTTGTGGAATAATTTCACATCTAAGAAAATGATACAAAACTAATTTGATGCAAATTCTAAAACACCATTCAAGTTATAATTCATTCATAACAATTCAAAATAATGTTTTAGTTATGCAATATGCCATCTTTCCTCGTTATGAGATTATATATGGCGCCAATATTCAGTGGACTTAAAATGATTACTTGGCTACTTATTTTAGTGCATCATTTTAATTACAGTTATTGCTACATTGTGCAAATTTATAACTATATGTCTTATATTATTGCCAACAAAGATCGTTTTTACATTTATATAAGTAGCAAAGTAATCATTCTAAGTAGCATGGTTAATCAAAATAAGTTCTGTGTAATTTATTGTAATAAAACAATAATAATCCATCTGATACATTCATGTTCTAGTAGGCTTACAGCCACATCACACTGAAACAACAGTTCACTGTATGTTCACCAAAGTTAAGCAACATCAAGCCTGGTCAGTATGTATATGGGAATATCAAGTGTTGTAAGCTTGGATGTTTGGGTGATGTAATGGATAATGGCTCAGAGTTGTTAATCAAAGAGCTGAGTTCCAATTCCCATTGGGTTCATTATATTTACTTACATGAAAATACTCTTGGAAAAGGTATGAATCTACCTCCTTCCTCCAAGCTATGGGTTAATTAGTAAGACTTGTATCACAAAACCATTATTATTGCCAAAATAAAATCTTACAAGCTAGAAATATATTTTGGTCTTAAATAATCTGCAAAGTGTTGATAAACTGTTGAAAACAAATCAATCATTCATTTTCTGTAGTAGTCAAACAATATGAATGCATTCTACACACAATATCATATAAATGTGAAAAATATTGTTTAACACATGGTGCAGGCATGAAAACTAACATTACCACTCAGAACAATGTATGAGGTGCATGCAAAATTTCTAGAAGTAGAAAATTGGCTTTTTTTAAGCAAAAACGGCTGGAAATTTTGTATATCTAATATTTTTCACCCAAAATTAAAAAGATTTTATCAGCTGTTTTGAAATATTTGACTTCAAAGTTTAGCTTACCATAACCTTTTTTCATAAACTGACATAAAAAATATATATAATTATATCTCAACTAATTGAAGATTTTTGTATAAAGCTTAAATGGACATATAAGGCATTGTAGAGAGAACATGTCACAAGACAACTAAAAAGAGTAAAAATTGCAGATAGAACCATTTTCATATCGAGTGATGATATATAAGCAAGAGCCTTCTCTAGTTTGTTGGAGAACAAAATCCTTTTCTAAATCCTTCCATGATGATTGCCATTTGATGATTCTTAGTCATGCCTTACCAACAAATTTCCCCATCTCATACTTTGGTCTCTGTAGTTTCTTCCTAGTATGTTTCTTATTAGAAACAGATCAAGTAACCTTTTATTTTGTTAACGTTTTTCTTTATCTGCATCCCATCTACGTTTTGTTTTTTGTTTACTACTATGTCTCTTAACTTGGTCTGGTCTCTGATTCATGTTGGTCTCTTTGTACCTATTTCATCTTTTTGCCCATTTGAGTTTGTTTTCAAGAGATTTTCTTAATTTCAAGTTTTAGCATCCAAACATCTAGTATTATACGTTCGTGATACAATTTATATTTTAAGCATTTTTATAAAACTATATTTCTTACATCACTATATTTGTGAAAATATTCCCTCTTATTGTATAATCTGCCGAAATTAAAAAAGCTCTATCTCTAATTTTTATAGTTTTGAAATATCTGGTTTCAAAGTTTGGTTAACCATAACGTTTTTCATAAATAAGCAAAAAACATCTCTTTAGATACTCTTAACCCCCATCACTCCTTGTACAGCATAGGCCATTGATGACCCCTTGCCATCAATGAGGGGGTCGCCAATGCTTCTGTTAATTGTCTTCTTTACAGGTAGGAGTACTGATCCTATGCAAACCCCTTTATCCTCTAGGTGAGGTAGATTGGTTGCCAACTAAGGCTATACAACCCAATCTGTCCTGCTATTTAATCCATAGCTGGAGGGAGAAGATATATGTTAATACCTTTCTGAAGGGTATTTACACATAAGTGAACACAACAGATTCAACTAGAATTTGAACTCAGCTCTCCAAATTTTCATTCTCAACACCCATCCTTGCTTTACATACACTTGAGATTAAATGAAAATTTTTGTACAAAGCTTAAGTGTTAATATAAGACATTGTAAAGAGAACATGTCACGGGCTATAACTAAAAGAGCAAAAATTGAATATAGAGCCATTTTAATCTCAGGTGACCATTTCTAAAACATAATTTATAATTTAACAAAAAATAAAGCCACAATTTTTTGTTTTTTCAACAGCCAACACCAAATAACAATGTAAAATGGTCTACAATGATATATATATATATAAATATATTTTTTCAAAACTGACCATCCCTGAGATCCTTGGCTTTTAGTTGTCCAGATTTTTCAGATAGCACTTTGGCCACTGTCTGAGCAGAAATTGTTCGGATTGGCATCTGCTTATTCTTGTACTGAGTAGCCTAAAAAAAAAATTAAGTGTTAAATATAAGTGCAGTGAATCAAAGATTCTGCTTTAATTTACCAAAAATATCAATAAGCCATTAGCCATATGATATCACCATTAATGATTTATAAAAAGAAATTGGTGTATATATATATATATATATATATATATATATATATATATATATATACCAATTTCTTTTTATAAATCATATGTATATATATATAACATACGTGTTAGCACTTGCGATAAACTGTCTTCATCAGCCACTGACCAGGAGTGATATCACGGTTTTGGTGGCTATAGCGAGACTACCAACCCTGGCACCACCAGCAGTGTTTGCCACCAGGCATAGTATGAAGATAAACTTATTAATCGTTTCTCTTAATGAAGTAAACAAAATGATCATTCCTCTTTGCAGCTTGTATTGGCAATGAAATTTCCTGAATGTGTTTGTCATTATTAACATGCTCGTGGAAAAAAAAACATTATAGACAACCACACAAATATCTTACTTGCACATGTTAGATCGTGATGTTGGACGCATTTTATTTGCTTGTTGTTTTGGTCTCGACCAAATCCAACTTGATGCATCCTGAACCGTTGCTTGAATATATATATAGTATTGTGTTGTGATGTGATGATGCTTAGTGACAAGATTGTTGTTTCTTCAGTGGTCTACTGATAAAAAGATGTTTTGGCAAACAGGTTTTTTGTTGTAAAGTGCTCAATACTGAGATAGAGATAGAATGTTAATAGGATTAATGTAGAAAAGTTTGTCACTTAACTGAGCAGAGTCATGCCAATTTCAAAGTTTTATGAAGACACCATTATGATGTCCTCACTCTTCAGGAATTTTTTCAATCTACTTGAAAGATTGAAAAAAAAGCCTTGAGGAGTGAGAGCATCATAACGGTGTCTTCATGAAATTTTGAAGTCTGCATGACTCTGCTCAGTTAAGTGACAAACTTCTCCACATTAATCCTATATGTGTGTGTGTGTGTGTGTGTGTGTGTGTGCATGTAATTCTACTGAGATGCATAAAATATATTTGAATATCCATACAATATCCACATTTGCATGCATTAAGTTTTAATGCCCAATAATACATCTGAACATGCACACACACACACACACACACACATACATACATACATACGCATATGTACAAATAGATATTAAATCAGTGCAAACGTTTGCACCTGATTTGAAAATTAAAAACAAAATTTTATATACAAAGAAATGCTTCATAATCAAGTACATAGATTTCATTGTTTCTAACAGCTGATTCCTGCCATTCTACAAATTTGTTGATGCCATTTTCATAGAAACTTTATGCATTTTGTTGAAATAAAGTTGTGAGTTAGTTTTCAACTGACTTTTACAGAGTCAAATTTTTGTCATTTAAATTTTTCTGCAGAGACTGAACAAATGAAAATCCAAAGGAGCTGAGTCAGGAGAATGTAATGGCTGCTGGAGGGTTTCCCATTTCAACTCTAAGATTCTACCAGGGCTGTTTTACAATATGCAGTCATGCATATCTCTTGAAATACTAAAGAGTAAATTCATTCAATAAAATTGCCATTGGCTTTAGCCATGGTCTCCAGATAGCATCAAAATCTCTTGC
The DNA here is from genome assembly GCA_037127315.1 of Ascarosepion bandense. NCBI lineage: Eukaryota > Metazoa > Mollusca > Cephalopoda > Sepiida > Sepiidae > Ascarosepion > Ascarosepion bandense. The sequence goes on along the minus strand of JBBBDQ010001657.1, from coordinate 1,797,563 downwards.
AACTCTCCTTGTTCTTCTTGTTTAAGTTGGTGAATCATGCCATAATCATCTTTCATGTTACAAGGAGTTTTGTCAGACTCTTGCTCAACTGTGCTCTACACATAATAATCAACAGAGTTGCAGTCTGAAGAGTTAGGTAGCCAGATATAAAGAGTGATGTAGTTGCCAAAATTGTCTGACAGCCATTCTATGGCATAGGGCAGAGTCCTGTTGCCAGGCATAGGGTCTTCTAGCAGCCACCCTCTGGGGCAGCACTAGCTCCTCAAGGCACTTGATATAGACTTCTGTGTTGTATTTGAAGCCCTCACCAACAAATTCAAAAGATGTTTTCTTATCAGAATGATCAGAGTGAGATTTTCTAATCTGCCATGTCTTTGTAATCAGCATTAGACTCATCCAACTCTTTCTGAATCTTCTGCACTATCCTCAGATTGACAACCAAACACTCTGAAATGTTTGTATTTGAGCTTTTAGTGTGAATGCCAAGCAGAATAGCATGCTGTTTTCAAATTTATGGCAAAGTGTGTTGCCTCATGGTGTTTTTTTTTCACAGACAGTGCCCAACTGACTGTACTGTGCAGTCAACAAAATAAAAAAAAATGCATATGCATGAAATTAAAAATATAATTTACTCATCATATACACACACACACATATATGTGAACCAAGATTTATCTAATTACCTAAATGATCAAAGACAAGCAAAATAAATTTATGTATTTATTGATGAAATCATTTTAACCAATTTTAAAAATTGTCTATAAATTTCGCAAGAGTCATTAATATTTCAAAGTTCTTTATTACTGGACACAAGTGAGAATATATTTCATTCATTTTAAATGAGCTTTTGCCAACTTTCTGATAAAAGAGACTCGTGTAAACAAGGCTTATTGTTTGTCCAAAGCATTTTATACATTCTTAAAAAAGTAAACTTCTTCCCATTGCTGCTAGAGTAACCCTAACATTTCAGTTGATTCATGCTGCGGCCTACTTTTGAGGTACAATTCATAAGGAAAGAGGAAGTCTCTTTTTTCATCTCAGCCTGTTTAGTTTCTTTGTTGGACAGATGCTCAGACTGAGAAATCAGAAACGATCATTTAGAATCCTTCTGGTTCACTATATTTAGTAGTTTTATGTATTTGGTTCTTCCTGAAAGTGGTTGGTTCTGGAAAAAGTTTCACTGCTATAATCAAATGTGGGAATAGTTTGACTGTTCAGTTCAAAGAATTGAGCTGCTCTATCCTTATATGCCAAAAACACTAGAAGAGCCCAGTATATAGAAATGTTATATATAGCGAATGCTGGTTCCAGTTATATCGTCTCAAAACAGCAAACACAGAAATGTATATAAAAATATGAGTTGTATTTTTATTAACGACGATGGACCGTGTAGCCTAGTGAACAGAGAGTGAGAGCGCGCTTCTAAGGGTTGACGGGGGGGTCGTATCTGTTGCTCCTCTGGTCTGGTCTGGCTCTCTCGTCTGCCTCTGTCTCTCTGCCTCTCTGCCTCTCTCTGAAATCCGTGCGCCGAGGTCTTTTATAATCTCGAAACCGGTACTTCCGGATTTTGCCTCGCCCACGCACGCCCACGTAATTCTCAGAGACACCTGTTCTGTCTGCCTCTTGTAGCCATTTCCGCTACTGCCGGAAATAAGGTCAAACAAACATCCGTTCCTTTCAACGACCGGAAAACACCCCCGCTTGCATCAGCTTCCTTCTTCGGGTGGGGCCAGATTATTATATTACAGAAAGAGTGCAGCAAGAAATCTAGAGCTAATCAGAAAAAAGGTGATTTTTCTTGAATCATTTCATATCAAACAATATGGAAATCCTACTAGTACACAAGGGGTTAAAGAGAGTGAAAGTGAAAGAAAGATTGAGTATACAAAGGATTGAGGAAAATGACAAAAGATGAATGGCATTCAAGAAGATAAAAGATGGCGATTGACACTGAATTTAAATTTTTGAAGATTGTAATAATCAAGGAAACAAGTCAATGGAAAGGATTTGCACAGGCAGGTAGTGCAAGAAGAAAATGTTGGAGTAGAAATGGCGGTTACATTTAGTTATTTCATCAGTAAACATATGGAGCTTAAATCTCAATCTAATAGTGTGCTTAAATTCATGTGCTCAGAGCAACATGGCAAAAAAAATGTATGTAGAAAAGACAGAAGAAAGCCATGTCACATCAATAAGAAAGTGACTTAAATAAATATGCCAAGTCACAATTGATTAGATTAATGGAAATGACTGTGTTTCAAAGTATATACATTTGCGTTTTCAAATTACAAAAAAATTAAAAAAGGTTATTAAATAAACAATTCACAATCATGATGACCACCTCAGAAGCATCACCATACCAGAATCAGGTAGCTCTGATTGATATTGGTCATCAATGATGACGATCTGAAATGGCAATCTTCAATTTGGTCAGGGTGGCAAGCTGCTCCGTACATCTCTCTCTTGATGACACCTAAGACCCAGTGCTATGGTGGATTCAAATCAGGATAGTTAGGCAGCAACAAACAGGGAATGGGGGACATGATCACAAAAATTCCAGCCAGACCACATACAGATACCCTCTCAATTGAGGGTTGGCTTAACTACTCTGTCAAGTACCTAAATCTGGATGGTGGCATTGACCCTGAGACCCTGCTAAAAGAAGTGAGCATGAGATCATCACCAACAGTACAATGATATGCCTCACTGGAGGTATTTATGCAATGTAAACATACGCCAGTAGCCGAGAGTTTTCAAATTCATTACTGAATGAACAATGATTAAATGCATGAGTAGCTACTGTTTTTTTTAAGTTTACCATATATATATATATATATATATATCCGAGTGAGGAGAGAAAAAAGAAAAATTTTTTTTTCCATCCAAAACATTAATTTAAAAGTGCTCGATATATGATGTATAGAGCAGTGAATATTTATTATAAATTATGTTTTAGAACATGTACATAATTTCTTCTATATATGTCCTCTTCCCTACAATCATATGTTTGTTTCAGTGTTTAGATTTAAACACTTCTTCAGGGGAAATAAAGGTTTGGAATCATTCTCTGTTTATATTTGGTTCGTTGTTGTCGTGGGGGTTGGTTGGGGTTATTGGTAATTAAGTGAATGTCTCGTTTTGATACAAAGAGTTCGATTGATATCCTCATTATAAAAGATAAAAAATGCTATAGAAAAAAATCGATCCAATAAAGCCTTAAAGGAAGGTCTATCACTAAAGCCTACACCAATAACCTTACTTAACACAATAACCTTACTTAAATACAAAAATATTCCGTATTAGAAAAATCAAAATTAAATAAATGGCTCCCAAACTTGAAAAAGAATCAAAATTCATATATTCAAAATCAAGATTAAATATACTACTTCAGAATAATTATATCATACACAAAAATAAACTGTAAGCACATGTAAGATCTAACCCTACAATCACCCCAAAAAAATACTGGGAATTTGAATAAATAGTTTTATTATTATAAAAGATAAAAAATGCTACAGAAAAATCGATGTAATAAATCCTTAAAATAAGATCTAATGCCCGCAAAAATATCTAAATAAATAAAATATATAAAAAATTAAAAGAAATAAATAAGATTCCAAACAATAATTTATAGAAAAAAAAAAAAAGAACAACCTTCTAAACTTTAAATTAAGATTAAACATACAACTTTATACAAAAAACTGATAAAATGCTAATTCGCATTTACTTTCCCAAAAATACAAATTTAGATTTCTTGAAATAACTTCACCTAAATACAATTATACTCCAAACTTGAATAAAAGGAAAAAGAAGAAAAAAGAGGAAAGGAAGGAGAAGAGAAAGAAAAAGAAGGAAGAAAGAGGAGAAGAGGGGTATATATATATATATATATATATATATTTTACCAAAAAAATCTAAATTGGAAAGAAAAAATGCCCCACCCTTATCACATCTATGAAAACCTAGACACAGGATCAAAGTAAATACATGAATTAGGTCCACTAACAGCAGACATCAACCAATTAAATGATAGCCAACCATAAAAATGACCACTCAACAGCGCACTCTTAGAAATCCTAGCCAAAAAATATACCCAACCGATAAAAAGATAAAACGTACATTCCAACAGATAATACCATTAATCAACAATTTCACACTTACCAAATTCCCCAAAAGTCTAACGATCAAAATGAGACATTCACTTAATTACCAATAACCCCAACCAACCCCCACGACAACAACGAACCAAATATAAACAGAGAATGATTCCAAACCTTTATTTCCCCTGAAGAAGTGTTTAAATCTAAACACTGAAACAAACATATGATTGTAGGGAAGAGGACATATATAGAAGAAATTATGTACATGTTCTAAAACATAATTTATAATAAATATATATATATATATATATATATATATATATATATATATATTGAGGAGAAAACTCAATACATAATTATGTGTTGAGTTTCTCTCTCAATTTATTTGCTCTCTATTTCCACCATTTAACTTCAAACTCACTTTATGAGAATTTTCAGTATTCTGGTTCTTCTTGGTCATTTTCTTTCGTAATCTTGACCGATCCAGTAGTGAGATGTATTGTGGATCGAATATTCCAGATTCTGGTAATGTTTCCTCTGTTTTCTGCCATTTTTTCATCTCTTTCTCCCTGGAAAATAGAAACAACACCTTATATCACCACATACCAGCTGCAAGAAAGGAAAATGCAATAAAATAGGCTTAAAATTAAATGTCTGATAAAATTACAACAAAGATTTTTTTGGTTGGAATTTTTTAGATAAGGAATTCTCTTTGCGATTCAGATCAGAATGCTCATCTTGAGACTGTTCTTTTGCAAACCCTGGGTCTGGTAGTACTGAAAAGACATGTAATCTGCTTTAGTAGAAGCAGACAATACAAAGGGGAGTAAGACTGATTAGTTTTAAGTGATAAAAAAATTCTTTAAGCATCAAAAATGGGATAAAACCTATCTAACATATCTCAGTTTAAAATTCTGATGGCATTTTTGGGAGGTGTGCAATATTGTTCCCAATTCCAATTCTCCTTAAGCACTCTTTCAATTTCCTAGGTGGGTTTCCAAGAGCACCCATTACTATTGAAATTGCTTCAACAGTCAAGCTTCATAACCTAACAACAAAGTTGGCACTTTGTGCTTCAAATTACAGTGCATGATAGACACCTGAAAAAGCCGAAGCATTGAGACTATAATGACCAAAAGGAACATGTTGGTTTGAATAACAAAGCATAAAATAATCATATCAATTTAAATTTGACAGGATTTATATTGCTCTAAAGTGGGTACATATTCACCTATTGCCCTTAAATACTTCCAGTCTATACAGCTTATAACACATGGTATTTGTTTATAGCTAAGTAAATATAAAAATATAAGATATTTGAATGATTTCTCAAGACATGCTCTTTTTTAAAACCTTTTGGAATGTCACTCATATCATTTTGATTATTATGTTCTTCAATTTTCCATCTAGAAAAAACAACAAAAATCCTTAATCAAAATAAGTAAAAAGGATTGCTTATCTCTAAGTTCTGTTTTGTCAAGGGTAATTGCTGTCAACATAATACTGACAATATCTATCTTATAAGAGCCAATAAAATATTTTTATTAGCACTTTAATTAAACTATATGCATTGACTTTCTCAGGACAGATGGCATGTCATGTCACCTTGCTCAAAGAATATTGCCAAGTAAAAGAAACCAAATCACTTGAGGACTACCAACAGCAGCAACAGCTAAAAATTGATAGCACATCTAACCCAAAGAGAAAGTAATGTCATAATGAAGATGTCAACATTCCACACTACTTCAAATACAAAGTTAAGAACGAAACCCTACATCAATACTTCAATAATTTCTTCTCTTCTTTCTTTCTTTCTTTCTTTCTTTCTTTCTTTTTTCTTTCTCATATTCAGAACATATTTTGGATTGTGTGCTAATAAAATAAGTAAACTCCACCTTCCCTCTCGCTTGTAACCATCTATCAGAATAAAATAATCATTTTTCAGCACTAAAGTAGAATGAGTGAAATAAAGTTTCATAAGCTTCAAGGATGCATTCCAGAAGCTGAGTAGAGTGTTAAGAGACAGGAAAATTTTGCTAGAAACAAAGAAGAGAGTACCGAAAGGTTATGTGATGTCTGTCTTTCAATATGGCAGCAAATGATAGACAATTTGATCAGAGATGAAGGAAAGTCTTGAAGCTACCAAAATGTGGTTCTACAGAATGATGCTGAGGATACCATGGATGTAGCCTGCAAACAATGACAAGATTTTGGAGAGGATGGACACAAGGAAACTGATAGAAAAGACAGCCAAAGTTTTTGGAACATGTAATGAAGAAAGAGGGCTTGGAGAACCTGATACTAACGGGACAGATAGAGGGAAGAGGGACATGGGAAAGCAGTGCATGACATAGTTGAGGGACTTGAATAGATGGGTATAGATTGGGGACTGAGTGGAATAACAGAAGGGATATTAAAAGAGACAAGGGACAGGGAGAAGTGGAGGGCCACTGTCATCTACATCCTGAAGGGACACGGCACATAGAAGAAGAAGAAGAAAAAGAAGCTTCTACTCAGCATTGTTACAATATATGTTAGCTCTGTTGTTTTACATCAAGCAATGTTTACATTTTTATTCCAGTGCTCACTGTGCATTATTTTATATTTCGATATTTATAGTGTAAATGTTATGTTTTTTAGATTTTATTGAAGACATGACTAGAATATGCATAAAGGGAGCTGCACTCAGAAATCAGTGACAAATCATATATATATATATATATATATATATATATATATATATATATATATTTTCATGCTTTAACACGTGCATAACTATGACATTACAACATATAAAAAAATTCCATTTTGGATAATTTTTACATTCTAATGAACACTAGCAATTTGTCAACCATTATATTTGAAGCAAAAAAAAATGTACAGTAATTTTTAGCAACACAGTTTTCCGGTTACATTTGTTACCATAACTCACACCTCTGAAGATGACCTCGAAAAGAGGTTGAAAGTACTTGGATACCTTAAGAAATGAATGAAAATAACATTGGTCACTGTTACAGCTCATTTCTGACATCTTTTGATTGTAATACACATAAGATTATCCATGAATATGAACAAATTTTATTAAAAATAAGCAAACATAGTGTTAGCAATTTATTTAATCTGACATGTTTAAAACAAATTTGCTGCCTGAATACACAAATATATATATATATATATATATATATATATATATATACACACACACAAATGCAGTAGAACAAAGAATAAAATTGCAACGTACAAAACAGTAATTTAAAAGAGTGCTCAATATAAAAATAGAGTAATGAATATCTATTATTAATTATTACATTAGAACATGTACAAAACTACTACAAAATTGTACATTTTGTTTCAACATTGAAAGAACAATGTCTTGTCAGGTAGTTAGTAATGATGGTAATTACCATATACCTTATATCTTATATGTATATATACGGTATATTTAAGCAGGAAGTACTCATCCAAACAAGTCTGATTAAAAAATTTTGCCAGTAATTTGAAAATATGCTGTACTGCTTGACATTCTCAATAGAAGCTCCAATACAAATATTTCAGTGTTTAGGTGTCAATCTGAAGACAGTACAGATGATTCAGAAAGAGTTGGATGAGTCTAATGTTGATTACAAAGGGATTTGAAGTGATCACTAATGATGCTAATGTTATATCTCCATTAATCTCCCCACAGGGCCTCAAACTTAACAGGGAGACCTACATCAAATGCCTTGAGGAGGCAGTGCTGCTCTGGGTCAAAAGGTTGGCTGCTGAAAGACCCTGTGTTTGGTTACAAGACTCTCCATCATGTTACACAAGCAGGAGGAGCCACTTATGGCTTTCAGATAATTTCTGCAAAAACATCACCCTTTATATCTGGCGATCTAACTCCCCAGACTGTTACCCCCTTCATTATTATATGTGGGGCACAGTTGAATGAAAGACCAACAAAATTCTTTGTAACACCAAAGATGAAAGATAACAGGAGGACAAGGAAGATTTTGTGAATCTTTTATTTACTTATTTCAGCATACTTATGTTTTTTTTTTCATTTTGTAGGAGTAAGCAAGTACAAAAAATTATGTAACACTTTGCCCAAAACACTTTCGGACAGGGAGTTTTGTTTTTGGTGTTGTTAGTTTTTCCTCATGTTGGACAGTTTAAGTTGTATTTTATTTTTGTTTGGCTTTTCAATAGAAGTAAATATAGTAATATTTTTTTCATAAGCTTATAATAAAAACATAGTTTACTGCAACACAAGAGCCATTGTGTTTTGGTACTATCTTATTAGCACCTTGTCAAGCAGTAAAATATTTCACTACCTGACGAAGTTAGAAGTTATTATAAACTTATAATAAAAATATTACTATATATAAGGTTCTACTAAGTACCAAGCACTCTTAATAAAGTAAATCACTACAAGCAGTGGACTGCTAACCCATTAATTTGTACTATTTCTAAGTTATATATATATATTATTTAAATACTTTAATCCAAGTGGAAAAAGCAGGAAGGTAAATTCCAAAACCTAATCCTAATTAATATTAAATATTAAATTTTAATATTAAAAAATGATACAGGAGGAGAGCATTTGTTGCTGAGGTGATGTGTCATCCCCTTCGGGGATTTCATGTTGAAATGTGCATTCAACATCTTTGAAAAAATTTAATTTAATTTTTATATATATATATATATATATATATATATATATATATATATATATATTTTCTAAACATATACTGTTAAATATAAAAGACAATAAATGTTTATTATGTTTAATCATAAGCCATTTTAAAAATTCATATTTTCGCTTTAATTTCAGGTGAAAATAAAGACAAAAATTCTCCAACATTTGGATAATTTGTTATTAAGTAAGCTTTTGGCTCACATGAGCTATCTTCAGAGAGGTTGCAAGGACATTAACATAAAAACATCCACCATCAAAGACGATTTTATCTTGTGTTGGAGAATTTTTGTCTTTATTTTCACCTGAAAATAAAGCAAAAATACGATGTTTAGAGCAGCTCATAGACATTAATTGTCTCTTATATTTAACAGTATATGATTAGAAAATTATCTGCTGCCTCAATACACTATATATATACTATTACACTTCATCCATTTCAAAAGCAATGGGGCGATTCTAATGGGTTGTATCAAGCTTTTATCAAAATAGTGACTATGATACAAAATAAATCCACAGAAAGAGGTACAACCAACTAGTATTTATAATTTGTGTGAGAGATAGTTTCCCTGGTATGGTGAGCCAAATCCCTGCCTGATTCTCTAGAAAATTACAGTGGAGAGACTTTGATGAAGTTGAAATGAAGGAATAAATAGCTTCTTTCATCAGTTATTAATCAAGATGCAAATGTTATCAGGTTGCTGACTGTTAATAATTACAGGAATTGTAAGATCACCAATAAAACTCTGATTACAGACTCCACAATATTTTCCAAGATATAAAAAATATATCCAAAACTGCAATGCAAATCATAATGGATTGTATTTTATAAATGTAGGAAATTCAAATTTTGTTGTTATTTTCATCTTTTATTGATTTTCTACATTTTACTTGGTGTTTTTTGTTTTTGTATATTAATTCTTTAGAAATATATATATATATATATATATATATATATATATATATATATATATATATATAAAAGGTATTTTAAGCAGGAATTATTCATCCATACAAATATATATATATATTATGGCTATTTGGTTTCTTAAATTATGATAAACTACATCAGGCAGCAAGGCCTCTAACCAGAAGATTTTGAGGAGCATTTCTTTAAAAATTATTATACATATATCTGTGTATATATATATATATATATATATATATATATACACAGGGTGAGATTGATAAGTTGTCATCTAAATTATGCAAAAAGTGCTGACATCTCATTTTAACACATATATTTACCAAAATTACAAAAAATATATTGAAATACAAAAGAGTAAATTTATTAAATAAAATCACTGTTGGCTTCAACCATGGCCTCAAGACAACTTCTGAACACTCTCCTTGTTTAAGTTAGTGAATGCTGCCATAATTCTTGACCTCAATTATTCTTTAGTGTTACAAGGAGTTTTGTTAGTCTCTCAGTCAACTGTGCTACACTTATAATAATCAAAGGGGTTGCAGTCTGGAGAGTTAGGTGGCCAGGTGTAAGCATTGATGTGGTCACCAAAATTGTCTGATAGACATGACTGGGTTTGTTTGCTTGTGTGACATGGTTCAGAATCCTGTTGTTGGACATATGATCTTCCAGCAGCCACCCTTTTGACCTAGAACAGCACTACTTCCTTTAGGCACTTGATGTAGGCCTCCATGTTGAGGTGAAGCTCTGAAAATATGAATGATGGTATAACAAACGCCATCACTCATGATCACTCCAAACACTTTTGAAATCACCATTAGACTCATCCAACTCATTCTGAATCCTGTATGAGTCCTCAGATTGATGCTCAAACACTATGAAATGTTTCTATTAGAGCTTTTGGTGTGAATGTCAAGGAGAACAGCATGCAGTTTCCAAGTTTCTGGCATCATAGTGCTCTTTTTCTCACAGATAGTGCCCAACTGACCCTACTATACAGTGCTGTTAAAGAAATCAAAAGCAAACAACAAAATTAAACAATATAAAATGGTAGAAATTTACCCATTGCACTCTGTATATGCCACAGGGGAGTCAACAAGTCTAACAATAACAACATAGCATCCCACTCATCATTCTTCTAATATGAAGCTTTAATTTTGTTTTTTTAAATGATTTTTGCTAATGGCTTCAATTACTGATACTCTACTGGTCTCTTTTTATTAAAATTTACTTAATTACCCTTATTATAAAACTTCTCTACCATAAAAGAAAACTAATAAACGATAAAAAAAGAAAAACTAATAAACCATACAATTCTAAAGTAACATATGGGTCTGATATACAGAACAGTTTGTTTTTTAATATTTTTCAGCCAATACAGTGCCACTAAATGTATGAAGTCTAATCAAAAAAACACTGGGGCCGTTGCTATGGTAATGGTAGAGTGATGCTAAATATACACAAAGTTATAACATTCTCACTCATTTCCATTATTTATAGCAGCTCTTGGAAGGAAAGTGTCTAGGGTGTGTTTATCTCACCATACGCCAAAGGTTTCAGCAGTGACCATGACTTGCACAGCAGTTTTTAGTCAACATTACCCAGGTCCAACGTCCACTATATTTCCCAGATCTAGTCCCTTGTGAAATTCAAGTTGAAAGGAACAAGATTTCAAGATAAGAAGGCAATCCAAGTGAATGTGATGACACAGCTGCTCGCTATACCAAAAAAAGGAGTTCTAGCAATGATTCCATCAATGGAAATGAAGCCGAATAAAGTGTGTGGCTTCAGAAGGGAACTAGTCTAAAGGAGATTAAATGCCAAATTGATAATGTGCCGCAGTTCCATTTTTATAGCACCAGCCACAACACCATTTTGACCAGTCCTCGTACTGTTATATATTGCTGCCCAATCTGAACAAACAACAAGGAACATGTATATATAAAAATATAGTCTTATATTTTTATTCTTTGCTAGTAACAGATGTGTGAAGCAGGGAAGTAGCCAGAGAGAGTTTGCACATATGAAGAAGTTGTCGGAGGTTGTTAGCCAGTCTCTGTCTCTTCAGCTAAAAATTCTAAACTTTATATAGTCTTAAAACTCTTTCAGGTTGTCACTTTGTTGATGTCAACTACAGCTAGATATATCTGTCAACCACCCATGTATTTTGTTGATTTTTATCTATGACTGGATGTGTCTGACAACCATATCATTGCCATGCCATCATCTTTCAAGCTGGTTGTTACTTTTTGTTGACCTTACCTATGGCTGAATGTACCTATCAATTACTTCCGATGTACAAGGAATTATAAGGTGACTGAATAAAGTAGTTTTATGGATATAAGAAGAGATAAGTACAGATTATGAGTATATTCCAGTCTCAATAGAGTTCAAAAGCATCTCCATGTCTCTTGTGGGCAATGAATTATTTTTCTACCCTAAAACTTGTTTCCTACATATGAAATGTTGCAAGCATCTCACTGTTCTATCAATATTTCCATGGAAAGTGCTCAGACAAAGTACATTGCTTATTTCTACCAGTTCTAACCTTCAGGGCTAAGATCTGCCCCACTACACACATTCTAGGGAACCACCCTCATTCCCTTCTGTTACCATAGATGAAATGTAAGTTCCACTCAAGAAGCTTCTTACAATGAACTACTGCTTTGTAGCACTGACTCCCGAGAGGATGCTTTCCTGATCACTGCAATCTTAACCTGTTCAAGTCCAGGGTCAACTGTTATCTTCCAGTTCATATCACCATAAATTGTACCTCTTACTCTGTAACTCTCTATCTCAAGTGGTCTTGTACAGAGGGAGCATCATTGTTTAAAAAATATAATTTGTAGGCTAGTCAATGCTTGACCCTAGATGTGAACAAATCAAGATTACAGTGATTGGTTAAAAAACCTCCTCTCAGGGTTCTTTTTCCACAAAGTAGTGGCTCTTGAGGAGAAGCTATCTAAATGGAACTCCCACTTTACTAAAGGAATACAAAGGAAATGAGGATAATTTGACCCAGTATATCTAGCATTGTGGTGCAGTGGATATCAGCTCAAAACAAGAAATAGCAGAGCTTAGTTGATTTCCAACTGAATTAATTGCATTCACAAATAACCTTGGAAAAGGTATTAATCCATCACTTCTCTCTCCAGCTATGAGTTAAATAGCAGAACAGATTGAGTTCTATAGCCTTGGTTGGCAACAAGACTACTGCAGAAAATAATGACAACCTACTGAAAAAAAATCTTTTGACCAGTCAATCATGACTCAAAAAAGACATGTTTGGCCAAGTATGAATCATGTATGGCACTTAACTGACTGATACATGGCATGGTGCCTCTTAGCTGTAAATGTCTGAACTGGCAGAACTAAGGAATGTAGTCTATCTAAACATTTCTCATGGAAATAGCTATAGAGTAGAGAAAGGCTTAGCTTGAAAGATCTAAACTAGTGGAAGTAGAGAACATAGTTCATTAGATCCTTTTCCACAGAAATAGAAATAGAGTAGCAAAAGGCTTCTGAGGTTTCGTTTGGGGGAAAGGTGTAGTAGAGTGGAAAATAACTCATTGCCTACAAGGCTGTGTAGATGCTTTTGAACAAAATTGAAAAGAAATGGTTGGGCAATTCTCACCCAGATATGGCAGTGATAGTAAATCAGGGAAGCATCCTCTCAAAAATTCTTTTCCACAAAGCAGTGGCTCTTGGAAAGAAGCTATCTGAATAGAACTTCCTCAAGTTCCTAGAACTGTAAATGTCTGAACTGGTGAAACTAAGTAATGTAGTTTATTCAAGCATTTTCCATAGAAATAGTGATAGAGTGGTGATAGGCTTGCAACATTTTGTCTGTGAAGAAAATGGTTGTAGGGAGGAAAATAATTCATCACCCATAAGACTTCATAGCTTTTGAACTCTGTTAAAGATGGAAAGAATGGATTGGGTAACTCCAAACCAGATATATATGGCAGCAATGCTGTATTTTATGTCTGATTTGATTGTTGTAAAGAAGGAGCATGGCAGAAAGATTCATCTACTTTCAGGAGCTATACAAGAAAACAACAATTTCTGTATCCCATTTAGCCATGAATTGTATTAGGTTGTTCCAAAAATAATTGTTGCTTATAGTGTTGTATTTTCAAAAGACATTTTAACATAGTATTCATGGTATATATTACGTGAATTTTGGTATACAAAATAATTAATGTGTGTTCTTTAATAATTTTTAACTTATTTTCAGACAGAAATATTCTTGAAGCATCAGTCAGTCAGTTAAATGCTATACATGATACACACTTGGGCGATCATGTCTTGAAAGAGACATGACTGACTGACTGACTGACTGACTGACTGACTGGGCAGAAGATTATCCCACAGTAGGTTGCCATTACTTTCTGCAGTAGACTGGTTGCCAGGCAAGGGTATAGAATCCAGTCTATCCTGTTAATTAACCCATAACTGAAGAAAGGAGACAGATTAATACCTTTCTCAAGGGTATTTGTGTGTAAGTGAATGCAAGATATTCAACTGGAATTTGAACTTGGCTCCCCAAGTTCTCATTCTGAGCCGATATCTACTGCAGCACAACACACATCTCACATCTTGAAGCATAAAAGCCCTTAATAATGAACATTCATTTACTTTTCTTGCTTGAGTTCAAACTTGAGCACAAGTGCCTCCAAAACTTCTGCCAATATCAACAGAACCTGGAAAGTGATCAAACAGTATGAAGGTGGTTCCAGAAATTCTGTACTGGTGATGAGAGCATTGAAGATAAAGAATGGAGAGGATAGTCATGAAGTCTTGACAACAAACAAGTGCAAGCAGTTGTTAAACAAAACCCACATCAAAGTGTCAAAGAAATGTCTCAGGCTCTTGGTGTCAGCAAGGTTTGCAGAGTACTGGAAAAGGGGAAAGGCTTGATAAATGGATTCCTCAATAAAAATCAAAAATTTAAGTGTTTTGAAGTGTGCTCGATGCTCTTTCTGCATAACTCCAATGATTTGTTTCTTGACTGAATAGTCACTTGTAATAAAAAGTGCATCCTTTATGATAACCATAAATGATCAGGTCACTGGCTTGATTGTGCCACAAACATTTCCCAAAGCCAAAGTGGCATCAGCAAAAGATTATGGTGATTGTTTAGTGGTCTGCAACTGATGTTATCCATTACAGCTTTCTGGAAGCCAATCAGAGCATTAATTAATGCAGAGCTTTACTATGTAGGGGCTGCTTATCTATTCTTTTCTGTTAGTAGTGGGAGTCCTTTCTAGTGAAGGGTAGTTGTATACTGTTGCAGGTTAACGGAATTTGGCCTTGTTGTAGATAGCCCACTATAAGTCATAAAGAAACGTTATAAACCAAGAAAAGCAAATTGCGTTTGAAAGATAACATTTTATATATACACATATCAATTAATGTTTTTACAATTGAAGTAATACATGAAGTATAGGTCCAATGGAGGTTAAAATGTTCATGGCAATATAATGCTGAAAGAGAATTTAATACTTAGGAATTTGGGCGTGTTGTAAGTAAGGAATGTCTTTGATGTATTTGCTCCTTAGGTCAGTAAGTAGTTTTGAAACAGCAAAGAAAGTAAGGACAGGTGAAGGGAGGTGAGCATACTAGCTGCTTGACTTAGGTCAAGGGGATATTGATTACACTCCTCTCTCTCTCTCTCTCTCTCTCTCTCTCTCTCTCCCTCTCGAGTCAGTTCATGTGTGTCGGCCTGCTTCTGTCTGTCTGGCGATGCTTTCTGTATCTGCTTTTTATTTCAACTTTTTGGATCACAGGTGTTCATTTGGGAATTTATATCCGTATTTGATTCTGGGCTTCCCATTGGCCGATAAATAAAATTCACGTAGGCTCACAAACTGGAAATTTAATATTTAATTAATTTTTATTTTTCAACCGGAACATATGCGCGAGGCCAGCTGCGCACCGACAACTTTTGGTCATTTGCTTTTTGGTCGTGAAGGTGCAAATATCCAGTCCATTGGTTTTGCTCGGTCAATATCACCACAACTACAATCAACTTTCTGAAATGCATTCACACCTGCAAAGAATGAGACCTGCATTGGTGACTCAATTTGATCTGATTCTGCTCCACAATAATGCATGGTCACATGTTACAAGAATGACATTGCAAAATATCACAGACTTGGGATATGAGAGTTTACCTGATCTTTTACTCACTGATTATCATTTTTCAAGCACTTAAGCACATTTTAAAATGGTAACACTTTTAGGTCTAAATGAGAGGTAGAATCAGCTTTCAAAAATTTCATTACATCACAGCCAATAACTTTTTATCACTGAGGAATAAATAATCTTATTGATCAATGGTAGAGGTGCATAAATGCCCAAGACTCATATTTTGACTAATTTCAACATTTCTACAGTTAATTTTTCAAGAATAAAATCACGTTTCTGAAATCAGCCATTATTTTTGTGACAACCTAGTATATATGAGTTCTACATGAGATCTGAGGTGTATTTGAGCCCCAACAGGTGTTCAAAGTAAGGAGCCTGTTTGAAAATGCAATTATTCATGATGAATGGAGAAAATTCAGGGTCTGTTCGTTAATTTCTGAAACATTACTAGCTTGTTACCAGGGGTAATATTGTCGTTAAATGTCCTTTTCCAGCTTTGTATGCTCTATTCTTTTTTTTATCTCCCCAGTACACTGAGCTGTGGACTTTACATAATTGGGGATGGTCACCCAATCACATTAGGAAAATCGGCAGCTTAGTGGAAAATTTTAATACGGTCACAGAATACATTAACCCCAAATTTCATTATTCATTTTCAGGAATAATGAGCCATTTGCCCTGGTGAAAAGGTTTCAACTTAATCTCTAACAAGTCTGTGATTCTTCTGTCAACTTTGAGATGAAGCAAAAAAAAAAAAGAAAATTTGATTAGCATCCTCATGTACAGCCTCATATCATCTCTTCCTCCCCAAATTCCTCTTCTCCTCTCAATTGATGTGACTGACTCAATAACAGCTCATAAATATCTCATCTGAATTTTTGATTAGATATTGTCGTTACCCATTACTTCAAATACCTCAGTAGATGGATCAGTTATAACAAACTCAGTATATGATAGAAGGAAATTGAACTTAGAAATGGCTATGATAAAGGTAGTTTTGCCCAACATTGCAAACTGCTACAAAACAAAAACATTAATCCTGTTCATGTTCTCAGCCTTGTCAGATTGAGACTTTCATATGGATGTCATGAATGATGCCAAACTTGTTCAGAAATATCTAAACTGTCAGTTGTATCAAATTCTCAAATGAATGATTAAGAATAGCTTTCAAAAAAATAAAGCCTGTCAGTCTTAATTAGAACCATGCTTCGTTAAACCTTGTAGACTGCCACTTCTTCTTCATGTGTCGTGACCCTTCAGGACGTAGGTGATCATGGACTTCCACTTGGCTCTGTCTCTTATCACTCTCAATAATTTTTCTCTTGGTATTTCTTCTAAGCCCCAATCTGTCAACCATTTGCTCAGATCTAACAAGTACGTCTTGCACTGATTTCCTCTGTCTCTTCTTCCATTTATCCGACATGTATCAAGTTCTCCAGACCTTCCTTCCTCATTATATGTTCCAGGAACCTCATTTGTCTCTTCCTGATATTTATTATCAGTTTTTCTTCTCGTTTGCATCTTTTCCAACACCTCATCGTTGCACACATGCTCTGTCCATGGTATCCTCAGCATCCTTCTGTAAAATCACATTTCTGCTGCCTCAAGCCTCTCCTTCATCCTTGATGAGATCGTCCAGCATTCACTTCCAAACAGAAGGACAGATATCACATAGCAATCCAGCACTCTTTCTTTGTTTCTAATGAGATTTTCCTGTCTTTCAGTACTCTGGTTAGCTTCTGAAATGCGACTTTTGCTATGCCAATGTGTCTTTGGATCTTCATGTCGCATTTTCCATCCTCTGTCAAAACACTTCCCAGATATTTGAATTTTTTTACTTGTAGAGAATCAAAAAATAAACTGTACTAAATAACAAAAGCCATATCACTTGAGGACTTTCAACAGCAGCAACAATTAAATCCAAATTGCACATGTAAAGAGAAAATATTGACTTAAGATGTTGACATTCTACACTATTTTAAACAAAAGGTTAGGAAAGAAACCTTAATCAATAGTAGAAAGAGCAATAACAGTAGACTTGAAAAAAAACTATTTTCCTGAAAAATTACATTAACAGAAAGAGTTTATAAATTTCAACTGAAAATAACACTGATCATTAAATGCCAAATATTTTCATATGAGAAAATGGCTAATTTCTCCATTACCATTGCTATTTGCTAACTGACTAGCATTATATTTTTGTCCTGGTAAATTGCATCTAACTGGGAAGGATGACATTTAAAAAAGAGAATAATATAGCTTTTGAGCATAATTCCACATTTTAAATTTATCTTTCTAATTTCTGTCTGAATTTCAAATTTAACTTTGTGCTGTAAGAATCAACTCTATCTATCTATCTATCTATCTATCTATCTATATATATATATATCTATCTATGTTCTGAGTTATTATTTACAGTATTTATATTCAAATTATTGTCCTCATCTTTTTTGTTCATATCACAATGTTTTGTCTGCTATGCACTCCAGCCTTCCTCATGTGTATATCAATCTATATAACTTACAGGGAATTCTGAACGGAACCCTTTATTCAATTTACAACGGTAGACTTTCTCATTCCACTGCTTATACCTAGGGATATCTTGTCTAGTTCTTATTTTATACTATTATATTGAAACTACAATCAATATTGGAAAGAGCAATAAGTTAGTAAGAAACCTATTTTCCTGAAAAATTACATTAACAGAAAGAGTTTATAAATTTCAACTGAAAGTAACACTGGCCATTGAATGCCAAATATTTTCATATGAGAAAATGGCTAATTTCTCCATTACCATTGCCATTTGCTAACTGACTGGCATTATATTTTTGTCCTGGTAAATTGCATCTAACTGGGAAGGATGACATTTAAAAAAGAGAATACTATAGCTTTTGAGCAATATTCAACATTTTAAACTTGTTTTTCTAATTTATGTCTGAATTTCTGGGGTGAGGAATTATCATTATTTACCCTATTTATATTTACAACTAATTTCCTCATCTTTGTTGTTGTTATCATAATGTTTTGGCCATTGTTTCCTCCGGCCTTCCTCAGATATATAGATAACCCCCAGAGAATTCTGAACTGAACACTTTATTTAATCTCCAGGAGCAGACTCTTCTCATCCTCATACTCATGTCATCTGGTTCTTATATATATTTAGTACTGATTAGTTATTGCTCACCCATTTCTATTGAGCCCAAATATACACTGACTGACCCAGGGTTTGAACTCATAATCACTATGTCAACAAATTGAAAAGTCAATATTTTAATCCACTAGGTCATTGTAAAAAAGACAGTTTGCTGTCATAAAAATGCAAAATTTTCAGTCAATCCAAAGAGGAATCTTTAAAAAATCCTGTAGTTTAATCATCTGATAACATTTTCCAAAAGTAGATCAAACTTAAAAATTATCAGCCTCTCTTCTTGTAGATAGATAGATAGATAGATAGATAGATAGATAGATAGGCATTATCATATGAATCCTACACAGACAAACTAGAATTATGATATACATAGATGGATTATCCAAGCAAACACTGTTTGACAGGATAGATGCACATGAGGTCTGCTTAAGCAATAAAGAACAAATAACACAAAAATAAAAATATCAGAATTTTCTTTTCTTTTTCTTTATATTTCATTTTCTGATGAAGCTCTAATAAAATTGAAACATGTTTAATTTGTAAACATTTCCTATTTGTTCCTTATCCTAAGTAGATAGATAGATAGCTAGATAGATAGATAGATAGATACATACATACATACATAAGTACTGAGTGAGATTGATAAATAATATTTTAGATAGACAGATGAACATAGAGACAAACAAATAAACAGACTGACATATAGATGTTGATATATTAATATATAAATATAAATCTGTTACTCTACTTTTGTAGTCCTGGTATCGATGACCCAGAAATTGAACAAATGATCGGCTTTGAGTTGAACTGTGAGATGCTCAGCTCCACTTGAATGCTTGAAGTCTGGAACTCAGATGGCGAAAAAGTCACTTTGATTTCCGCATTTCCATTTGCTGGAACAATTCCTGAAAGATTAGGTTTAAAAAAAAATCTGAAATAAAACATGACTTTTTCACATGACCATCCATTTATTTCTGGGTGAGTCAGTAAATTTAATACAGACATTGTTTATTCTTGGAACAGTTAAGATAGTGAGAATATAGCTTCAGATTTTTAAGGTCTATTCAATCAATCATAAAGCAACAAGGTGAGTGAAGATATCCAATGAGAATTGAATTCTTTAACATTGGCTTTTGAAATGTTTGTCTAAATCTGTTTTGAAATTTTTAGATAAGACTTCCATTATTATTATTATTTTATTACTAGATTATATTTATTACTAGATTATATTTATTACCAGATTACATTTATTACCAGATTACATTTATTACTAGATTACATTTGTTACTAGATTACATTTATTACTAGATTATATTTATTACTAGATTACATTTGTTACCAGATTACATTTATTACTAGATTATATTTATTACTAGATTACATTACCAGATTACATTTATTACTAGATTATATTTATTACTAGATTATATCTATTACCAGATTACATTTATTACCAGATTATATTTATTAGCAGATTACATTTATTACTAGATTATATTTATTACCAGATTACATTTATTACTAGATTATATTCATTACTAGATTATATTTATTACCAGATTACATTTATTACTAGATTATATTTATTACCAGATTACATTTATTACTAGATTATATTTATTACCAGATTACATTTATTACTAGATTATATTTATTACTAGATTATATTTATTACCAGATTATATTTATTATCAGATTACATTTATTACTAGATTATATTACCAGATTACATTTATTACTAGATTATATTTATTACTAGATTATATGTATTACCAGATTATATTTATTACTCGATTATATTTATTACCAGATTACATTTATTATAAGATTATATTTATTACTAGATTACATTTATAACTAGATTATATTTATTACCAGATTATATTTATTACCAGATTACATTTATAACTAGATTATATTTATTACCAGATTACATTTATTACTAGATTATATTTATTACCAGATTACATTTATTATAAGATTATATTTATTACTAGATTACATTTATAACTAGATTATATTTATTACTAGATTATATTTATTACTAGATTATATTTATTACCAGATTACATTTATTACCAGATTACATTTATTATAAGATTATATTTATTACTAGATTACATTTATAACTAGATTATATTTATTACTAGATTATATTTATTACTAGATTATATTTATTACCAGATTACATTTATTATAAGATTATATTTATTACTAGATTATATTTATTACTAGATTACATTTATAACTAGATTATATTTATTACTAGATTATATTTATTACTAGATTATATTTATTACTAGATTATATTTATTACCAGATTACATTTATTACTAGATTATATTTATTACCAGATTACATTTATAACTAGATTATATTTATTACCAGATTACATTTATAACTAGATTATATTTATTACCAGATTACATTTATTACTAGATTATATTTATTACCAGATTATATTTATTACTAGATTATATTTATTACTAGATTACATTTATTACCAGATTACATTTATTAACTATGCAGAAAAAGGAAGATTTTGTAGATAATTGCAAAGAACTTGTTGATAGAATAAAAAGTGGTTTAGAGGTAATAATGAAGATTGAATCAACACAGGGTGTTGGGATAAAAAGTCACAATAATAAGAAAGAATCAAACTAGTAATAAAATAATAGAAATAATATTGATCGTAATGATCTAAAGTATTTAGATAAGAAGCAATGATTATAGGGTGGAGTATGACTAGCAATAAAATGTTAGTAATGATGATTGTAATGACCTGAAGTATTTGGAAAAGAAGCAATTAATATAAGTTGGATTATGGTGTAATAAAATTTGAGTAATGACGATTATAATGACCTAAAGTATTGAAATAGAAAGCAATAATTATAAATTGGAGTATGACTAGTAATAAATTCAGTAATGTAGATTGTATCCATCCAAAAAGCAACAATAATAAATGAAGTTACTAATAAACTACTATTTTGTAATTATTGCTGTATTGCAAAAATATCAGAATGATCTTTTTGAAACCTTTTTAAAATTATTTTACTAAAATAAATGACCCACACGATACTTAATTTTTGTTCTTAATGCAATATAACTAAGTATACCATAATTGTTTAATCCTAATTTTAACCTAAACATTTCAGCCCCTTTACTCATAAGATAATACTAAAATAAAAATATAATGCTCAATAAAAAAACCTAAAATCCAACCTGCAGTTAAAAATTATTTTCTAGCCATTTAAAAGATTTATAGTCCCACTATGTATCTTATTCAGACAAAATTAAAAGGTGACATGTCTAGACACCAGGCCATCCTGCCTTCTTTCACAACCCAAATGTTAAAACTCCATGGTTACATAATTTTCATATTTGATTGAACAATATTGACACACCTAAAGCATTTTCTTCAACTACCACTCCCTAATTTTTTAAATAATCATGAATTCACCTTATATTTTCAAAATAAATCATTTTCACCATTTATTTTAACATATCACCTGAAGAAGAACAGTATTGTTCTGAAACATGAAAATTTTTGCAAAGTGATATAATGCTTTTATAAACCATTGTAATAACACAATTACAATTAAGCTCTACTCTGTATTGAGCACTTGCACAGTGGGTTTTAATCTACATGTTCTTTCACTTTCTTATATCCTAGCCTCTTTTATATATATATATATATATATATATATACTTTTAATCATTTTACCTCAAGCAAGGTAAGAATGCCACTTGTATGCAGGGGATTACAGGAAGTGAAAATGAAAGATAAGCCTGGGAATTGAGGAAAGGACAAAAGATGAACACTGATGAGTGAAACAGGCTTGTATATGGATGATGAAGCATATATATATATGTTAGCTGTTGGCACTTATAAGAAGCTCATTCACCCTTTCACAGGTTTTGTTTTCCGTCCTGTCAGGTAATGATAATGCTTGTTACTGCAATGTTTAACTACAGTAAGCTTAGTAATATTGAAAAGAAATTGGGGTTACATTATACAGTCAGTCAGTCAAGTGCCATACATAATACAAGCTTGGGGGATCAGGTCTCTTTCAAGACATGACTAACTGGGCATTAGATTTTCCTGCCGTAGGTTGTCATTAGTTTCTACAGTAGACTGGTTGCCAACCAAGGCTATAGAATCCAATCTGCTCTGCCATTTAATCTTTCCAAAGGGTATTTGCCTGTAAGTGAATGCAACAAATTCAACTGAAATTCAAATTTGGCTCTCCAGTTTCTTTCCAAATCAATATCCACTGCCCAACAATGCAAATTCACATTATACACAAACTGTATAAAAAATATATATATACAACACACATCTGCATTATACACAAGCTGTATAAAAACTCAGGTTTTTCACAACAAATTGGGGGAGGTTCACACTATATATGAATTTGGCTTATACCATTCTTTAAGTTTAAGAACTTTTAATGGCAAAATGTTTGACTTACTAAATTTATTTAAAAGGAAGAGTTCATTGTTGAAATTTGCTTTGCCTGGAAGATATTTAATTATCAAAATGCTGGCACCATGTTGCCAGCTGATTTTATTAGATTTTTAAATTTCATTAACTGCAGCTTGCGTATTGAATTCCTTTGACTATTTTAAGGCCTATAATATTTTGCATATTTGTTGACTAATACCTAGTTGGCTTTGGAGAATTTTTCTCCACCAAGGGGAAAACAAGTTTTAATTTAATTTTTAAAATGTCTGTTTATACAGCCTATTTCTGCTTAAACATCAATCTTTCAGAAATACATTGGAATTGTTGTCTCATAGTTGACAAAAGAGCTCAGATGTTTGTTTTTTGTGGAAGCAATTTGGCCAGACATTTCCCCTGACAAGGCATGTCTGTTCATTTTTGTTTTTATTCCATGTTTCTAATTTATGTATACATTCAGATTAAAGTTCTAGGGAAACTATCCAAATTTCCTAATGTTTTTTACAAGTATTTTTTCTTTTTGTCTTTACCCTTTGGTTTTCTGGAAGTAACATGTCTACAGTATGTCGTACTTGTTTTCCATTTATCTGGGAAGTGCTATACTATATAACATTCTGTCTGTCTGTATATTTCTCTCTCTTCACACACTTTTCAAATGCTTTCTCTACATTTGCACACATAACCAGATATCACTAAAAGACAACTCAACTCTACATCTTGAAAACTAAGGGAAATGTTTTAACAGAGACCAAAAAATGCAACCCCTAAATCCGAAGACATGTTAGCATAGTGAAAGAATCCTTCCAAAACCTAAGTAAAGAATAAAGAAACAGGAACATTTTGTGAGAAACAAAAGAAAAATAATATCAGTCCACTTATTTTGCAGTGAATGCTGAACAATCTCTACACAGATGTAGAAGAGACTTAATGCAACAGAAATGTTATTCTATAGGCAGATGCTGAGAATTAAGTAAACTGATCATGTGAGTCACAACAAAGTTTTTGAGAAAATGGAAATAAAAATAACACTTAAACTTACCATCAGAAAAAAAAGCTGATGTTTTGTTATATTGCTGAGGTGGATACAATACACAGAGCAAGTATGCTGTGGGATTATTCAGCACAATATCCAGTGCTAAATGGATATACACAAAATAGTACAACAGTTACAATGACAGACAAGACAACTTACAACACAGAGAGGAGGGGTTTATATCACAATAGTCGCCAAAGTAATCAGTCCAAATATTACTCAAATGACACTTGAATATTACACTTCAAATGCTACTATTCTTTAACTTAAATACACCATTTCAGGCCATGGTCTATTGAGAGTACTATAGGGGTGTCAGACACTCTACAACACATCTGTAGGATGAATGAAGAAAGAATAATGAAGAAAGAGTGTTTGGAAAATTTGACATTCCCAGGACATATTGAAGGTAAGAGGGACAGAAAAAGCAGAACATAACCTACTAAATTAGCATGTTTAAATGGTTGGCAGAACAGGAATTAGTTGTGATGGCAAAAACACAAAGAATTCTTACGAAGAATTACAAACATCAGGTTAATGTAAAGAGCCCTGGTGGTCCTCATCCTGAAGGAACACAACACATAGAAGAAAAAGAATTTTAAAGGGATTTCTATAACAAATAACAGAACTGATTTACAATGGCTAGCTACTCATTTTCAAGCATGTCTGTCTGCTAGCTAATATCTGCTTTGGGAGATTTCTTGTTCTTCAACATTTCTCATCTGAAACAATCCTGCACCCTGCACATATACAAATCTACCATCCACCCGTGCATTGAATACTGCTGCCATATCTGGTCACTGATTTACAATGGCTAGCTACTCATTTTCAAGCATGTCTGTCTGCTAGCTAATATCTGCTTTGGGAGATTTCTTGTTCTTCAACATTTCTCATCTGAAACAATCCTGCACCCTGCACATATACAAATCTACCATCCACCCATGCATTGAATACTGCTGCCATATCTGGTCGGGTGCTCCTGCTATCCACCTAGGAGTCCTTCACAAACTCCAAAGAAGAATCTGTAATGTGATTGATCCCGACTTGGCAGTTTGGATACAGTCACTTTCTCACCGGCACAATGTGGCTTCCCTGTGTCTCTTCTACAAATACTTCCACAGCTTCTGCTCCGATGAATTTAGCTCACCGTTTCCCCCTATATATAAATTTACTCGAGCTACAAGATTAGCAACTAGGTTCCGCCCTTTTACTGTGAAACCAATAAATTGTAAATGCAAATTCTACTCCATCAGCTTCTTTTCTCACACTTATCGTTTGTGGAATTCTCTTTCGTTTACTTGCTTTCCCAACAGCTACAATCTTCAAGAATTCAAATGTAAAGTCAATGGTCATCTCCTATCTCACTAACTTACATCCACTCTCTCATGCTCTTTTCTCTGTCCACTCCACTCTCATCAGTATTCTCATCCTTCTCTTACCTATTTTCTGACACCCCCTGTAACCTGTCACTCTTTCTCATAACTTTTCTCCTATGTAACCCCCTGCACAACAGTGGCAGTAAAATGCCTTGCTTGGAGCAACATGATTATAAAAAAAAAAGTCTACACTGCCACTCTGTAGTTTATACTATGACTATACTGTTCTTGGAGAGAGTATATAATCTGGTGTAATCAATAGTTGAACAAGATCAGTGTGCTTAAATCCTTGGTCACAATGACATATAACTTAGTGCTTCAAAAGAGTTTCTTGTTCTCAGTTTCATCCACAGGGCTTTATATGGTTTTCAGGCACTTCCCAACAGTATTGCATCTCCCATGCCAATATTATCAAAAAGTCACCACTTTGACAAAGCAAGGTGAGACACCAAAACTAGATCTAACAGTTCAAACACCCATACTCTAACATCCACTCATGTTACAGAGAATGTTTTAATATTTGTTACAACAAAACCCGTTCTAAAAGAACTGATAAAAAAAGCAGGTGATTTCTATCCCCACTAGGTGACTGGCTACTATAAACTTTGTGTTACAGTATACTGAACTTAATACTTAACTCTAAGCACTTAAATTCTTAATCCTAAATTTATCCTAAATCCTAAATTAATCCTTAATCTAACTTAATACTTAATCCAACACTAATCTTTAATCCTAAACAGTCCCAAATTAATTCCTAAATGTCTAACTCTAGACACTTAATCCTAAATATTCCTAAATCCTAATAATCCTAAATAATCCATAATCTGAGTTAAGTCCTAATCCTAAATGAATCCTTAATCCTAAATTAATTCTTAAATACTTAACTCTAGACACTTAAACTCTTCATCAGCTCTGATCAAGTACTTACTGTATTGACATTGCTACACCTAACACTGGCTCAGGTCTGAGGTTTGTAGCACCCTTAAAGATTTTCACTTTTTAAACCAAGAACTTGTAAATAGTTTTTTTAATTGTGATGTTAAATGTCTCAGTGCAATCATTTTTGGAGTTTGTAGAGATAAAGTAAATACATTATTGGTATTTGATGTCTGCGAATCTTATTTACATCGAGATACATCAAGTATAAAGAAGACAGCAAATTAAAAATATATCCATTAATGTAAGTTTTACTAATAGCATTTCATAGAGACATATATGAAAATCTATTATATATAATATAATGTCTATGTATATATCTATGTGTGTGTGTGTGTGTGTGTGTGTTTATGTGTATGCATGAGTGTGCATTATACTAATGATGGTAGGGATATGTAGTTAGTATTATCATCAAGGAAAGTGGAATTGACAAGTAAATTTCAAATTCTGCCTAGTCTTCTATATTAGATTTTGCAATAATATACTTGGGAAAGGCATGAAATCATCTTCCATAAAAGAAAACCTCACTACTAGCATTCATGCCAGTTCACATATAATAAAAGAGGTTATGGAGTGCCACGATTGTCTATATCCAAAAAAGACATAATATTAAAAAATAAACAACAATATCTGGCACTGTGTAGGCTAATTATCTTTACTTTAATTCACTATACAATCATTTCATAATTTTTGAAAGTTTTCTATGCAATTTGCTTTTTTAACTGAGTTCACCCCAGCAAGGCTGTAAAGCCACTGAGACGCAAGGGGTTACTGGGTGTGAAAGTGTTAGAAACAGGAATATTGCTAAAGAGCAAAAACAGAGAAAGAGTAAACAGGAGGACAGTAGATAGTGATTGACATTGCATTTAAATTTTTAGAGATTAAAGTTGGCTGTAAAGCATGAAATAAAAAGGGAGTTTCACAAGTGAGAAAAAAGAAACTGTTAGCATAGAATTTATGCTTACATCTGGCAAGCTCAACAGTAAACTGGTGAGAATTCATTGCCAGTTTAATACTGCATCTATTCACAGAGTCTAGGCACCATAGTAAAAATCTTATTCAAATACCAAAGTTCTATTTTTTTTTCATGTTTTCTAACAATCTCTGAGAAGCTTAGATCTATAAAGATTTTCTTATTTGTTGTTTATCTTATCATACATATAGTGTATATATATATATACAACCGGCCAAAATTATTAGGCCACCCCAGTTTTTATAATAGAAATGATGTATTTCATACTATTTTTAGTATTTATTGCCAAATGAAAATAGAATGGTTCTTTTGTTATTATTACTTTGCAAAAATTTAAAAGGCAAAGAAGCAAAGATGAACTCATCCAAATCACCCTAAAGTTTCTTCATTCTTTCATTGATGAAACTGCAATATAGGTAATTATTAAATACTTATAAATTCATTTGATGCACATGTTACTGTGCAATATT
Organism: Ascarosepion bandense; assembly: GCA_037127315.1. Taxonomy (NCBI): domain Eukaryota; kingdom Metazoa; phylum Mollusca; class Cephalopoda; order Sepiida; family Sepiidae; genus Ascarosepion; species Ascarosepion bandense. Next base: position 1,769,315 of record JBBBDQ010001657.1, on the reverse strand, counting down.
AACAAAGGAACCATTCTATTTTCAATTACAATTATTCACTTGGCAATAAATGCTAAAAAATAGTATGAAATACATCATCATCAGACAGTGAAATGTAGTTCATTTATGTATACTGCTAAGGAAATTTAAATTAACAAAATTTAACTTAAAAATAAAAAAATGCCGCTATATTAGATGATTGTAGTGGGATGGAAGGTTATTATATTTTAAAAGAACTGTGGGTGTAGACCAATGAATATTGGGGCAAAGTGTAGCAATGTTTACGCAACAGAAAGTGTCATTTGTTTAAATAAGTATGGAACAAAACAGTAGCTAATGTATTATTTTTAGAAGTGACAAGAATTAAAAATAAAGAATAAGAACAATAAAAAAATTAAAATATTAGTTTTAAAGGGTTTTTTTAATATAAAAAAAACAATTTAAAGAAATAGATACATGACTACAAAGATCAATTTTAAAAGCAGAATTATTAGATTTTAGAGATGACTAATAGTGAAAGTAAGCAAACACAGCAATGTAACAATTAATAAAATTTAGTTTTAAGGTATATATAAGTAACTAAATTTGGTAAGATTATATATATACATATATAACCACAAAGAGTTTGTCATTTTAACTTAGCAGGTTAATGCTGACTTCAAAATTTTGTGAGGACACAAAATTTTATCAGGGCAGTTTCATGAGGACATGAAGTTTCATCTGGGCTGCTTTGCAAACTATCCCTAATGAATGAGAACATAATAACAATGTTCTCACAAAACTTTGAAGTCAGCATGAACTTGCTCAGTTAAATGACACACTCTTTGTGCTTAACACCAATATCGAGCACTTTACAATAAAAAAATCTGCTTGCCAAAATACATTTTATCAGTAAAACCACTGAAAAAACAACAACCTTGGTGCTAAAACATTATCACAATTAAACACTATATATATATATATATATATATTAAGAACAAATAAGAAATATTATTAATCTAACATGTTTCACTTTTATTAAAGTTTCAGATTAAGCTTTAACAGAAATAAAACCATGTCAGGTTGATAAATGTTTCCTATTTGTTCTTAAAATGTATATATATATATATTGTAATTTTGTTATTACAATGGTTTATAAATGCATTATACCACTACACAAAAATGTTCATGTTTCAAAACAATACTGTTCTTATTCAGGTGATATTTAAAAAAAACTTTTCTTTTTTTTTTTACAATATCAGGTGATATTGTAAAAATAAAAAAAAAGTTTTTTAAATATCACCTGAAGAAGGACAGTATTGTTCTGAAACATGAAAATTTTTTGTGCTGTATGGTATAATGCATTTATAAACCATTATAATAACAAAATTACAATATTAGACTCAACTTTGTATTGAGTACCTTTTATAAAAATAGATGCATGAACAGTGGGTTTTAATCTAGCTGTTCTTTCACTTCCTTATAATAAGGAACAATAATTATAATTTCATATAATAGTAATTTTTTTTTTGTTCCGGAAATAATATTATGGCTAACTTTTCTTCTTGGCACAATCTGCAGACAACACCACCATTGTAAGGTTTGGATTTTTTTATTATACTCCATGTTATATCAGGGTCTGTACCATGTTTTTCTTTTAATTTCCACTCATGGTTAGCCAGTTTGGTACAATTTTTAAGGTTTTCCAGCTTGAATGTAGACTTGTGATTATTCCATCTGTTTTTAAAAATGCCTGTTGTGGATCTTAAATATGTTTATCTTTGTTCATCTGTATCATGTACTTCTGCTTTGTAAATAACTCTGTTTTACAAAGTCCGTCAAGTGGGCATTTATTTTTGTCCCTATAGTTACATTCTTTATTAGTGATATTATGTTGCACATTATTTTTAAGTTTTTGGCATTTTGTTTTTTTATGTAATTTTTCTAAATTACTAGTACAACTATAACTTCATTTGATTGTATTTCTATTAAATATTTTATGTAATTTTGAGTTTTTAGGGAAGTGTTTATTAATTAATTTAAAAATATTTGCCCTAATTTGGATTTCACTTCTAAATTAAACAGTGGGTTGAACCAAATAATGTTTCGATTTCTAGTATTATTTTTCATTTGTTTGTTTAACTGTGGTTTGTATTCTAATTTGCTTTTATGACCATTTTCATTTAAAGCCCTCTCATAATCTTTTTTCCTTTCATCAAAGATTGTTTCGTGAGAAGAATATTTTGATAGTTTGTGTTCTATTCTCTTAGGGATGTGTTTCATTATGCTAGTAGGATGGTTAAATCTAGTGTTTATGTACTTTAAAGTTGTATTTGTTTTCATATATGGGGAGAAACTGACAGTTTGTAGATTAAATTCTACATTTAAATATTGGACAGTTTTCTTATTCATTTCAACTTCTACTTCAAAATCAAAGTTTTTGAAGAGTTTGAAAAGCATTTTTCTTATTTTGTCATTTTTTTCTTCTGGTGTCCAGCATTATCATTAATCCATCATCCCTGCATAATCCATGGTTTTCTATGTGGATTATTTCATTAATTTTATTTAGAATGTACAGTCCTATTAGTTCTGAGATTTCAGCTCCATTAAATGAACCTCGTGGTACATCAAATGTGCTCTTTTTTAATTTTTTAATCCATGCTTCACCATTGTGGAATAGCATAGAATTTCAGTAATGAAGAATTATATTTATATGTTGAAATGGTATATCTATGAACTGTTTAGTGAAATCCAAAGATTCCATCAACCTTTTTTCAGATATTGATGGGTAAAAGTTTTTGATGTCATATTCTATAAAAATATTTTTATTTTTGTTTTTAATTTTTTGAAACTAAGAAATACATTCACTTGTGTCTTTCCACTGATTGGCTTAGTAAGCAATCCTTAGTAAGTTACACATTTATTTTTAAATTACCTGGCTTATTTTAGCTAATTCAATCTTTGATAGATTTATAAGTTGGTACAAGGAAAATTATCTTTATGGTCTTTTATAGTTAGGAAAGCTTGCTTACCAGTCAATATTTGGATCCTGATAGATAGATAGATAGATAGATAGATAGATAGATAGATAGATAGATAGATAAACACATGGCAAAAGTGATCAATATCAGAGATAGAGCAATTGCAATTATAAAAGTCAACAATGAAGTCAACACTGAGCAGCATCAGTCTGCTTCATGCTTGAATGCAATCTTTAGGCCATGTGTGTTGTGTTTTGGCTTGATTATTTATATATACTGGTCAGTATGAGTAGTAAGGTCACATGTTTTTGGTTTATTCTATTATCTTAATGGTTATTGAATAGGTGGCAATTGATAGATAGATAGATAGATAGATAGATAGATAGATAGATAGATAGATAGATAAACACATGGCAAAAGTGATCAATATCAGAGATAGAGCAAATGCAATTATAAAAGTCAACAATGAAGTCAACACTGAGCAGCATCAGTCTGCTTCATGCTTGAATGCAATCTTTAGGCCATGTGTGTTGTGTTTTGGCTTGATTATTTATATATACTGGTCAGTATGAGTAGTAAGGTCACATGTTTTTGGTTTATTCTATTATCTTAATGGTTATTGAATAGGTGGCAATTGCTACATTTAGATAGCTAGATAGATAGATAGATAGATAGATAGATAGATAGATAGATAGATAGATAGATAGATAGATAGATAGATATGTAAACATAACAGAACAGATAGATTAATAGATAAATAAGTACTGTGCAACCAAAATAGAAAATTTAGTTTCATCTAAAATGCAAACTTTGGAGGACAGAGTAACAGCCCAAGTCTTTTTCACCTTCTCCCAGGTAAGATGTATCTGACACCAATCCTGCTCCAGGAATGCTTTGATACAAGGAATGCTACGTTATATCTCTTCCTGTATATTACAACAGGGAGATCAAAGATGGGAGACCAATTAACATCCAGGAAGACAGATACAGGCTGAAGCATGAATAAACTTCCCTTTAAACTTGGTCTCAGTAACAAGTCATGACAAAATGTCTTTTTACTGGTATGCTTCAATGCTGATAGTGGGATTGGCATGTTGAGTTCAATCTGAAACCATTGTATTCACTTTCCCACCTTGAAAAGGTATGAAAAGATATCTCCTCCTTTATCCTAGTAGATTACATCAGGGTTGACAAGGGTCTGTAACCTTAGTTGGCAATTAGTCTAAAGAAAGAAATAGATAAGTTATATGCAACTCTGCATCTATGCACAAGCTAGCTGCATGTATTGCACCATTGTTTTTGTCATCCCTATATATATATCATACAGGAAGGTTTTAGACGTTTGCATGCATGCAAGTTTCCCACTTGTTGCTTCTGTGTTGCATTCACTTTCACAGAGAATCTGAATAACTCTAGCATTTCAGCTTAAAAACAGAACCTGCAATGTTCACTGAAGTGGTCGAGTCAAGACCAGAGAAGTCTGATAATGGTCTGCAATGAATAATTCATTGTGTTAAATCCAAGAGCAGTTGAGGAGGAGAAAAATTACATTTTAATTATTCATATCCAGATGGATGCAGGGGGATAGTGAAATTAGAGAGTTGGAAAAAAAAATCTCATCATCTCACTATCCACACAGTCCACTGCGCTCACAGCCATGCAACTTGACAAGGACCTGCTGGACAGGAAAAGCAAATTAAAAAGCCCATACTGGTTCAAGATAATTTACAATCAGTCAACCATGATAATTTGTCTGGAAACCAAAGAAATTGAATTTGGATTAAATAGTTATATGGTTTTCTTCAATACGGCATGGAAGCAGCAGAAATGTGGTTCTACAGAAGGATGCTGTGGATATCATGGACCGAGCATGCAAGCAACGATGTGGTATTGGAAAGAATGGCAACAAAAAGGAAATTAATACTGAGCATCAGGAAGAGACAACTGAAGTTCCTAGGACACGCAATGAGGAAGGGGAGCCTGGAGAACCTGATACTAACTGGCCAGATAGAAAGAAAGAGAGACAGAGGAAAGCAGCGGATAACATATCTGCAGGGCCTGATCAGGTGGTTGACGGAACGGGGGTTGACAGGAGTAACGGGAGCAAACATACTAGGAGCCACAAGGGATAGGGAGACGTGGAGAACCATGATCACCTACGTCCTGAAAGGACAGGGCACATAGAAGAAGAAGTTCTATGGTTTCCTTTATTTTTTGTGGGGGTAGAATTCTATGTTTGTTATCATTCCAAAAAAATACCAACTTACAATTTTTTTTTCTTTTGAGTTCTAGTTTAACTATTTTTGCTTTGATTTCTTTGTTCTTCATGATTGGTACAAATTCAAAGAATGTCGAAGAATGAAAAAAGGAAAGATCAAAGTTGTATAACAGAAAAATAATGGAGATTTATTTTTTCTTTAATTTAACAACATAGGTAACTTAAAAGAACACAAAACTTTACTTAGTCATGTACCATATTATTTCAATATTATGTAAACTAATTTTGGCAGATAAAAGCAATGAACATGGTCTATTTGTTTTACCATGCATGAAAGATGTGAAGCAATCCACTGTTACCCAATATTATTCATCTTATCATTAAGACAATTTTAGAGGCCAGTATGAATCCTACATCCCAATTCTTTACTGGGTGACTGATTACTCTAACACTATGATGAATTTAATACCTAACTCTAGGAACTCGATCTGCTCTGATAGTTCAGTTCTCACTGGATGACTAACCACTCTGTCCATGTTTTACCCTACCATGGTTCCCAACCCTGGGGTAAATTACCCCAGTGGGTATAATGGATGTTTAGTTTGGGAATAGTCAATCAGCTTATAATTTCACACAGTGTCCTTGGAATGAACACTAAGAAACGTAGCAAACTCAACATGGCAAACGACGCCCGAATAGCCCTTTCAGTCACAAAGCCAAGAAGAAATAAAGTGGCACAGGCAATACAAGCTCAACACTCACATTAAGAATCACGGCTAGGTTACAGCTACTATACCTCTGATTATTTAGATTGGTACTATTGTATTGAATGATTTCCATTAACTTTGTCTGCTTTTGATGTATGAAAATATAATTACTTCTTTTCCGACATTACGGGTATTTGTTCATTGGGGTAATGGATAATAGAGAAATTGTATTTTTGGGTAATCGCAGCAAAAAGCTTGGGAACCTATGCAAGAGATGGGCCACACTTTCACATTATTAACTGTAATAAGTCTGTTTATCGATATTTTAAGAAAGTTATGATACTTTAGCTTAATTAAACATTAAGTGAAAAAATATATACATATATAAATATTTACTTTATAATTTAAGCAATAAATTAATCATTTATGTAAAAAATGAGATACAGTTTTCCTAATTCAATAAAAAACAAGAATCCTCAAAAATTGAAAACAACAGCCAGTCTAAAAAAAAAAAATGAAAGTCAAATGTCAACAAAAAGAAAATGACAAGTTTAAGGAGTGTAAAATGGAGAGAAAAAAAGATTAAATGGATAAATAATCATGATACCCTATACATATACACATCTGCACACAGGTGTGAGAATGCACAAAATGCACATATACACTATGAAAAAAAACTTGCACCAATGATAAATGCATATGATAAAGAAAAATTGAGTCTCAAGTCTCCTCTTCAATTTTGAGGAAATTGTCCAGAATTCACTTTTATAGAGAAGGACTGATATTTTCTTTGACAAAGTTGGGCACCCTGATGTGGTGTAATGGTTAGCAAGCTTGTCTCACTAGAATCATTACAATTAAGTAGTGAGTTCGATTCTCACTGGGTGCCCCATTCTCTCAGCTTTGTGTCAAATCTAAGCTGCGCTTAGAAAACCATTTAAGGCACCTTGATGTGGTGCAATAATTAGTGAGCTTGTATCACTAAAATTGTTACAATTGAGTAGTGAGTTCAATTCTCACTGGGTGCCCCATTCTCTCAGGCTTGTGCCACATCTAAGCTGTGCTTAGAAAATCATTTAGAGCACCTTGAGGTGGTGCAATAATTAGAGAGCTTGCTATACTAGAATCGTTACAATTGAATAGTGAGTTCAATCCTCACTGGGGGCTCCATTCTTTCAGCCTTGTGCTCCATTTTAGCTGTGCTTAGAAAATCATCTTTCTTTTACTGAGTTTTAAGTAGGATGAGTTGGTTTGTCATTTGCTATAAATGTCAAAGTGAGCAAAATACAACTCATTGTCATGCATTTTTACAAGGTACATGACTTTGATATAATAAGTGTGTAAACTTTTGAAAAGGGAGAAATGAAGAGAAAGTGTACACTCCTGGAACAAAGCAAACAATGCTCCTCACATCCTATCAGCAGAGATTAAATGAAGCCAATACGAGACTGCAGCAAAAAAAAAAAAATTGCATTAAACAACTTAAATGCACATTAGCAACATTCAGATGTTGTTTCTCTTGTCAGATACATTTACAGGTTTCTTTTTCTCCTATATTATCTTTTTATAAGTTTTTCCTTATGACAACTTTTTTTTTAGTTTAGGTTTTTCTTCCATACAACTATTGTAGCTGGGAACTCAATATCGTATGATGTGCATTCAGTCTGTTAAATGAGTCTTCATAAAAACCATTTCTGAATATGGGAGATGTATGACAGTACATGTCAGAGAAATTCTCAATTATTAATTTTGAATGATTTACGTAAATTTGTCTCGATAAAAACATGTAGGTGTATACTGAACTAGATACATTTCCTCTTTACATAATACAAATGCATTGATTCATAAATATATATATTTAGCATATTGAGGCAGCAGATAATTTTCTAAACATATATTGTTAAATATAACAGACAATGAATGTCTATTATGTTTAATCATGAGTCGTTCTAAACATCTTATTCTGGCTTTAATTTCAGGTGAAAATAAAGACAAAAATTGTCTAACATTTGGATATTTTTTTATTATGCTGGTTCTAAGCTTCCAGCTCACATGAGCCATCTTCAGAGAGGTTACAGGGATGTTAACATAAAGACATCCTCCATACACAAAACATTGCTATGCAATGATAACAGTCACCGAGTAGCAGACACAGTTTGTAAATTTGTAATGCAGTTCTATGATGTCCCATCGCGTGAGAGACTGAAATGTTAACAGAAGCATATGTCTAAATGCAAACTAATGTGTTGTGACCAGGTTGAAATGTGATTTTATTTTGATTTAATGTAGATGGCCTCCTATATCTGAAGGTTCTTCTTACTGTGTATATGAGGGAGTATTATTATGTTATTGACTAAAATCTGTCTAATATTACCTACATGGCTATATTTTTCTAAAAGATGTTGTTTAATTGAACTATGATCAGAAAGGTGACAGGTAAGTCTACAGGAGAGCATGGTTGTAGTAAAACCAATATATGTAGTGGGTTTATTATTAGTACCAGGGATACAATCATATATATATATATATATATACAATGATATCAATAAATATATATATGCAAGTACATGCACAAATGTAAATATTTTTCTAGTGTTAATATATATATATATATATATATATATATATATATATATTATAAATGTTTATAATAAAAACATAGTTTACTGTAACACAAGAGCTGTTGTGTTTTGATGTCTACTTATTAGCAGCTTGTTAGGCAGTGATAAAGCCCTCCCTCATTGGGGCTGCTTTTCTTGCTCTGATGAGAGAGGGCATCGCAATGGTAAACTAACAAAACTTCAAAGTCAGCACGAACCAGCTCAGTTAAAGTGCTGAATTTTTTGCACAAAAACTATCAAGACTCAATGTTCACCCCAATATTGATCACTTTACGATAAAAAAACCTGCTTGCCAAAACAACTTTTATCAGTAAAACTACTGAACAAAAAACAATATTGATGCCAAACGTTATAACTCAACATTATATATATATATATATATTTACTAAAGAAAAACCTACTTGTTGATATAACTAACAGATAACTTGCCAGTAGACCTAACATCTTTGACAAGAGAAAATCCCGAAGAAGAGAAAAAAGACCTAAAGCCAAACACCTGCCAACTCAATAAAGTGTTCAATGACTAGATTACATAGACAGAGCAAAAATGCTTCACAATTTCAATTTATATGGAAAGGCAGTCAAAGTTATTACTGAAGTTTCATACCCTTGTGATATTAAGACAACAAGAGAGCAAATAAAAGAAGGTGGAGGAGCTATATATATGCAAGTTTCCTTTAAAATGATGGACAAGGTGCTGTGGTTAAGTTCTAATATAATTTTTCATAAAAGAAGTATTGCTGCCTAAATACACAATTTTAAATTATACGACTCGGCAGCCAACAAGGAAAGGAACACATAAAAAGTTATATAAAAGACTTAACCATAACACTTTGTCAGTAATTTTAATTAAACTTGCATAAAACAAGGATTGCTGCCTAAATACATAACATATATATGTGTGTGTGTGTGTGTGTGTGTGTGTGTGTGTGTGTGTGTGTAAAGATAAAGGAAGAAGACTCAACACATAATTAAATGGTTATAAATCCAGAATTTATTTCAGCAGTTGTAAAACTATAAGCTGCTTCATGAGACCTGAAAAATCAAATAATTTGATTCAACTCAGAATATTGAAAAAAAATTATTTTAGGTTAGCACAGATAAAAAATATAGAGATAAGGGGAAGGGTGGAGGTGTATACAGTTTAGCACTGAAGGCAGCGATCAAACTAAAAATGTCCCAAAAATAAACATATACACCAAATCACACACTACAAAAAATCTTAAAGGAGAAACAATATACAAAAATATAGAAAATGAATATAAAAGCACATTATGAATTTTTTTCTTTTTTCTTTCCTTTCCTTTCCTTTCTTTTTTCTTAGATTACTTCCCTGTCAACCACCCCTTCCCACTTCTTTCAATTCTTACTTTCTTTCCTTTATCTTTCCGTTCCTTTTCTTAGAGCCAGACATAGCTAAATTTTAACTTACAACTCTTAACTCAGTTTAAAAGTAAGGTTTTCCAAAATCTAAAAATAGACATTGATTTCTGTTTACTTTCTCATTAATCCCACCCCTTTTATTTTTTCTGTGATGTATATTTTTTTTTTAAACTTCCGCCAGTAAAATATCTCAGTTTATTTTGAAATAAATGAAGTTGCCGATGATGTATGAAATTTCTCTTAGGGATTTCATATAGAAATGGCCATACAACTGATTTGAACATTGAAATTTATTTTATTTTATAATTGGCTCTGTAATTTAAATGTTAATTACATTGAGCCTTCCACCTTGATCAGTTTTAATATCAATGTAATTAATATTAATTAGGATCATGTCTTTGGGATTTACCTTCCTGCTTTTCCTTTTGAATTAAAGTTTTATATTAAAAAAAAAAATATATATATATATATATATATATATATATATATATATATATATATATAATCAAAATATAGTTTTATGGTATGCTATAGTGACCATTGAGGTCAACAGCTATTGGTGACAGTCTGTTTCATGCTAAATGCAATGATCAGTCCATGTGCATTGTTTTTTGGCTCAACTATTTATATATGCTGGTTAGTGGTGCATGATTGTACTATTCTAAGGGTTATTGGGTGGCCAGTAATAGTTATTTTCATGGTCCTTCAGTTAATCCTATATATTTTTTTTTTCATTATCTGCTGATTTTACTGTGGCTTCATATATTCTTCAAGCAATTGCCATTTAAGGTAGATTCATTCTTTACTATGTAGTTACATGTGGGTTCGATTTGTGTGGGTGGTTTGTTAGTTGTTTTCCTGTTGTACTTTTTTATTATTTGTGTCATGTTCTCAGTGTAACTGTAGCTGATGTTTACTGTGTTTTTATTGAATATCTTGTGGAGAGTGCTTGATGTGGAGAAGTGTTTGTGTATGAGTTTAATGAATATTTTTTCCATTTTTTTTATGTTTTTTTCGTATGGTAGGATGAACCATATGATGTTTCTTTTTCCTGTTGGCTTTTCTTTTGTGCTGTGTAATGTGTATGTGGGATGTGCATTGTGGTACAGTGGATATCGGCTCGGAACGAGAAACCGGGGAGCCGAGTTCGAATTCGAGTTGAATCCATTGTATTCACTTATGCGCAAATACCCTTGGGAAAGGTATTAATCCGTCTATTTCTTCCAGTTATGGGTTAAATAACAGGACAGATTGGGTTCTATAGCCTTGGCCAGCAACCAGTTTACCGCAGAAAGCAATGGCAACCTACTGCAGGATAATCTTCTGCCCAGTCAGTGATGTCTCTTTCGAGACATGATCACCCAAGCGTGTATCACGTATGGCACTTAACTGACTGAATGTGTATGTGAGTTTTGCCAAAAATACAGTATCATTTAGGGCAGTTTTATAGTCTTTCTTTGCTTCATTGAAGATGGATTCACTGGAAGAATTGTCAGATATTCTGCAATTAAGTGATTGTAGAATCTACTTGATTATTGATTGTGAGTGATTAGATGTTTGCATAAAAAGTGATTTGTCATAATGCTATCTGTAGAGTTGATATGTAACTTTCCTTAGCCTAAATGTGACATCTTAGAAATTCACTTCTTTTAGATAATTTTTACACCTATGTTGAATCCTATATTTTTGAAAATTATTTTTCTGGTTTTGTCTGTTTTTGTTTTTTTTACTGTTACAAATTATGATTAAAAGATCATCATCTTTGTAAAGATTTATATTATTTTTACCAATTATTTTACTTAGTTTGTGTAGCAAATATGTACCTGTTAGCTCACAGATATTGTACCATCAAAGATTCCCATTGTAATGTCAAAGGTTTTTTCTTTCTTTATCCACATATGTTTGTTGTTGAATAATAGTGATTTTCAGGATTTTTAATGATCATTATCTTTTTGTATTTATTTTTATTGTTTGATTTTTTAAATTCATTTTACCTCAAGCAAGGCAAAAGTTCCACTAGCACACAGGGTGTTTCAGGGTAAGTGTAAAAGAAGACTGAGAATAGGGAGAATTGAGGAAAGGAGAAAAGATGAATGAGATTCAAGAAGAAAGAAGATGGTGGTTGATATTATAATTAAATTTTTGAAGACTGTATTTATCACAGAAGTAAGTAAATGAAAGGGATTTTCACAGGTTGGAAGTGCAAGAAAAGAAACTGATGAAATAGAAGTGGCAGTTGTATTTTGCTATTTCAACAGTAAAAGAGTGGGACCTAGATGCCCATATAGTAGCATACTTAAATTCATGCAGTAGAGGCACTAAGTAGAAAAAGCTTCTCAAAGCAGTTGCCATTCAGTTGCATCCTATATATACATGGTGTATACACACATACACCATGTATATATAGGATGCTTCAAGTTCTTCTTTCAGCCATGCACTGATAGCTTAGGAGTAGGCATTTCAACTGACACCAAATTGGTTAAGTTTTTATCATGGCTGGAACCAAGTAGATGTCTAGCCACACTGATGAGCTGTGATACAGCAAAACAGGCTTGTATGTGGATGACTATATATACATATATATATTGAACTCTTACTGACAGTATTGGTTCTCATTCAAGTCAAGCCTGCTTTTTACTTAAAAGAATGCCTTAGAAAACCAGGTACTGTAAGTATAGTAATTGTTATATCTTCATGATATGAATTATGAGCATTAACAACTGGTCCTGTGTTTTACCATCAGACTAATGAAATTGTATGTTGCACAGCCAGTCTCCAATTATTTAGATTGTTTCTTGTCATTTAATTAAGGTTGTCTAAGGCTAAGAATATATTGTTACACATGCTGTATTTGATAATAAACAATTGTACAGGTGCCATCAGGTTTCCAGAAATTAGAGAAGACACCACTTCATCAAATAACAACTTGTTGCTGACCAAACTTGTACAATTAGTGGACAGCTGTCATATTTATATTTCGACAGAAAAGTTAGTTAAAGTATGACAAAATTTCTTTTCTTGGGAATTTTTGTCTCAAATTTTTCATAGTTAAAATTTAAATAAAATTTATCCAATGTCTCAGTACTTTCATATTTTGTATGCTGTTATGTCTGTTTCATTGTTTGTCAAACATTGGATCTTTACATATCAAGTTTCTTTTTCCTTTAAAATGTCATGTCTTAACACATCAGTTTGTTCTACAGAGCCATTTTTTTCACTTATTCTCTTTTCCTGTAGTCTGTGTACCAAAGAAAGCTATCTTCATTATCAGTATCATTATATTTGTTTCAATGTCTGTCTGAATTTCTGAAATAAAGAATTATCATAATTATGCAATAATTTATTTGAACGCTTGTCCTTCTCTTGATTTTATAGTTACAATGTTACAGGTGTTGTGCCTTCTTCAGTTGCTTGTCATGTTTGATAACATTCATGAAATTTCCTACTGAATCCTTCATTCAATCTGTTATGGCAGACAGTTTCTTGTTCAGCTGTTCATGTTATAAGGACATATTTCATGTGAATTAATTCACCTGTGTTGTGGAGTGGTTTTCGCACTGAAGGTTATAATCATGCTATGCCAGTTGCTAATCGACTTAACATACCCAAAATGTTAGGAACTTGGTAATCTTCCACTGAAAGCTGACTCCTTAGTATTCAGCTAACTGCTGACTAATATTAACTGCCTAGTAGTTCTAGTGAACTCCAATAGAAGTCTAAAGAACTTCTATGAACTTCCTGTTAACTCTTATTAATATAGGAAGGAGAGTCCATTATCTGAGGAATAGGTGTGTTTCCCTATAACAACCAGTCATTTCATAAAATCATTAGTCATGTTCTTAAATAGACTTGTCAGATCAAGACTTTCATATTGATGTCATGCTTAGCACCAAACACATTCTGACATATCTAAATTGTCAGGTCTATACTACTGCCATCCTAGGTATGCCGATAAACCACATCCGACAGCAAGGCCTCTGATCGAGATGTTTTGAGGAGAGTGAAACCATTTTTTTATTGCTGTTGTTTCCAGGTCCACCCTGACCTGCCCTTGTTAGGTTCTCAGCTATGGGCAAAAATTTATGCCCAAAATGGGGCCAAAACACAATGAATGTATAAAAGTTTTGTAGTAAAAATACCAACAATACATTTTCATAGTAAAAACTTACCAACAATACATTTTTGTAAAAAAATTACTAATGGTTCTAAGAAAATTAAATTTCGCCATTAAACGACCCATAAGAAATTAATATGCTCCTAAACAAACTAATAATAATAAATAACTATACAAGAAACCTGTTGTGGCGGACAGACATAATCTCACTGCTGACCTTGAATGGGATCTACACTCTGTGGTGAATTGGGGCAAGAAGTGGCTTGTCAACTTCAATGCGTCTAAGACCAAGCTGTTGTCTGTCAACCATCACAGGCAACCTCTCCTGCCTCCCATAAGCATGGACCAAGTGATTCTCCCTGAGAGCAACACACTATGTCTCCTCATCCTTACCCTCTCCTCAGACCTCAAATGGAACCACTATATTGATTCCATAGCTAAATCTACTGCTAAGAAGGTTGGGTCACTCTGTCGATCCAGGATGTTTTTTCTGCCTGAATCCATCCTGTATATATACAAGTCAACCATCCGTCTGTGCATGGAGTACTGCTGCCATTTATAGTCAGGCACCCCTGCCGTTCTCCTCAGTGTTCTCGACAGGCTCCAAAGGAGAGTCTGTAATGTGATAGGTACTGATCTGGCGGCTAGACTGCAGCCACTTCCCCACCGTCGAAATGTGGCCTCCCTTTGTCTGTTCTATAAATACTTTCATGGCTTCTGCTCGGATGAACTTAAGTCACTGGTGCCTACTCAACAGGTGTTTACTCGTGCAACCAGATTGGCAACTGGGTCCCACCCATTCACAGTTAGGTTAGCCAAATGCAGACAACAATTCTACTCCTGCAGCTTCTTCTCTCGCACTTCCTGCCTGTGGAACATGCTCCCATATTCTTGCTTTCCTGATGGCTACAACCTCCAGAAATTTAAATGCAATGTCAATACTCATCTATTAACCACTGGACTCTAGCTCTCTCCCCACCCCTGTATATCCTTCCCTTTCTCTCCACCTATGTATCTGTCATCGCACCTGCATTCTCAGCTTTCTATTGCTCCTTTCTAACTAGTTTGTCCTCCTCACTCTTTTCTAATTAATCTTTTTACAGTTATGTAGCCCCCAGCTCATCAGTGGCATTTCTGCCTTGCTCAGGGTGAAATGATTAAAAAAAAAAAAAAAACTGTTTTCTCAGATCAATGGTTAGAAATGGTTTTAAGCAAATGTGGCTTGTAGGTTCAACCTTCTTCATACTTCATGAGTCAGTGCTATAGAATCACAAAGAACTTTACCAAATAATACAAAACACATCACTTAAGGAGTTTCAACAGCAGCAGCAATTAAAATGGATTACACATGTAACTCAAAGAGAAATTAATGAAATAATCAAGATGTTGACATTCCACACTACTTTGAACAAATGGTTAGGATGAAAGCCTACATTAATACTGGAAGGATTGATAACAATTATCAGACAGTAAAAACTTATTTCTCTGAAAACTGTTTTAATAGAAACATTTTAGAAAGTTTGAGCAAAAGTAATATCAGCAGTTCAACTGATGAAAGCTAAATGCTTTATTGTATGGAAATGGCTAGTATTGTTATATATCGCCGTACGACGACAAAACAACAAACACGCATATATAAAAATATAAGGTTATATTTTTATTAATGACGACGAACCGTGTGGAATAGAGAACAGGAGAGTGAGAGGCACATAGAATGGGTTGACGGGAGTGTATTCTTGCCGTGGTGTTTCTCTGCTTCCACTGGCCGTTCTCTGCTGGCGAATCCGTGTGTCGAGGTCTTTATATAGTCTTCTAGAACCGGGACTTTCCTTCCGGTCCTGCCTCGCCCACGCAACGCCCACGTAATTCTAAGAGACACCTGATCTGTTTGCCTCTGTAGCCATTTCCGCCGCTGTCGGAAATAAGGTCAAATGACATCCGCTCCGACCTCGACAGGATGTATTTCACAAACACCTGTCTTGTCGCTTCGCCGCCCCCTTCACCGACGGGAAACACCATCGCTTGCATCACTTCCTCGGGTGGGGCCAGATTGTTATATTACAGTATTAACTCTTTGTGTTGTAATTTTTGTGTATTCTTCAAAAACAAATGAACATATGACTTCCTCCACTTGACCAAGAAATTGAACTCACAATCACTTGATAAACTGCCACACTTAACCAACATATATATCTGTTAGACCATTTTTAATGTCTGCAGTATCTTTGAACTATTCTTATCATAATCAAATTAATTTCTCATTTTTCAAGACTTATTCTCTCTATATATCTATATCTCTCTCCCTCTCTTTCTCAATAATAAAATATTCTCTACCATCCACCCGTGTATTGAATACTGTTGCCATATCTGGACGGGTGCCCCTGCTATTCTCCTTGGGCTTCTAGACAAGGTACAGCGGAGGGTCTGTAATGTGATTGATACTGACTTAGCAGACCGCCTGCAGACTCTCTCTCACCGGCGCGACATGGCTTCCCTGTGTCTCTTCTATAAATACTTTCATGGCTTCTGCTCCGATGAACTTAGATCACTGGTGCCCCCTAGGTTCGAATTTGCACGAGATACTAGATTAGCAACTAGATCCCACCCTTTTACAGTGAAACCGATAAAATGCAACAGTTTCTTTTCTCGCACTTCCCAACTGTGGAATTCTCTTCCACATGACTGCTTCCCAACAGCTACAATCTCCAGGAGTTTAAATGTAAGGTCAATAGACACCTCCTAACAAACTAACTTCCATTCTTTCAAACACTCTTCCCACCCACCCAACTATCTATCACCCCACTTCTGACATTTCCTATATCTAACCAGTCTTCCTATTTACCTCCCCCTATGTAGCCCCAAGCACAATAGTGGCAGTGGAATGCCTTGCTTGGGGTGAAATGATTAAAAAAAAAAAATTGTGTTTCTCAGTCCTTATCAATCTATAATAGTCTATATAAATTTATTTGTTTCTTTGTCTGCCTGTCTGTCTGTCTGTCTGTCTGCTCCCACCTCTTTATCTATCAGAGATGGATAGATAATCAACCTAGCAATCTGTCATATCTATCTCAATCTGTTCCTATTTCTCAAACAACCTTAAGCTGTTCATTCAAGACCTGAAACTGACAATTAAATGAAATGTTATGTTGGATGATCTGTTCCCTCAGCATCTATTTTCCTCATTAAATTAGGGGGTATAAAAGCAGGGGCATGCCTTGATATCCACAGCAAAAGCCAATGAAACCTGGCAATTTTTGGATGAGACAATATCAAATATGAAAAAGTGTATGCCATATTCAAATAAAAGAATAACAGTCAAGGGTAATTGAAGCTAATAGTAACTAAAATTAAATTAAAATCTAGTGAGTGGCTTGTGACAATTCATTTGTGCAAAAGTGGTTTTAGGGTGGAACATCACTCAGAGATGCTTTTGAATTCTATTGAAACTGGAAAGTTAGGATTGGGCAGCTCCAGCCAGGATATGGAAGAAATACTCCATTTTTGGTTTGAACTGATTCTTGTAAAAACAGGGTATAGAAAGGAGAGTCAGAAACTTACAGGAGCAAATCAATGAACCAATATTTTTTCAGCATATTTAGCAATAGATCAGATATATATGTTCCACTTGAGGTCTGGGGTGAGTGTGACTCATCACCATTGTCATCATCATTTAACGTTTATTTCCATACTAGCATGAGTTGGACTGAGTTTTCTCGATGGCTCCCTAATTGAACAATCATGAAATATTGGAGTCAGTTTTACAACCGTATACTTTTACTAATACCAACCAGTTTAGGAGGCTGGGAATTCAGTGTTTTTATCAAGAACCATTGTGATGATACCGACCAAGCAAAAGCAATGGACCGGATGTTTGCACCCTCCAAACCAAAAAGCAAATGACCAAAAGTCGTCGGTGCCCATCCGGGTTCGCACAGATGTTCTGGTTGAAAACTAAAAATTAATTAAATATTAAATTTCCAGTTCACGAGACTACGCAAATTTTATTTATCAGCAAATGGGAAGATCAAGAATCAAATATGGATATGAATTCCCAAATGATCTGCTGCGATCCAAAAAGCCAAAATAAAAAGCTGATACAGAAAGCATCGCCAGACAGACAGACCCAGACTCGAGAGAGACGACTGTAATTAGTAGCCCCCTTGACCCAAGTCAAGCGGCTTACTATGCTAGCCTCCCTTACCCCTCTTATCTTATCTTTCCCTGTTTCAAAACTACTTACTGACCTAAGGAGCGAATACAAAAAAAACATTCCTTACTTACAACACTCCCACATACCTAAGCATTAATTCTCTTTTCAACATTTTATTGCCATGAACATTTTAACATCCATTGGACCTGTACTTCAAGTATTACTTTAATTGTAAAAACCTTCACTGATATGTGTATATATAAAATGTTATTTTTCAACTCAATTTGCTTTCCTTGATTTGTAATCATTTTATGACTTATAGTGGGCTATCTACAATGAGGCCAAATTCCATTAATCTGCAACAATATACAACTACCCTTCACTAGAGCGGACTCTACACTATAAACTGGAAAAGAATGAATAATCCACTATACCATCTCTTGGAAGATTATCTACTAAGATTAAAGAGTTCAGCCTACCCTATTCTATACAGAGTAAGTGTAAAGTATTAGAAAACTGCAGATCAAATGGCTGGAAAGCAAGCTGTATGCCAATCAAAGTGGGAACCAGAGGCTTTGTAGCACAGTCACTCTGCAGAGCCTTAACAGATATTGGATCGGTGGGGTTAAAGAAACGAAAAGCCATTAAAATGATTAAAGACACCGCTGAGCGAACTGCCAAATGGCTATGGATTAAGCAAAATAGTGCATGGCTCCATAGAAATTAGAAATGACCATTTTTGATTAAACACCCACTGAAGTTCGTATTTATTATACTAAATGGAAATTTTTTCCGACTCCTTGAGAAACCTAACATACCTGAATGCTGTGGACTCTTCTTATGTGTTTCCTGCCAGTATTAAACACAAGTCGGCTTAGAAAAATAAATCAGTGTCGTATAGCATAGAACAGAAGGAGGGTGCGTCGGAGTCTGATCAGCTCTGATGGGGTCAACTCAGCAAGGGTAGTATGATGTTGCAAGACCCAAAACTGACCAGTGACCTGAGTAAAATACATCACTGATGACATCCTCCTGCGCTACAAAATGTGTGTATTGTTGAAGCTATACAGAGTAAGTATAATTTTTTTTTTATGTCAGAGATTTTCTTCTCTTAGACAAGTTTCTATCCTAAGCTAAAGATTCTTACCAGCCTAACTTTTTTCTTTTTCTCTTAAATGACTGAAATTTGGGTGTTAACCATTTGCCTATAGCTGGGACCCTAACAGGGGCTACCAACCCAGGTGCGGGTGGACATGGGAACAACAGCAATTAAGAGGTGGCTCCATACTCCTCTAAACCTCCAATCTCCTAATCAGAGGCCTTAGTTTATCATCATACCCAGCACCAATAGCTTGAGCTTCCTTGGCAGAACAACCATCCGTAGTGATGGGTGAAAGGTCAGGGTCAGCTAGGTGATCATAGAATCTTATGAGTTTGATCTTGACTGAATTGAAGCTTACAAACCAACAATAGCTTGCTTCTACACTGGACATGGCTTTCATGGGTTAGTGTATATAATATTTTCTTTACTGAAAACTTTGAAATAAAATGAACTGACTCAAAAGGTTTTAAAAAATAATATATTTTCATTTATTTTCTTTAGAGTGATGACTGTGTCCTTTGGTATTTGGCATAGTAAAAATTTTATTCATAAGGCAGATATCAGTAGCAGTCTGGAGTAATGTTAGTGGTAGTTGGAAGTCAGACCATGATAGACATAGTAGTTATCATAGAAATAGGTCAGCATCAATCTACTGTGCTTTTTCCTGCTTTAAACAGAGCAGAAATTTCATAGCAGATGATCTTTTAATTAGTGCTTCACTTGATGGCTGGTTTCTATGTGATAGTGTTTCTATTCATCCTTTCACTGTCTTTTCTGCTTTTAACTCAGAGATGTCAGCTTATATCCTTTTGACCAGGAACAAGAATCTGGAATGAACATAGGTTTTGGCTAACATCAAAAGTCACTTTGTGTCAATCTTTTTGATTGGCCAAAATTATTTTATTTTTCGGTGTTCCTTTTTATTTTATTTTATTTTATCATAAAGGACGTTATACATGTAGTTTCTCTGATTTTTATTAGTTTTTAGCAATAAATTAGTATGTTTTTTTCCAGCATTTTTCAGCTAAGATCAGTCTTTATTTTGAGTTTGTTTTCTTATTAGTTGTGAGAAGTCTAGAAAGAGAAGATCAGACAGAGAGGGGGAAGAGAAAGAGATTTAGGTTTTAAAGAAAAGTGCAAATGCCTTATTTTAATTTGAATATTTTTTTATTTTTTGTTTATATATTTTATTTTTATATTTTATTTTACTTTACTTTTATCATGACTCATGACAGGTTCAAATATTAATGGACTGAAGGTGTTAACATGTACATGTTTTGTCTTGTGGTATTAAGATGGACTCTCATAAAGATCATGTTCAAGACCACAAACATGCTTGTCCGTTGCCTGACCTTACAAAGTTGGGCATATCACTTAGGGGCTGACACACTGTGCATCTTGGCTCATGAATAGGAGTACTGTTAGCGTATCATGGCTAGACATATCAAAGAGGTCATTTACTTTTTATTTAATTTCGAAAGATAAAGCAACCAAAGTGGTTTTGGAGTCTCATTTTAGATACTTGGGAATATTCTCAGTCAGAAGCCATCTTCTGAGTAAACCAGGTTACTTGACCAGAAAGTATTTCTAACCAGAACCTAGCCTGCAAGATCATATACTGCTTTTATCAAAACCTGTCAACATATCTCTTACACTTGGTTGTGATGCATGTCTCTGGTATACCCTTATAAGGCTGGGTGTGATGATAGGTATATTAGGCTTTGTATATTAGTACCCCAATGTCAATTTTTGGAGATGATGTTCTCATTCAGTAACAGTAATAATTCAAGATAATAATACTAACAGTGTAAATAAAGAAACTATTTTATATATTATATTATATACAGCCAATACAAGGCCCAAGAGCTCTTAAAATTTCAAATGAGATTGTTATAAGAGTATGAAAAGAGGGAGTAAGAAATGCATATTATGATAGTGCTGTGGAGTAGTTTTCACACTGAAAGTTATAATCATGCTATGTAGGTTACTAATCGACTTAACACACCTAAAATGTTAGGAACTTGGTAGTCTTCCACTGAAAGCTGACTACTTAGTATTTGGCTAACTGCCGAATAATATCAACTGTCTAGTAGTTCTACTGAACTCCAATAGAACTCTAAAGAACTCTCTAGAACTTCTCACAACTTCCCAAGAACTTCTCGAGTTAACTTCCTGTTAACTCTTATTAATATAGGAGGGAGAGTTCATTATCTGAGGAATAGATGTGTTTCACCATAACAGATAGAGAGCTATCCATTGAGAAAGGCATTTGGCTGTGGGTTAAATAAGGATATATACTTAATTATATTTTTTTGGCAGACTGCCGCTGAATTCAAAATGTATGAAGAAGGCAACAGGAAAATGTTCTATTACCTTTCCCAAGAACAGTTATAAAACTGACTTGAAGCAAATGCTTCATTATCTTTCCTAAGAATAGTTATGGAACTGACTTGAAACAAATGCTCCTTATATCTTTCCCAAGAACTTTTACGATACTGACTTGAAGAAAATGATCAATTATCTTTTTCCAAGAACAGTTATCCTTGACTTGAAAAGGTTAAGATTGTAGTGATTAAGAAAATGTATTTTTCACAATGTAATACTTCTGGAGAAGAAGCTGTCTGAATGGAACTTCTTCTTTGCCAATGGTATACAAAGTGTTATCTCAGTGTACAAGGCACAGTTGAGTCCTAGCTATTAAGGTCTGGACTGGTGGATCTAAGGAATGCAGCCAAGAAAGTGGTGATAGAATAGTGAGAGATGAGTATCATTTCTTCTGTAAGAAAGAGGTTGTAGGATGGGAAATATTTCCTCACCCACAATCCGATGAAATTAGCTAAAGATGAAATAAAATAAAAGAATTTGTCTATATTTCTGAGATGAGGTAGCATTTACACTATTTAGATTATTAGGACTATTGTCCTCATCTTCAATGCTATTTTCACAACATTTTGGTTGTTTTATGCTCCAGCCTTCTTCAAACCAAACCCTTTATTATAACCACTGCTGTAGTCCTTACCCATTAGGCCATGTGTCTTTCCTCAAGGACACATAGCCCAGTGGATATAGGCATTGGTTTGTTCCAGTGACCTGACCCAAAGAGTTGTGAGTTCAATACTAGGCTACAACAGTGGAGAACAAATAACTTAGAATGTCAGGTTAAAGGGAGATAACTCATGACTACCAGAATTGGCTTCACTCAAGGAATGAAAATGATTTACTCCAGTGATCATAATAAAGGGTTTGGTTTGAAATTCCTAGCTCCTGAACAAGGCCAGAGCCTACAATGGCCAAAACATTGTGAAAATAGCAATGAAGATGAGGACAATAGTTCAAATAATGTAAATAGCGAAAATGAAAATAATTAAGGTTAAAAAAATACTGGCAAAAAATCATTAATGGTTAATAATGTTTCATCTCATAATGAATCCAAGTTGGACACCTCAAGGTGGTGAAATGGTTAGCAAGTATGTCCTGCCAGAATCATAATAATTGAGTAGTGAGTTCGATTCTGACTGGGTGCCCCATATTTTTGGCCTTGTGCCACATCTAAGCTACACTTAGAAAATCACCATAATGAATTCAAGTTATTAATACTAATAATTCTTCTTTTATGTGCAATGTCACTTCAGGATGTAAGCAATCATGGCCCTCCTCATTTTCCTGTTTCTTGTTGCTCTTAATATATTTCATCATGTTATTTCTCCCAAACCCTGCTCACCCATTCATTGTTTTAAGCCTATCGAGTATATCACATACTGTTTTCCCCTGCCTCTCTTTCTTTCTATCTGCCTTGTGAGTACCAAACTCTCCAAACCCTCCTTCCTCATTACATGTCCCAGAAACTTTAGCTGTCTTTTTCTGATGTTAAGTATAAGTTTTCTTTTCATTTTTATTCTCTCAAAAACCTTGTCATTGCACACACGTTCAGTCAATGGTATCCTCTGTATTCCTGTTACTTCAAGTTTTCATCTTTGACGAAATTGCCTAGCATTTGTTACCATATAGGAAAACAGATATCACATAACAGTCTATATCCACTGGGCTATGTCTCCTTGAGGAAAGACACATGGCCTAATGGGTAAGGACTACAGCAGTGATTGTAATAAAGGGTTTGGTTTGAAATTCCTAGCACCTGAAGAAGGCTGGAGCATACAACAACCAAAATGTTGTGAAAATAGCATTGAAGATGAGGACAATAGTCCAAATAATCTAAATAGTGTAAATACTACCTCATCTCAGAAATATAGACAAATTCTTTCATTTTATTTCATCTTTTAGTTAATTTAATCGAATTGTGGGTGAGGAAACAGTACTCTTTTCACTGTTTCCAACAAAATTTTCCTGCCTCTCAATACTCTACTCATCATTTGGAATGTGTCCTTGGCCATGCCAATATGCCTTCGGATCTCAGTAGTGCAAATAAACCAACTAAAATTAAGATAAAAAAATACCAATCAAAAATTAATAAGGGCTAACCATTTTATCCAGTAATAATAATTGAAGATAATATTACTCATAATAATACTAATAGTGTAAATAAACCAACTAAAATTAAGATAAAAGAAATACCAATAAAAAATTAATAATGGTTGATAATGTTTTGTTTAATAATTCACAAGATTTAAAATGATTATTATGTATACTGTTTATATCCATCTTTAATTCTCTATCATTTTGTCTGTCGATATCAGATTGTCCATCTATCTATTTTCATCTCTTGTCAATATAAATGCCTGTCTTTTTTGTAGCTCTCAGTCTTTTCATATTGAGCTGTCACTGATTTATATTCAGCTATCTATGTTGAATTACAAACACTGTTCTCTTTATATTAAAGAAAAAATTAAAGATATATATAAAATAGTCACTAATGTTAAATTATGCATATTATTACAGAATCGCTTTGTTGTCCATTGCAAAATTTATTTCAACATTTTTCTTGTTTTCTATTTGTTGTTTTTTTTATTTTTTTCTTCTTTCACTTTAATTTCCCAGCAAGTGACTATCCATTGTGTGCAATATTTTTAAATTGCTGATACTGGGCATTGCATTTTATGCTGGACATTTTGACAGCTACAAGTACGTGGAAGCAACAAAATGGTTATATGAAGGAAGAAAACACACAGAAAAATACATGTGCATGCCTGAGTGCATACTAATAATGAGATGTTTAGATGAAATACAATTTTAAAAGGCTGACACACACACACACACACACATATGCACATACAAACAGAGGCATGAAGACAGATAAGAGAATACGCACATAGATATGAACAAAGTGACATATATATATTAACATAGATAGTTAAATTTTCTATATAGATATTGAAGGTGTAGCAAATTAACAGTTATGAGTGTGGAAAAAGAAATTGGCAAGCAAGCCAAATTGGATTCACTTCCCGTTAATGTCATAGGGAAAAGCATTAAGCCATTTCTTCTTCACTCGGCTTTGTACTTAAGAATTTTGTTTTTTGTCAAACTGTCTCTGAATGAATTCAGAAAGTATGGAGAAGGCAGTAGGAAAATGCTCTACTATATTTTCCAAAAACAGCTATGGCACTGCACAGTTACTGGGAACTAGTCTGGGAGATATATAACTTAGAATTCAAAATCCATGGAGAAGTCAGGTGAGAACTAATCCACTATCTTTCCCATGAACTATCATATCAATACTCAGCTTACAGATATTAAAGTAAAAGGAAGCCTTGGAGAGCCATAATTGTAGAAATTGGCATTTCTTAAAAGATAAATAAAAAATCTCAGGGAATTAAATTGTCAAAAAATGTCCAAATTTCTACTGAGACCACAGTAGCAACCTTCTTCTTTTGATGCCCCTTCAGCACATAGGCGATCTTGTCTTTCCACAACTTCCTATCCTTCAAGGCCCTTAGCAACATTTGTACCTTTTCCTGTTGATCCCTGTTTTGCTATTCAGGTAGGTGAGCTTGTCAAGTAGGTACCACACTATCTGCCCTTATATCTCTTGCTCTCAATATGACCTGTGTTAAATAATTTTTACAAGCCCCCATTTCTCATGATGGATCCAAGAAAATTCAGATCTTTCTAATACTGAGTATAAGTGTTATTTTTGCTACTATTTTCTTTAAGACTTCCTCATTGTTTACTCACTTCAGCCACAGAATTCTCAAAATCTTTCTATAGAACCACATTTCTGTTACTTCCAGCTTTCTCTCCATGTGTGAAGAGATTGTCCATTATTCCCGGCCATACAAGAAGATTGATGTCCAACACTCTTATTTTTTGTTTCCAACAAAATGAAAATTTTCTAAAGTTCTTGAAAAGGGTATGAATTCACATCTGAGATCTTTCCTATGACTGGACAAGATGCCAGACCAGTAATCTAAAAGATACAGCTTTTTATACTATAACTCTTTTGATCTAACACTAACTTCCTGGTGAGGATAAAAACTGTCTGATTATATTCAATGCCTCAAAAACCAACCGAGTTACATTCCATCATTGCCAATCAGACCCTGAACTACCACCAGTCACAATGAACAGATGCCTTAAGAAGATATTGGGCCTCAAATTTACACCCAACTTCAAGTAGAACAACTATATATGATCCATTGCTAAAGATGCAGCTAAAATAATCAGCGACCTGTGCCACTCCAGTAAGTAACTGACTTCTCATGCTACCTTCTACTGCTAGGTGAGCCAGATCAAGCTAAAAATGGAGTATTGTTGCCATATTTGGGCAGGTGCTACTCAGTCCTTACTTTCCAATTCAAAAGTATCTCCTAGTTCTTATTGGAGAGTAATTATTTTCCACCCTCTAAAATGTTTCTCTCTCACACACACAGGTGAGATGTGGCAAGTCTCTCACTACTACCATGAAAAGTGCTTGAACAAACTCCATTCTTTGGTTCTGCTAAGTCTAATCTTCAGAGCTAGAACCCACCATATCACTTGCATAGTAACAAACCACCCACATTCCCTCTGTATTACATTAACAAGAAGTTATTTCTACTCAAACAGCTTCTACTTGCTAACTACTGCCCTGTGAAACAGACTCCAGGAGGTTATTTCTCTAATCCCTATAATATTAACCTGTTCAAGTCTAGATTTAACCATTAACTTCTCTTCCTATCCATATAAACTACCTCTTAATGCAAACCACTACCTTGAGTGGCACCCAGGCATTGCAAACCTTGCTGTAAAAAAAAAGAAGAAAATCAAGGGACTTGCACCTAAGAAAATAAATTAGACTTTGAATACCTGTGCACTTGTCAAATATATGGGTATGAATATATAATTTTATTACAAACCATGAGTGGTTTGTCATTTCATACAAAAAGAAAAAAATTAAAAACAAAATCTTCTACAGCAATAAGAAGATTGTATTGCCACAATTTTCTAATACCAGGCATTTGGTATTTAAAATCATGGTTTTACCTTATCACAAGTCCTGAGTACAGATACCACAGATAAATATACAGGTAGATGGATGAATGTGGGAGAAAGATGAAGATAGATAGATAGATAGATAGATAGATAGATAGATAGATAGATAGATAGATAGATCATTTAGTTCATAGCAATTTTATTGTGAAGATAGATACATATATGAACTGACTGAACTAGATAGATAGATAGATAGATAGATAGATATGGATAGACTGAACTAGATAGATAGATAGATAGATAGATAGATAGATAGATAGATAGATAGATAGATAGATAGACTGAACTAGATAGATAGATAGATAGATAGATAGATAGATAGATAGATAGACTGAATGATTTTAATGAGGTTAATGATTTTAAACAAATAGATAAATAAATGATCTTAGATAGATAGATAGATAGATAGATAGATAGATAGATAGATAGATAGATAGATAGATATGAAAAGATTTGTGTGATGAGAACACAATCTCAGAAATTGTGAAATAAGTTGAACAGAGATGGAAAGCAATCAAAAGATTAATTGAAAACATTGTTTAAATAAGAAAAAGGAAAAAAATACTTTAAGATTATTACAAAAAGAAATTTCAAGATGACAGTGCACTGATTGCCCTGAAGACATGGTTGACATCAATGCAATGTTGCAGTATGCTGTCATCTAGGATCTTGCCATGGCTTTTATACTGAAAATTTAAGTCAAAGTGTTGCCCACCTGCAGTTTTGTTTTTGAGGCTATTTACCTACTTTTACATTCATCCTCTTTAGTTTTGCTAAGGTAACAAAATGGTGCTACTATACTTATGATACTGTTTTTAATTTTAATTCATATCTCTCTCGTCTCTCATATCAATATTCACATCTCTCACCAAATATCTCTAAAATAAACTTGTAAGCCTAGAAATCATGATGGAGTCACTCCAAATAAATAGAAAAGCGAAATCCAAGAAATTGACCCCCAACTTATGTGCTTACTTCATTATAAAAATTTAATAAGCAAAATAAAAAATATGTGGATTTATCAGCAAAAAAATATTTGAAGCCGGTGTTGCAAATGTAAACACTAGAGCAAAAAGACACAGAATATTAAAAACAATGGCATGAAGGCAAATCAAATTACTGTTTTTAAGTAAACAGCACACAGAAAAATTGTTTAAAGAAGTACCATGCCATTGTAATAGTTTGTAACTAGTTAGAAAATAAAAAGCAACGTTTTACATACAAAAAAACATTTATTAGTCAAGTCTTCATTGTTTTTTAAAAAATTTTCCATCGTTCTACAATCTTGATGCCATTTCTATAGAAACTGTGCTTTTTGTTGGAAAAAGTTTGTTTTTGACTGACTGTACAGTCAATTGTTTTGTCATTTAAATTGTTTTGTAGGGAACAGAACAAACGTAACTTTGAAGGAGCCAAGTCAGGATATATGGTGGATGCAGAAGGGTTTCCCATTTCAACTCTTCAGACTTCTGTTTTGCAACATGCAATCTTGCATTGTCATGGTGAAAAATCAAGCCTTTTCAATTTACCAAAAGGGTATGTTTTTTAAAGTGAAGTCTCTTTAAATGGTGAAAAGCAATTGAGATATTGAATTTGGAACTCTTAGCAATCTTTTTCTTCAATATCTTCAACCTATTCTCCACAATAGCAAGCAGAACATCTTCATTGATGTCAGATATTTACCCAGAGTGTGGTTAAGTGTTTACAGTAAACTCACCCTATTGAAATGTGTCAAACCAATTTTGACCATCCAAAGAGCTGGAGCACAATCCAAATAAACCTTCTGAATGTGTTATGTCATAATTCCAATGTTTAGCCTTTTCCAAAATTCTTAGTGCATAATATAGCAAAAGTGCTACTTTTCATTCCACATCTTTAAGACATTCATTTATGGTCAACATGTCAACATTCAACAAAGTTTGACTTGCAACAGGATGATGCAAGGTTTCAATCTAGAGCCCACCAGAAATTGGCACCAAAACAAACATGAATGTTGAGTTTTATATTAACAACAAAAATTTGGCATAAACTTTTGCAAGGACCTGATATATGAAAACTGATTTCCTTCATAAGTTGACTATTACCCCCATCCAAAAAAGAAGGTTTTCAAATACATAAAATTAGTTAAATGGGCCACAGCATTGCCAGATATTAATTCAAAAGAAAACACGGGGTCCATCAGTAAGAGAGATGTATATTAAAATGGAAAATAATATGCAAGCGGAGAAGATTTGGGGGAATCAATAAAAATTACTTCTGCAAATAAAGATAAAAAATAAACATATCCTGAAACATTTACCAAAATCATTTGGTTAATACTAACTATATTGTATAGATAGATAGATAGACAGATAGATAGATATTTGAACAGAATAAAAAAGATAGGTATGAAATGAGATATATATATATATATATATATATATATAAAGAGAGAGAGAGAGAGAAAGAGATAGGGGCTGACTGAAAAAGGCTGACTAAAATATACGACAGATAGATAGATAGATAGATAGATAGATAGATAGATAGATAGATAGATGTACAGACTAAAATAGCCATTATTTTCATTTAAAGATTCAGTACAATTTTAGGGCAGCCAGTTCATCTATGTATATACATACATATGTATGTGTGTGTGTATTTTAGCTCATTTGTCTTATGAAGAACAGAACAAATGATGTCTATATATATATATATATATATATATATATATATTCTCCTTTGTCTATTTCTCAGTGTTTTATGCATGATGCAATCATTAGGTGTTTATATATCTCACTTTAAATGTTATTTTTAGTACATACTCATATTTAAGTAGACATTTTATCCATTTATTAAACAGTATATTTATTTTCATCTACCAGCCCAAATGTTCAAGAAATCTTATTAAAGAAACATTTTACACTCTCTGAAAAATTTGAAAATAAAGTATATATATATATATATATATATATATATATATATATATATATATACACACACATTTCACCATGTTTTATGTAAATACATATATTTTGCGTGTGCAGAGAGATATCTATGTCAGATAGATACATATGAGGAGAATGAGATGGAAAGATATGTTGATTTTCTAAGTGCAGGTTAGATGTGACACAATGCCAAAAGTGTGGCAAACCCAGTTAGGATCAAATTCACTAATCAGTTGTAATAGATTCTAATGAGACATGCTTGCTACCCATTACACCATGCTGAGGTGCTCAAAATAAACAGACATGAGTAGAATTAGATAGATAGATAGATAGATAGATAGATAGATAGATAGATAGATAGATAGATAGATACTAACAAATTGAGGCAAAGTTGAACCAAGATACATAATGAATATATTGCAATTGATAAAGTAGACAAAATAGCAGGTGGATATTTCTGCTATCATACTGGATTTGTTCAATTTATTTACCAGTGCAACTCTGATTACTTCACAATTCAAATATGGATTTTTTTTTCAAAGAAACAATCTTGCAGGCATTGTGCATGTAAAGCATTTGGATGGTTCAACTGATTTCTTTATAAATGGAATGGCAGATATATAGAATTGGAAGTGTGATGGTCAGGGTGGGTAACAAGGAAAACATGAGTATATTTTTTTCTCAGAACCTTCAATGCCTGCAGATAATACAGACTTGCATGAGAATTTTTCATTCATGGCAAAGGGAAAATTCTTTGTGCACTTTTATTCAATATTTCAACTCTGATAATTTGACAAAATCATAGAAAGATTTGGGCAGAACAAACTCTTGTACATCCAATAAGATTTATTAGGCATTTGCATATATATATATATATATATATATATATATATATATATATATATATATAGGGCTCTATATTCAGTTCTTTTGATTGTGCATTGAGCACTTTTTAAATAACCATCTACTGGTATAACTAGTATCTCTTTTACTGTTTTATAGATAGATAGATAGATAGATAGATAGATAGATAGATAGATAGATAGATAGATATAAACAGAATGAGGTAGATATGAATAGAATGAGATAGATAGATAGATAGATAGATAGATAGATAGATAGATAGATAGATAGATATAAACAGAATGAGATAGATATATATGAGTAGAATGAGGTAGATAGATAGATAGATATAAACAGAAGGAGATATGAGTAGAATGAGATAGATAGATAGATAGATAGATAGATAGATAGATAGATATAAACAGAATGAGATATGAGTAGAATGAGGTAGATAGAGAGATAGATACTAGGACAATTTTGATACTCTCTTACTAAAAATAATAGAAAAACATTCATATATATATATGCTCTCACACCCTGATTGAGCACTCTAGAAGAATGGGAGACTTTGAAAACAGTGGCTACTCCAGCATATACGCATCGCTCATTCAATAATGAATTAGAGCAGTCTGGCTATTGGGCGTGTGTAGTGATATATGTGCTAAAAAGTCTGCCTCCTTCTACCGAACGCTCGTGGCCCAGAGGTAGAATCGCCGACTGACGCCAATTCGGTCGGGTTAAAAAGCAATCGGAGTCTAATCATACTGATGAGCTGTGATACAGCGAAACAGATCTGTCTGTGGATATATATATATATATATATATATATATATATAAATGTTTATCCTGATAATTTCGATATATGAGAATCTAACAACCTAATTCAGTTTTTATGTTTGTGTCGGGTGTGTAACTTCAGTCTCACTAGAAAGCTACATACAAGTCCACATATTGTACAATAACAAGCATCTCAGGACATAGCAACAGGAATACTTGCAGATGCTTTTCACCATTGTCTTTTATCTCTTAGTCGGTTAATACAACTGATTTTGAAATTTCTAATACCAGTCTGGCACAAATAGATCCACAATCCAGTGAAAATATATAATGTGCAATGTATAAACTGTTTCCATCTTAGATTTTTTTTTTTGAACATGTACATTGTTTGCTTTTTCATTTTATTAGCTGCACAGTATAGCAGGGTGAGTTGGGCAACATCTGTGAGAGAAAGATTATCATGACATAATTCACTCAACCAGAAATTTGGAAATAGCGACAGCATGCTGTACTGCTTGGCATTCATACCGGAAGCTCTAATACAAAGATTTCAGATTGTTTGGGTGTCAATCTAAGGACAGCACAGGAGATTCAGAAAAAGTTGAATGAGACTAATGATGATTGCAAAGGTGTTCAGAATGATTACTAGTGATGGCAATATTATGCCTCCATTCAGCTTCTCAAAAAGCCTCAGACTCAACATAGAGGCCTACATCAAGGGCTTTGAGGATGTAGTGCTGCTCTGGTTCAAGAGGGTGGCTACTGGAAGACCCTATGTCTTGCAACAGGACTTTGTGCCATGCCACACAAGCAGGAGAATCAAGTCATGGATGTCATGCCTTACATCTGGCCACCTAACTCCCCAGATTGCAACCCCCTTGATTATTATGTGTGGGACACAATTGAGTGAGAGATCAACAAAATTCTTTGTAACACCAAAGATGAACTGAAGGCAATGATTATGGCAGCATTCACCAGTTTAAATGAAGAGATTGTCTCAAAGAATTGCTAGATATTCTGGTGGCCGTGGTTGAAGTCAATGGTGACTTTATCATTTTTGCACAAAAATTTATGACTTATTTATGACAATTTATGACTCATTTATGACAATGGTGACTTTATCATTTTTGCACATATATATATATATATTGGTTATAAATCCAAAAGAAATAGCTAGGAGGTAAATTCCAATGGATCCTATTAATATTAAAACTGATCCAGCCAGAGTGAATTTTTTAAAATTGGATGGCCATTTCAACAAGTGAATTTGACACCCATCTCATTTGTTTTCGCTGATGAGACAGGTGTTAAATTCACTCATCAAAATGGCTATGTGATCTTGAAAAATTTGAATTTTTTATATGTAATAAAAGAAGGAAATTACTTGAAAAGTAAATGAAACTCATCTGCAGCAAGCTGAATGTAAAATGCTCCTCATGCTAATAACACTTTTACAGGGCTTCTCTACGGCACATGATTTCATTGATTTTCTTTTGAATGTCTTCCTCTCAAATTTACATTTAAATTAATTTAGGGTCATCAAGAGAGTATGTGTACCATTTCAAGGCCCTCCTTTCAACAGTTTCACTTGCACACCAGTTCCCACCTCAGTGATGTGAGGCCCCATTATAATGATATACTAGTGTATCTTAGATATACAAGTTCAAATATCCAACAGCAAAATTTAGGGGGAAAAAATTGACAAACCTTGCATTCTTAGAATACAATGTGAACTTCCTTATAAATTCACGATCAGTCATGACATGTTGTCATGTTTGCTGAAACGCTCCACGGAATATTTTGTTTTTTTTTTATATCCACATAGAACTATTTTCAATTACTTCTCAGTAGGTGTTTTATACTTTTGGCCCTATTATGCACTTTGATTCCAATTTGGCCCAGAAATATATATATATATATATGTTTGAATAGATGTTTTTATCCAACATTAATTATTAGTTGGTATAAATATTTGAGTTGCTGTCCCTGCTTTCAATATTCTGAAATTAATAACATCCAACCAAGAATGCCTTTATTCCTAGTAATTCAAATCTTCTATCAACATAGCCCCCATGCCTGAATTGGTAAAGGTACATTTCATCTGAAGGAAAAAGGGGATACAGGTTCAATTCCTGTTGGTGGCATAATTTTTCTAATGAGTTAAAAATCACAGCAAAATATTTGAAAAAATTATATATATATATATATATATATATGTTAGCAAGGAACACGCGAAACTTTTATTCTTTTTGAGAAAGGTTCTATAGAATCCTCCATCAAAATTTTCTCAATTTTTAAACTTGAATGCAGTTTCGAATTCTTAATTCAAAACAAAATATAGGAGAGACATACATGCTCAAAGAAACTTATGGTAAAATTTTAGTCATCGTATATGTGCCTTCAGTTGTAATACTTTATCTAAACTACAGATAATTTTTTTAGTTTTTAGTATATAAAAATGTCATCAAAATTTTGCTTGTTCCTTGTTAAGTTTTGTATAACTAAGAATCTTTTTCAAATGTTTAAAGCAGAGGAACGAACCTGAATTTATCCATAGTTTAGATAAACTATTACAACTGATGACATGCATACAACGACTATAATTTCACTGTGAGTTTCTTAGGGTGTGTGTAAATAAGTATGTATGTCCCTCCCATATTTTGTTTCAAATTAAGAATTTGAAACTGCATTCAAGTTTAAAAATTGAGAAAATTTTCATGGAATATTCTATAGAACCTTTCTCAAAAATAATCCTCTTTCTCAATTGTAATTATAAAAATCTATAGAGGAAGTGTATGTTAACACATTCCTATTTTAATCCAATTTGTTTTTCCTGGCTAGTTGGCTATATATATAAACATAGTGATAAACAATTGTCTGTTTCTAATCAGACTAAATTAAATTATTTGGTTTGTAAGTGTTTTAGATGATGAACCTACTGGTGATGGAATTGTCTTTAAGTTTTTAACATATGAGCCTTCTTAGATAGAAACTCATATACTTGCTTGGTTTAGAATTTTGTGTCCCTTTTTCAATGCCTGACCATGAGAAAATATTTACAGAGTTCGAGGTTCTATTTGCACAAGTTCGTAGACTTATGCCTCACTCTACTGAGTTTTTTAGTGACCTTAAGCCTGAACTTAAATGTTATGCCCATTCTTATGCTGGTGCCTCTGTTTCTTTTTCAGAGTTCAAATGGGGTGAACAGCACTGACGTGTAACTAAAGATTTAAAAACAATTATAACCTTGTTATCACTAAACTTAATAAAGATGCCGATGTATGCTACTGGGCTATTCTGATTATGTTTCTAAGATGGATAATATTGTTAATGATACATTGAAATTTCTAAAATTAGGTCCAGTTGAGACTCATGATTGCACTGCTTCTATTGAAGCCAAGTTTCAAAAGCAGTTATTAAAGAGAGTCAAGAACGGTTTATTATCTTCTGATAAATATTTCATAGCAAAATGACCAACAATGCATTTTATAGTAAAATTGAAGACATTACACTGCAGTCGCTCTCTCATTGGTGTGATGTGGCTTCCCTGTGCCTCTTCTATAAGTACTTTCACGGCTTCTGCTCCAATGAACTTAGATCATTAGTGCCCTCTATGTATGAATTTACACAAGCTACTAGATTAGCAACTAGGTCCCACTATTTTACAGTGAAACCGATAATATGTAACCGCAATTTCTACTCCAACAGCTTCTTTTCACTCACTTTCCACCTGTGGAATTCCCTTTCATTTACTTGCTTTGTCGACAGCTACAATCTCCAGGAATTTAAATGTAAGGTGAACAGACATCTCCTATCTCCCTTGCATCCATTCTCTCAAGCTCTTTTCTCCATCTACTCCACCCCCATCCTTGGTATTCTCATCCTCCTGACATTTCCTATAACTAAGGCCTCTTTCTCCTATGTAACCCTCTGTGCAACAGTGGCAGTAGAATGCCTTGGTGAAATAATTTTTTTTTTTTTTTTGACAGTCTCATTTCTTATTTGATTTTGTAAGATTATCTGATAAAAAGAATGACTGGACGATCTCAAAAATGAAGAGATTTGAAGTAACAGAAATATGGTTCTACAGAAGGATGCTGAGGATACCATGGACTAAATATGTGAACAATGACAAACTTTTACATTAAATGAAAACAAAAAGATACTGATGCATAGCATCAGAAAGAGTGGGTAGTGATAATACAGTTTAAGTTGGTTCAGCAAATTGTTTGTTCATGACAATCTGCATGTTGTATGTAGAATTTTTTTAGATGTGATATCAATTTAGGATGTAGGCAAACATGGCTCTCCACAATTCCCTGTCTTTTAGAGGTTGTTTTTGTCTTTTTACTATCTTATTTAAATACAAAATTTTAAAATAAGAAAAAGTAGGAAAACTTTTATGAATTTAATGTCTGACTATTTATTATATATTTCTTCTTTTTTTTTTAAATTTATTTGTTTGAACATTATTTTTAGTGGATACTCATATTTGAGTAGATTTGTAATATAGCAATCTAGCCCCCACCCGAAGAAGGTTGATGCAATCGATGATATTTCCCGTCGATGAAGGGGTCAGCGAATGACAAGACAGGTGTTTGAGAAATACATCCTGTCGGCGTCTGGAGCGGATGTCGCAGGGTTATGAGTCGGGCTCGTTTGACCTTATTTCCGACAGTGGCGGAAATGACTACGGAAGTAAACAAAACAGGTGTCTCTTGGAATTACGTGAGCGTTGCGTAGGCGAGACAAAACCGGAAGGAAAAGTCCCGGTTCTAGAAGACTATAAAAAGAAATCGACACACAGATTCGACAGCAGAGAACGGCCAGTGGAAGCAGAGAGACACCACAGGCAAGACTTACACTCCCGTCGACTCATTCTATGTGCGCTCTCACTCTTCCATTCTCTGTTCCACACAGGCTCGTCGTCAGGAATAGAAATATAATCTTATATTTTTATATATGCGTGTTCTTGTTGTTTGTCGTCGTACAGTGATATATAACACAAGTTTCAAAAGCAGTTATTAAAGAGAGTCAAGAACGGTTTATTATCTTCTGATATTTCTGAATTAATTAGACCCACTGGGACTATTTGTCCCCATTTGTATGGATTACCTAAAATTCATAATCCTGGTGTCCCATCACGACCCATTCTATCTATGATTGGATCTTCCCAGCATAAGATCGCTAGTTGGGTCTCAACAGTTCTACAACCTGTTTTGTTGCACTTTAGATCTTTTTGTATTAAAGATTCCTTTTTGTTTGAGGAATCTATACACAATTTTTCCTCCAGTAGTGGTTTCATGTGTTCATTTGACATTTGTTCCCTGTTCACCTGTGTTCCTTTGTCTGAGACAATAGAGATTTGTTGTGATAATTTGTATCATTCCTTGTTGTCTCCCCCAGATTTTTCTGAGAATGTATTTGTTGATCTTATGAAGTACACTACCTTGTCTGTTGAATTTAGTTTTAATAATATTATTTATCAACAAATTGACGGGGTTGCAATGCGATCACCTTTGGGTCTTTCACTTGCTAATATTTTTGTTGCTTTTCATGAGGCTTTGTTATTTTCACATATTGAGCCTCTTTTAATGTATCTAAATATATTTATAAATGCGTGTGTGTGTGTGTGTGTGTGTGTGTGTCCATTACCTATAGACTCCAAAATGGCTGAACCAATTTTCTTGAATATTTACACAGTTGTACTATAAGTGTCTGCGAGTGTTCTTAGCTAGGTTTTGTCTCCAGGTACCCGTAATAAATATTGAAAATCGGTAATCAAAAAAATCAGTTATAGAAGGAGTGGTCCGATTTTAATCAAATTTCATACACTCATAGACAAAGACATAAGAAACAATATTCAGAAGTCTCAAGGTTGCAGTTCTTACAATAGTGCAGAAAATTGATAATATATATATATATATATATATAAAAGGCAAGATGTTTGTGTGTGTGTGTGTCTGCTTATCTCCCTGTATGTCTGTATTTTTTCAGCCTTTTATTTTAGTTTTTGCTTCGGGTTTGGCTCTAAGTAGGTATAATTGTAGTTCTTAGTCTCAGCCATGATACCATTTACTCAGAGGACTTAATTAGCCTTCAAAATTCAGTTTACGACAAAAAACTTATTTAATATCAATACCAAGAAATCAAAATTTGACTTACATTCATTCATTTTTCTTTCAGTCTATGGTTTCACTTTAACTGGAAACAACTATTGCTTTTTAGTCTTTCGTGCCAACGTCCAAAGAGTCTGAGCTCCAGGACCATGGATTAGTTTTAAAGCTTTCATTACACCCGAGCAACGCCAGGCTACACTGCTAGTCATCGTTATGTTGATGATACTTTTTGCCTTTTTAATAATGAGGGTGAAGCCAACTTATTTTTCACCTTATTAAATTCTATCCATCCATCCTTAAAATTCACCATGGAAAAGGAGTCTAATTGTCGTCTGTCCTTTTTGGATGTTCTAATCTATAGGAATAGTGATGGCCTTTTGACTTCTGTATTTAGGAAGGCCACCTTTTCGACATTGTATATATGTTGGGACTCTTTCTGTCCATGCCAATGTAAAATTAATCTAATTAGAACACTGACTTTCAGAGCTCTTAAAATTTATTCTAATTCCTTCCTCTGTGGTGAAATAGATTTTATTAAAACAACACTTGATATCCTCTGGACATTTTGGATTCCATTATGTGTGATGTCATTAATAATTTTTATAAAGTTAAGCCGCATGTTGTTAAAAAATGTTTTATTTATTTGTGTCTTCCTTATACTGGTACAGAAGGTGAATCTTTAGCGAGGCGGATTTCACATTCTATTAGCAAATGTTATTTGTCTGCTAATGTTCGAATAATATTTTTACTTGACTAATTCTTTCTTTCATTTACAAGGATTATTTTACCCCCACATCATGTTAATTCTGTAATTTAGAAACTTGAATGTAGTTGTTGATACAACTACATAGGTAGAACATCTCAGCATTTAGATTATAGAATGAAACAGTATTTACCTACCAGAATTTTTAATCTGGCTGCAAGTAGTAGCCAACTGGTAAATACATCCGAATCATCTATAGCACAACATGCAATAAATAGCAGGGAATGTGTTGCTGGATTGAGTGCTGGCTGTTTTTCAGTATTATCTAGATTACACTCTTTATGTCATTTTAAAGTTTTGGACTCCATATACATCAAATCCCTCAAGCCTTCTCTCTGTAAACAGAGAGAGTGCTTGCTGGGTTTGAATGTTATTGGACTCTAGTTTTTTTTTGCATTTTTTCCACTCTCATTATCATCTTTTATTTTCTAAGATTAAATTAATTCCCAGAAATTAAACTTGAAAAGGTCTGGGATGAGACCGGTCATATTTTAGTCATCAAAATTTCACTTGTTCCTTCCTATTGTTAAGCTTTGTTCCACCAAAAATTTGTTCATATTTATATATATATATAACGTAGCACATTTGGTATACTATCCTGGTAAATTTCGACAGAGACAAACTCAAAAGAACTCAATGTTAAATTCAATTATTTCATTTAACAGAGTAATATAATTTAGAAAAGATTTTTGATTTACTACAATTTCAGTGGGTAATACATATTTCACCCCATGATGATGTTATTATTGCGTCTCGTCAGACCCAAATGGTACAACAGTTGGTCCTCAAAATATCCCCAAATAATAGTTTTTTATACAGATGTTCACATGTCCATATTTAGAATAGACATTTGTAATGGTAATTTACAAAAAAATTTCTCACTCATTTAAAAAGAACCCCAAAGAATAGAAAAAAGCAAGGATAAAGAAAAAGTAGACGATTGATTAATGGAAAGAAGAGAAAAAAAGAAGAGTAAAAAGAAAAAAAGAAAAGACAAAGAAATAAAATAAAAAGAAAATAAACAGTATCCAGAGAAATAAAATGTTGACTTCATGTATCGACACAGCATCTCTACCGACTTGTCTGCTTTCTTAGAAAAACATGACGTGGAAAATTTAACATAGGAATTTAGTTTCAAAGATAATGGGATATATTTACGGTACAAAAATAAATTGTACATCATAATTTTAATAAAATTTGAAAAAATAACAACTGTTACTATTATTTTAAGAATTCATATTAATTTAAATGAATTTCAAAATTTAAAAATATAAAAAATATTCAATATAAAAATTTAATATGGTAAAATAATCAGCTGTTGTATAAATATACATACATACATACATACATACATACATATGCATGTATGTGAGCATGGTAATTACTCCTTTCACATCTGAGAGTAATTATCAGAACATGCAGTAATGATGGTTTAATGTGTGAAACTGACAGTTACCATGCAGTGTTGATTTCTATGTCCATCCTGTTTATATCTACAATCTCCGTTCACCTTATGAGAGACTAATTTAGAAATGACCAGAGACCAGAGAGGAGTTTATGCATATGTCACTCAGTTGAGCCTCTGTTCTAGGTGGAAAAACAGATATGAGTACTCCAGACAAGTCAAGTGTGGAGTTGGAAGAAAATTTGCAAGCAAAGCATTCAACCTTGTCTGCTGTAGATGTCAAAACTTTGAATGGATTAAATAGCAGGATTAAGGAATTGCTGCTGTTCAATACACTATTGTAGAGCCACCAGTAATCTCTAGAGCCAAACTTGCAAGATGCTATACATTGTTTCATTTTATCAGTAAACAATAACTTTTGCATTCATTGCTTGCATTCATTACGAGTAGAAACAAAGAAGCCAGAAGTCATTTCTGTGGGCAATAGCAACTTAACATGCAGGTGGGAATCAAGGAAATGAATGAAATTTCACTTGGAATTTCCTTGCTGGAAGGAAAACATTGATACCAGTTTTCACCCAGGAGGAAACCTCAGAAGAGCAGTCTTGAACAGAAAGACTAAAACCTTTGTTCCAAGGGACATCAAGAAGGAAATCACAGAAGGAATCCCAATCCACATGTTGGTAACAGAAAGATATTTTGTTAGAAGATTCCTGGATGGAGGGGGAACAGAAAAAGATGTTTACAGACACCACTGCATGACCATAGTAGATAAGAAGGCAGTGCTGTATAGCATGACATAAGTCAGGATTTGAAATAAAGATGAGGTCTAGAAGAGAAACATGTCCTACAGGGTTACTGAAAAAACATGTAAGGAAGTTCACCACTTGAATGAGAAATTGAGTGATTAAGAAGTTCAGGGCTTGGACACCAGCAAGATCAGTGACAGTGTATTTAAGCCACTTGACATGATGGGCATTAAAGTCACCAAGCACAAATACATTTGCAAACAGATGTAGGAAAATTGCTTTATCTATATTGTCAGAAATACTATTGAGCATACAGTTAATGTGAGGAAGGGTCTCAGTCAAGAAAGAAGAGATAGTTGACTAAGTTTAATAAAGAGAGATGGAGACACATGTAAGAAAGGTCTGGAGAATCAAGAGAGATCTCTCTAGCAAGAGGAAGATGTTTGCTAATATAAACTTCTAAGCCATGCATGTGGACATTAGAGTCCCTCCTAAAGAGAGGAAGGTAACCAGGAATTTAGAAATTGGAGGAGGGGATTCCGGAGTTAAGGTTAGTTTCATAGAGAACTAGTATGTCTGGGCACTTTTGATAAGGAACAATTCCAAGCTACAAAAGTTGGTACAAATACCATGGATACTAGAGAAAGAAATGTTGAGGGGTTTAGGTGTTTTTGTTAAGCTGGTTTATTTTTATATATATGATTGTTTACGGTCATGTTTTTGGATTATTGGTAAGGAGAAGCCTAGAGTAGTAGTAGCAGTCAATCATCAAATGCAACATGTGTGGGAAGGATACTGGTGCAGATTGCAGCATAGTGTGGCCACAGGATTTCCCACTGGAGGTGCTTGCAGGAATAGCCTATTATCAATCTTACATTACAGTGGAAATTAAGATTTGAAAGTTTTTTAAAAAATGCTTACACAATGCCCAGCTGTACATGTCACATAATAGCTTTAAAGTATGTTGCTTTTTGAAAACACAAAAATTATGTTACGATCAAAATATGAGGATAAAATAACAATATTGGAAAATAATATCATAGAAAATGGCCAGTGAAGTGGCTGAAAGCACTTGAAAAGTAAAAAATTATGGAACATTTTTACATTCTTATCTCCAACAAAAAAGAAACATGTAAGAAAATTGGAAAAATTAAATAAAAAATTTATAAAATCTTCCTTGTTGGTCATTTTTAATGAAATACACGACCAGCCATAATTATTAGGTCACCCCAGTTTTTTAAAAGAAATGATGTATTTCATACTATTTTTAGTAGATAATTCTAAATGAAAATACAATGGTTCTTTTGTTATTATTACTTTGCAAAATTTTACAAGGCAAGGAAGCAAAGATGAACTCGTCTGAATCACCCTAAATTTTCTTCATTCTTTCATTGATGAAACTGAAATGTAGATAATTATTAAATATTTATAAATTCATTTGATGAACATGTTATTGTGCAGTATTAACAAAAGAACTATTCTATTTTCATTTACAATTATCCACTTGGCAATAAATACTAAAAAATAGTATGAATACATCATTTTTTTTAAACACTGGGGTGGCCTAATAATTATGGTTCATAGTATAGATATATATAATTCCATAAATAAAACATTATTTTTTTTAATATCCACTGTTGCCATGTGTTCTTAAGGATATAGATGTTGGTTAGTTCCTGTGACCTGACCCAAAGAGTTCAATACCAGGCTACAGCAGTGGTAAACAAGTAACTTACAGGGTTAGAGGGAGATAACTCATGACTACCAGAAGAGGCTCTACTATGCAAGGAATGAAGATCATATACCCCAGTGATTGTAATAAAGGGTTCAGTTCGAAATTCTTAGCACCTGAAAAAGGCCAGGGTTTATAATGGCCGAAATGTTATACAAATGGCAACAAAGATGAAGACAATAATCCAAATAATGTAAATACTGTATTATATATCAGTTATTAATATATAAAATTATTTTCAAATAATCTAACAACCAGTTTGCTAAGATTTTATAATTTTAAGAATTGGTTCACACAAACTAATAGGATGCCACCAGACTAGGAAAAAGACAACCTCCAAATCTGGTTTAAATCTGCTTTATAGCCTTACTTGGCAACCTTCCTAAAAAGATAACTCTGAATTCAAAACCATATGTAGCCCTGGCAAGACGCATACTGTGCAGCTAGGGAAAGGTTTGTATTGTTCACACTGACTCTATAACCCTGACTATGGTCAACTATACATACTAATATATATATATATATATATATATATATATATATATATATACACACATGTGATTTTTAGCCACCAGGATATTTGGCTATGATGTTATATTAGTGAAACATTATATCAGCATTTCCAAGACAAGCATTGCTTTTACTGCCATCGTCGCCATGCAAGAACTGTTGTAACTTAATATCCAATTTACTGCCAAAATAAAAAGACTCAAGGAGAAAGCAATTTCTCATGAGACATGTTGGCAGTCACCCCAAACATTTTCAGAACCTCAAGCAAATTAAATCCTTACCTTCCATTGGTTGGACAGTGAAAGCCGCATTTGACTGGAGTAACTTCAACTTGAACTCAAAATCCACTGGAACATCACATGACAAAGTAAATGTATTTTGAATGCTACAAGAAAAAAATAAGAACAGTAGAGAATAGTAAAGTAAAGTGAATGGCTAACAAATGTGTGTGTGTGTGTGTGTGTGTGTGTGTGTGGCACTTTTATGAGCACACAACCAAGTGGTTAAAAGGTTTACTTTCTGATTATAAGAAGTTAAAACTATAAACTACATCTGGCAGCAAGGGTTCTAACTGGAATATTGAAGGTTTTGAGGAATGTAGAACCCCTAATGGCTGTTGTTCAGAGGTCCACACTGTCACTGGGTGTTAGCACCTGCTAAGGTCTCAGTGATGGGCAAATAGTAAATCCACCCAAGCAAAAATACTATAAATATATAAAAATAAATTTGAATAATAAAAATATCACCAATACATTTTTATATGAAAAAGACTAACAATACATTTTATCTGTCGTTGAAGGCATACAGTTGCATTCAAAATATATTTAGTTAAAGCCAAAAAATTGTGTTCAAAATATTTAGAATTCAGCATTAAATAACCCAAAGAGGTGTTGATATACAGCTAAACAAAATCAACCAACCATGAGACCCAGGTTTGAATCACACCATGATCAATTTGTCAGAAAAATGACTTTTTAATATTATCAGCCTAGGAATAGATGCCATCATGCAGCTTCTTTGACAAGTACCTGAAAATCATACCATGGGTTTACTCAAGCCTAGTGAATAAAATTTTGTAGACATAACTATTTCAAAGCCATCAGTAATTGTGCTAGCACAAATTTACAAATCATTGTGACCGAGAGTTTCAGTATACTAGTTTTGTTCAGACTTGTGATCTTTCCAGATTACAAACTCTCTCTCAGAAACTGGAACTAAGATCCACTTAGCAGAGTTGCAAGATAAAGCACAGGAAGACTCTGCAGATGTTGAACAAAATGTGCTGGAGTAGGCATCTGCAAGAGACACTGGTTAGCTCCCCAAGTGGATGTTTCTTATTAAGGTAAACATTATACTTTTATAATACCAAAATTAATACCTATCAGAGTTTTCTTTATTTGGACCTCTTAACATTGAGGCCAGCA
Organism: Ascarosepion bandense; assembly: GCA_037127315.1. NCBI lineage: Eukaryota > Metazoa > Mollusca > Cephalopoda > Sepiida > Sepiidae > Ascarosepion > Ascarosepion bandense. The sequence continues at coordinate 1,725,407 of JBBBDQ010001657.1, read as the reverse complement.
GACATTAATTTTAATGTTTGAAGAAAAAAATAGCATACTAGAAGAAAGTAATAAAAAATAAAGTTACGCAAAAAAAGTCAGTTAACTGCTTAAAAATAAAGTCAGCAAATATAGATAAACTTTGAAAGGTCCCAATGAGATGTGCATTTCTGAAATAAGAAAATTGTACTTTGCTTTGCTGCAATGGCTTCCTATGATCAAATGGTAAGGCACAATTAACTTAAAATTGGTTTGTATGACTGCATAAAGGAATACATATTTGATACCTATCAAGAGACATTTCTTTGAGTAGATCTCTAGGCTAGCAGACATTAATTTTATTGTTAAAAGAAATCATGGCTACCATCTCAAACATATGCACCCAGTAAAATATAATGTTTATATCAGAGGTCTCAAACATATGTAACTTGTGGACTATCTTTCTGTGGTTTGCAGAGAATCATTTTTGTGACCAATATTTTCTTTAAATCTTAATGTTTAATAAATTTCTCACTTGCCTCTTCCATAATTTTTCAGTGGCAGCACTTACCTTGACCTAACCTCCAAGTCCAAACAGACAGTCAATCAATTTTAAGGTTAGCAGAGTCTGTTTCAGTTTCTCTCTAGGGAAGGGAAGAAAACCCGGCCTCCCCATCATAGCATATTCTTCATCAGCTACCTGACAAGAGGCTACAAATATAATTTGCAACAATATCTTTTTATCTTATTTTATCAAAAGAAATAAATTTGACAACTCATATTAGAGGAAGCTGCCACTGCCATTTTTAAATATGATGTTATCTAATTTTAATGTGAGAAAAAGTGCTTCTACCAGACTGAGATAAATAGATTGTTTTCTTGTTTGTTTGTTTGTTTGTTTGTTTTTTGTTTTTTTAATCATATCACCTCGAGCAAGGCGGTAACACCACTGATGTGCAGGGGGCTATGTAAGAGTGAAAAGATTGGAAGAAAGAAAGCCGGAAACCACATCCTGAACAGGGAACAAGGGATGAGCCTCTACACCTGTACAATAGACGTGGGTGGAGTGTGAACCGGGCGATAGTTTAGTCTATCTACTCCAATTGAGAGAAAAAAATGAAAAAGAAAAAAAAAGAAAAGTGAAAAGATTGGAAAAGAGAAAGCCGGAAACCACATCCTGAACAGGAAACAAGGGATGAGCCTCTACACCTGTACAATAGATGTGGGTGGAGTGTGAACCGGGTGATAGTTTAGTCTATCTACTCCAATTGAGGAAAAAAAATAAATAAATAAAAGAGTGAAAAGAATGGAGAAGAGAAAGCCGGAAACCACATCCTAAGCTGGGAACAAGGGATGAGCGTCTTCACCTGTTCAATAGACGTGGGTGGAGTGTGAACCGGGCGATAGATAGATCTATCTACTCCAATTGAAAAAAAAAACAAAGTGAGAAGATTTAATTTTCTTGGGAGCTTTGAAGTAATAAAAATATGAAATATGTTATTCTGCTTTCCCATTTGAATACATGGTAAATGATACTCAGCTTTTGCGCATTTACATGTTTGTGTTGATGTAATCACTTTGTAGTTTTGTTATATTTTGGACTTCTTTAAGAAATTGGAGGATATATGGATTAATGCCATGAAAGAGTTTTTCATGCGGGTTGGTTGTTTGATTTTGTTTAGTGATATATCAACTTCTATGGGTAGTTTAATGCCAAAACCTAAATATTTTGAGCATAATTTTATAACTTTAACTAAATATTTTGAACATAATTGCATGTATTTAGCTACAAACAATGCTGGTCATTTTGCAATAAGAATGTATTGCTGGTAATTCTACTATAAATAGGTGCAGCAGGTGATTTTTCTATAAAAATGTATTTTTATGCATTAATAGATTTCTTTTGGGATTCAATATTTGCCCATAGCTAGGACCCGAACAGCTACTATCACCCAGGGTCAGGGTAAACCTGGGAACAAAGGCAATTAAGAGATGGTTCTATGCTACTCAAAACCTACAATCTCCTGATCAGAGTCCTTGCTGCCAAATGTAGCTTATCATCATGCCAAAGACTTAGATAGATAGATAGATAGATAGATAGATAGATAGATAGATAGATAAGGAACAAATGGAATTTAGTAATGAACATAATGAGACAGATATGAAGAAAATTAGATAGATAGATAGATAGATAGATAGATAGATAGATAGATATTAGCTGAATGAGATAGATAGATAGATAGATAGATAGATAGATAGATAGATAGATAGATAGATAGATAGATTTTATTCTTTCAACACAAAGTTAAAATGTATAGTTCAATCTGGCAGAAAGCCACAGTATCAAGATACTTAATGAATGTTGTATGGAACTTTGTATACTTTGTGGAATTCAGAATGAATTTGCTAACCATTGGAAGTCAAAAGGTACTCAAAATATGTGATATTTGTGCAAAAGTTAATTAATCTGTATACACTAAAGAGTGTCCATCTTTGTTTTTTTTCACATCTTTGCTCATTTTTCCATTATTTTTTTATCAAGTGTGTCAAAACAGGCAATGTGTATTCTTAGGTAATGGAAGCATTTGATAAAATATTTAAAAAGAAAAAATTACATTAAGATATGACGTCCACCCACACCCAGAGATTTAACCAATCCTTTGATTGTTGAAAGAAGATAATGTGTGGGGTTGACGGGTGGGGGAAATAAAGAACTTATTAATCTAACATTCTTGCTAACTTTTGACTTTTAGCTTTATTTAAGCAAAATGTTTTTCGTTGATTTTCTTTAACACAACATTAGTCGAGCTGTCAATTCTACAGACGTGAGCAGACAGAGCAGATAAAAAGATCAACTCCCAAGGAGATTGGAACATGTGTAATTTTTGCCTGAAGGAAGCCTGGCAAAAACCCACCTGCTTTACTGCTAAGCTATCTGAAATTGACAGCATTTTACAATCTCTGTCAGGTCTAACATACATAATATGTTGTGTATATCTTGTCTAATATACTGAATAGGATACATATGTCTACACTCAGATGCAGAATGTGACACAAATATCTTAGATATTTCAACACATTTCTGGTCAAATGTATGCATAGTGCACTGTGATGTACTAAGATAGATCATGTGTCATATATATCTTGTCTAATATATGCAATTTAATGTGCAAGTCTGCTTTAACATATATAATAAAGTGTAAATACCTAACCTCATGATGGTAACACACTGTGTATATTTAGTCAATCATACATAATATGTCAAATACATCTGATCTAACAGCATGAACAAATTCTCTTCAAGTATGAGAAATGATGTTTTTTAAATGTTTAATATTTTCAGTTGACATTGTTGGAATGGAATGTCCCACACTCTCTATTATCTTTGTTTACCATCCAAGATCAAATGGGCGAGCAGAAAGATTCATAGACACTTTTAAAAGAGCTCTAAGAAACAATTAAGGCATGGACACTGGTGAGAGGAATATACAAAAGTTTTTAGCGGTTTACAGAATTACTCCTAGTTTGGACATAGAATCAGGCTTATCACCAGCCAAACTGATGTTCGCAAGAAAAATTCAGTCAGTGTTTTACTGGCAATTGCCTTCTGCAACAAAAAAAGTGGTAGAAAAAGAAAACTTTGCAACCAAATTTTACAAACCAGGAGACAGAGTGGAAACAGCTTCTGGGAAGACGGAATTATCACCAAAAGACTTGGCAGAGTGATATTCATGCTTAAAGGAAGAAGATTTTAATGTAAGAGACATTTAAATCAGTTAAGCCCAAGATATACAAAAGATATCATACCTAGTGAAGAATTACTGATAGAGTTAATATATGATGCATTTGAAATACCAGTTTCCATATCTCTACCAGTACCAATGGAAGTATCTCCAACCCCACCAGTGCCAAATGTGTCAACTTCCTGAAAATCGCTAATGCCACAGATCTCACCAGCAGAAAAATTGGTGGGACGTACAAGTAATGGAAGAAGAAAAAAGTAGGAAGAGGAAAAAAGTCAAACAACTATGTCCTGACCCCAAAAAGAAAAGGTATTGAGCAAAATTTCATGGGAAAATTAGCTCAGGGGGAGGTGTTGTAATGGAATGTCTCATACTCCCTATCTATTATGAGGACTGACTATATTAGTAGCCATATGTAGTGAGCACAGGAGATACCTGTGACCTGCTTTGGCAATAATAGCCTACCACCAGATTCTGTCTTGCCCTAGTGTCTTCTCTTTATAACAAACCTGCTTTCATCTATGCACGTGTTGCTGTTCTTTCACTCGTGTACCACTTTGTCTGTTTGTAACCTCTTTAAAGGACAAAACACTTATGAATATTTATGAGTATTTTTTCCAGTAACTAACAACTTTTTGTTTATAGATACTTTATTTAAAATAAAATTCATTTTGTATTTTACCTTGATAAAGTCCTTCATTGGATGAAATGCATCAGCTAAAAGCAATTATTGTTTTCCTCTTGTCTTTTTTCTTTAATCATCCATAATACATCAAATACATATGCAATATGTTACTTATATCTGTTCTAACATATTGGGTCAGAAAAAATATGTCGTAATTTTCAATAGGTGGCATTTGAATTTTCACACTGAAATTTATGGCATATAAATATACACAACTTGTGCATAGATTGTGAATTAGGAATGTTTTTACAGTTAAAAAAATGTAAGAAAATAGAATGCAATTTCATCATTTGGTGTTCTTTTATTCATGGGAAGGAAAAAAAATGATGCACAAAGAGAAAAAAATATCCATTCAAATTTCTGGGATGAGGCGTTATTATTATTTCAGTCAGTCAGTTAAGTGCCATACATAATACATGCTTGAGAAATCATCTCTTGCAATCCATGACTGACTAGGCAGAATATTTTACCTCAATCAGTCACTTAAGTGCCATACGTGATACACGCTTGGACGATCATGTCTCGAAAGAGACATGACTGAGTGGACAGAAGATTATCCCGCAGTAGGTTGCCATTACTTTCTGCGGTAGACTGGTTGCCGACCAAGACTATAGAACCCAATCTGTCCTGTTATTTAACCCATAACTGGAAGGAATAGATGGATTAATACCTTTTCCAAGGGTATTTGCGCGGAAATGAATGCAATGAATTCAACTGGAATTCGAACTCGGCTTCCAGATTTCTCGTTCCAAGCCGCTATCCAGTGCACCACAACGCACATCCTGGGCTCCCATTTATTTCTGTAGTAGACTGTAGTAGACAGGTTGCCAACCAAGGCTATAGAACTGTCCTGCTATTCAACCCATAGCTGGAGGGAAAAGAGATGGATTCATACTTTTCCTAAGGGTATTTGTGAGTAAGTGAATGCAGCAAATTCAACTGGAATTCAAACTCGGCTCTCCAATTTCTCATTCTAAGCCGATATCCATTACACTGCAACAAATATCCATATCATTATTTATACTATTTACATTCAGACTATCCTCATTTTTGTTGTTTTTATCACAATAATTCAGTCATTATGCCCTCCTTGATGTTATGACCTCTAGCCAATATGACCTCCAGCCGTTATGCCTTCTGACCATTATGCCCTCTGGCCTTCCTCAGTTACACCGATCTACAGGACAATGATCTAGTAGATTAAATCATTGGTTTGTGAATTTTGTGACATAATGGTTGTGAGTTCAATCACTGAGTCGAGCAGTGTTATTACTTTTCTCAGAGGAAATGGTTGAGCAATAACAAAGCAGTACAAAATAAAAATAAGAACTAAACAAGACATCCCTAGGTATAAGAAGTGGAATGAGAAAGTCTACCGTTGTAAATTGAATAAAGGGTTCTGTTCAGAATTCCCTGTAAGTTACATAGATTGATATACACATGAGGAAGGATGGAGTGCATAGCAGACAAAACATTGTGATATGAACAAAAAAATATGAGGACAATAGTTTGAATATAAATACTGTAAATAATAACTCAGAACATAGAGAGATAGATAGATAGATAGATATATAGATAGATAGATAGAGTTGATTCTTACAGCACAAAGTTAAATTTGAAATTCAGACAGAAATTAGAAAGATAAATTTAAAATGTTAAATATTTCTCAAAAGCTATATTATTCTCTTTTTTAAATGTCATCCTTCCCAGTTAGATACAATTTACCAGGACAAAAATATAATGCCAGTCAGTTAGCAAATGGCAATGGTAATGGAGAAATTAGCCATTTTCTCATATGAAAATATTTGGCATTCAATGGCCAGTGTTACTTTCAGTTGAAATTTATAAACTCTTTCTGTTAAAGCAACTTTTCAGAAAAATAGGTTTCTTACTAACTTATTGCTCTTTCCAATATTGATTGTAGTTTCAATAGTTTTAATATAAATAGCAAAAAAATATATGTGCCATTTATGGAGTTGGTGCTATAGCTAAGAGTATTGTTTGGAAGTGGTTCACTAGATTCAGAAATGAGTACTTTGATCTGTGATACTAAGAATGTCTCAGCAGGCTTTCAGTCATTGATGATGACCAAACTAGAACAGTGATTAAGAATAATTGATGACATATGACATGTGACATTGCAGGGCTGCTCATCATATTTTATACAAGTGATGTAAGAGATTTGAAAACACTCGGATACCTGAACTGTCTTGATACTTTATGATTTAACAGAAAAAAACTTAATGGCTATTTTAATCTGCAAATCTGTGTTCAACACAACAAAACCAATCTATCTTTGAAAAGAATGATCACAGGTGATGAAAAATGGATTGATTACTACAATGTGAAGTAAAAAAAAAAGGTTCAAAGGGAAATTAAATGTACCATCATTAACCACTTCAAAAGCCAATCTGTATCTGAAGATAATGCTGTCTATCTAAAGAGATTAAGGATGTAAACAAGGTTGTGGGTTTTGTGTGTATTTTTTAGGTGAAGGTGCATGTTCAATATGTAAACAAAGAAATTAGAAGAAGCATCAAAAAAAAAACTTGAGTTTCAACTATGAATGTTCATTCTTTTTACGTTGACTCTATTGAAACAAAGTTAAATGTCTCTTGCGTATATCCATTTTGCTTTTTGGTTCAGAAACAATTTATGGGAAGAAAGGATGAAAATGGATAAGGCTTGTTGAGCTCAAGTCAGCTTCATTCTGAGTTTGGATGGCTGAATCTCTACTTCATGAGTAGGGCTACTGAAAACATGTTCAAATGATCTCATTTGAAAGTGGAAAAAGAACAATTCTGTCATTTTTTTTTTTTTTTTTTGAAGTGGGTGATAAAATTGTGATCAGAGACCCTTTCCAGTTTCTTTATAATTTTATTCTTTATTATCACTTTATTGGATTTATTTCATTTTCTCACAGAATTAAAAGATTGGAAGAACATTATTTATTTTGGGATCCTTCTACAAAATCAGGTATTGAATACAAACCAGTATTGTTGCAAATTAGACCAATTCAAGACAGCAATCATTGAAAAGCAGCCACAACTGGTATGGCGTAGTCTTTCATCAGGGTAATGTCACACCTTATGCCACTTTACAGACCCAGCTGGCAGCAGATCTTTCCTCTGACCTCAACTCAGTGGGGGGGGGGGGATTGTTTAAATTCAATAGCTCATAAACCAAACTTGTAACATTCCATCATCAATGACCAGTCCCTGAATTTCCATCTATCACAATAAAAGTGATTCCTTGTCTTAAATGCCTCTTCAGACTTGAACTCACCCCAGATCTCATGTGCAACTCACTAATGATGCTTGAAAAATGGTTGGTTCCCTGTACCTCTACAATAAGTACCTGTCTCCGCCTGCTATGCTCTACCTTTACAAAAGCCAGATCAGGCTGAAAATGGAGTACTGCTGCCTTATTTGAATTGGAGCTGACAGTCTTCCAGCTCTCAAAAGTTTCAAAGCATCTATACAACCTTATGGATGATGAATTGTTTCCTACTCTATATCCCCTTTCCCATAGATAAACTGTTGAAAACTTCTCACTACTCTACCGCTACTTTCACGGAAAATGTTCTGATAAGCTACATTCTTTAGTTCACTTAACTCTAACCCTCCCAGGTAAGACCTGCAAAGCCATGTACATCAAGGCAAATCACCTTCATATTCCTTTAGTAAGGAGCAAAACCCAGTTAGATTCTTTCCAATAATTGTTGCATTGTGGGGATGCTTTCTCAACCACAACATTAACCTCTTCAAGTCTAGATCCTTGGCATGGCGGTAAACTGCATCCGGCAGCAAGGCCTCTAATTGGGAGGTTGTGAAGAGCATAGAACCACCTCTTAATTGCTGTTGTTCCCAGGTCCACCCTGACTTGGAGTAGTAGCACCTGTTAGTGTCCCAGCTACGGGCAAACAGTTAACCCCCAAACTGGGGTCAAAACATTATGAAAATATAAAAATTGACTTTCATAGAAAAATATATACATAAAAATAAACTTTTAAAATATATTACAGATATTATATTATGTATAATGTATAATATTACATATTATACATTTCTGAAGGAAAAATATTACCAACAATACATTTTTGAAGAAAAAAAAATTATTGCCATAATACATTTTTTAAGGAAAAAAATTATTACCAACAATACATTTTTTAAAAGATGACATCTTCAGTTTTTTTTAAATAAAAAAGTAAAAAAATTTTCATCTAAATCTGACTAAATCACTATAACCAAACATTAAAAGAAAATCTTTAAAACCCCACCTTTTTGGCATTAAATAACCCACAGAAGTTGATATGCCATTAAACAAAACTCCAACTCCAACTCAAACTCACTCTTCAAGTCAAGGTTTAATCATTATCTTTTCCACATATTCACATAAACTGTGCACTTACTCATACTGCTTATACAACAATGACTTTCAGTAATATACTACTTTGAGTGGCTCATCAGCTTTGTATAGGATGAAAATTAGTAAAAAGAACTGATACAGCTTTGCTGGGATCTCCAACAACCCCTGCCATACTCACCTAACCTTGTACATTTAGATTACCATATATTTCAATCTCTACAAAAAGCTCTTAATAGGAACAACCACAAACCAAGGCCTGGGTGGAAGGAATCATGAAGCTACTTCAAAGACAATGGAAGGTATTCAAACAAAATGGCACATATGTGTCTGAATAAATTTATTCACAAATATCTAAATATTCAGTTTGCAGTTCACTGCTGCTCTTGCTATATAGCTTGCAATTCCTGACAAAATCCAAAGAAGAATTCTTTAATGTTATCAGTCCTGAACTGGAATCTCAATTTCAGTCACATTCCTACCACCATGACATGCCTTCTCTCTGTCTTTTCTATAAATATTTTCATGGCAGTTGATCTAGTAAGCTCCTCTCCTTGATACTTCATTTTCTTTCACTCTCAGTAACCCCCTTGTGTCTTAGTGGCTTTATCACCTTGCTTAGTTGAAAAAATTAAAACATGTAAGACTTACATTGTTGCCAATCAGACCAATTCAAGACAGCAATCATTGAAAAGCAGCCATAACTAGTATAGTATAGTCTTGCAATCAATGACAGCAGTAGCAGCAAAAGATGACCATTTGATGAAAGGTATGGACCACAAGTGGACATGAAATTAAGCTCACATAACATTCTGAAGATGAAACGATGATCTCGAAATATTAATGATTAATAAATAGGTAATACCTAACACCTTCATTGTCTTCCTTTATTTTACTAAATACATTGTGATACCCTTCAAAACCTACCCATATATATATATATATATATATCCGAGTGAATACAGAATGAAGAATTATTTCAATGTTCAAAACATTAACTTAAAACAGTGCTATATCATATAATATATAGAGCTGTGAATATTATAAATTATATTTTAGAACATTGTTATTCCCAATTCCTATACATATATATATATATATATATAATTCATACACATATATATATATATATATATATATATATATTATAAATTATATTTTAGAACATGTACATAATTTTTCTATATATAATCACAATGAAGGCACGTTTGTTTCAGCATTGGAGATGTGAAATGCCGAAACAAACATGCCTCATCCAATTATATATAGAAAAATTATGTACATGTTCTAAAATATAATTTATAATATATATATATATGTGTGTGTGTGTGTGTGTGTGTCTATGAATTATATATATGTATAGGAATTGGGAATAAATATAAATCAAACATGGATTGGAATTCAACAGAATGACGAGATAAGGAACAAATAGGAAACATTTTTAAATATAACATCTATCAAAATTTCATCAGAGAATGAAATACAGAGGAGGAAAAGAATATTTTTAATTTTTAATTTTTGTGTAGTTTGTTTTTCTTTGGTTAAAGCAGACCTCATGTGCATCCGTCCTGTTAATGGATTTTTTTTTTAATCATATCACCCAGAGCAAGGCGGTAATGCCACTGATGTGCAGGGGGCTACATAAGAGTAAAAAGATTAGAGGAGAGTGAAGAGAAGGACAAAGCAGTTAGAAAGGAGCAAGAGAAAGAAGGGATGTACAGATGTGATGACAGTTGCAGAGGTGGAGAGAAAGGAAAGTATACACCGGGTGGTGAAGAAAGAACTATGTTTATATGAACTTTTGTTCTTGGTTTAATGTGAGAAACCCATCGCCAAAGTTTTCAAAATTATTTTTGTTACTCCCTGTATAGACATATATGAATCTGTGACATATATATCATCTGATATATACGGAGATGAATGACAAATTTAAAATCAAGAGGTGAAAGAAATTTCCATGATTATATTAAAATGTATGTGTTGTTATGATTAAGACATATTTTGCATTTTTCATGAATTAAAAAACATGTCTTAAAATATTTATGGAAATACAAACAAAAATATTTTATCTGTGTAACATAACAGGATTAATGATTTGAAAAAAAGTTATAATGCTCAAATACAAAAAAAAGAAAAATTTTATGATTAAAATATTTAATTTAATTTCAGTGGCAGGGGGTGATTTTTCATCTTGTTTATTTATTGAGTGATCCAGATAGCCTTAACTGATAAAAGCATTTCTCCCTTGCTAAGTGTTTTTACCAGTGAACTGGTTGTGATCAGAAGTATTAACACATTTATTGACATGAACAATCAGATTCCAGTTGATAACCAGTGACACTTCCCAAAATGAGAATAGATTTTAATAACACCATAGCCTAGTCTCACACTGGTAATTTTAATCTGAAATTTTCACTGTGTAATGTTCGATATATTTGATTAATATTCAACACCAAATTATGGAAGGGAATGAATATGTATTGCAGAAAATAAATGGCATTTAATGATTTTTTTTTTTTTCAATCATATCACCCCGAGCAAGGTGGTAAAGCCACTGAAGCGCAGGGGGCTACATAGGAGTGAAAAGATTGGAAAAGAGAAAGCTGGAAACCATATCATAAACAAGGAACAAGGGATGAGCCTCTTCACCTGTTCAATAGACGTGGATGGAGTGTGAACCGGGCGATAGTTTAGTCTATCTACTCCAATTGAAAACAAAAAAGTAAAGAGTGAAAAGATTGGAAAATAGAAAGCCGGAAACCACATCCTAAACAAGGAACAAGGGATGAGCCTCTTCACCTGTTCAATAGACGTGGGTGGAGTGTGAACTGGGTGATAGTTTAGTCTATCTATTCCAATTGAAAAAAAAAAGAAAAGAGTGAAAAGATTGGAAAAGAGAAAGCCGGAAACCACATCCTAAACAAGGAACAAGGGATGAGCCTCTTCACTTGTTCAATGGATGTGGGTGGAGTGTGAACCGGGCAGTAGTGTAGTCTATCTACTCCAACTGAAAAAAAAGAAATGTGTGAAAAGATTGGAAAATAGAAAGCTGGAAACCACATCCTAAACAAGGAACAAGGGATGAGCCTCTTCACCTGTTCAATAGACGTGGGTGGAATGTGAACCAGGCGATAGTTTAGGCTATCTACTCCAATTGAAAAAAAAAAAAGAGGTTAGTGACTTGCTAAGTTTTAACTTAGTTAAGTCTAGTCAAAGAGATTTGGCTGTAGATTTCTTAATGTACAAATATATAACAAAAACTTTTTAACTTTTTAAAGATTTTTTTATAGTTAGGTAATGTTGGCTTGATAAAGTAGTAGTTCTTTCAGAAATGGAGATACTGGAAAATATTCAGGGTAAAGATTTATATTTTGGTAAGATTCAGTAGTACAACTTTCAAGAATTTTCCATTTAGTAGGAGTGTTTACATCAAGCTTCATGTTTTGAGCCTGGCTGGAATTCAAGTGGGTGTTTTCTATTGTTTTTAAAAAAACCTTCAATATCTCATTACCACTGCTGAAAAAGTGAAGTTGATGTAACTGAGATGTTTTATACAGAGTGCCTCTCTCACAGCAAGATTTCTCTGGTAATTTGAATTTTTTTTACAATCATATCACCCCAAGTAAGGCATTTTACTGCCACTGTTTTGCAGGGGGTTATATAGGAGGAAAGTTATGAGAAAGAGTGACAGGTTTTAGGGGGTGTCAGAAAGTGGGTAAGAAAAGGATGAGAATACTGATGAGAGTGGAGTGGGCAAAGAAAGAAGCATTAGAGAGAGGATTCAGGTTAGTGAGATAGGAGATGACTACTGACTTTACATTTAAATTCTTGGAGATTGTAGCTGTCAAGAAAGCAAGTAAATGGAAAGGAATTCCATAGGCAGGAAGTGCAAAAAAAAAAGCTGCTGGAGTAGAATTTGCGTTTTTTTTTTTTAAAGATCTTGTATATCATGGCCTTTATAATTGTGCTTTGATCTGATAAGTGACATATGAGGTGTCTATTCAAGGAGGTGGTAGTATATCCATTGCAGGTAATTGACTTATGACAAGAAACATAGTTGTTACTAGGCAGCAAAATTGATATGCTATATTGATCCCCAGTAGTTTAGATTTGATGGTGTTATTTTGATTAGTGACAATAAGGTCAGCAGTTTTGCATGTTTTCCAGAATTTACAGCAAAAATACAGTGTTTAATGCTTTTTTGTATGGTGTATTTATTCTGCTTATATTGCTCATCTGGTTTCAATAAAATATGCTGATGTTTATTTTGTGTGGTATTTTTATTACTGGTGTCATGTATTTTTTGTAAGAAAAATTTTATTTGTTTATCAATGTCGTAGATGAGAGAATTATTGACTAATTAGAAATGCATGGTCATCAGTAAAAAGGGCAACCCAAAATGCCAAATACAAGGGGGGAGACCAGAACCAAGCAAGTACAAAAATTTAAATACCTAGGAAATGTTCTAACAGGAAATGGAAACTGCGACACAGAGATTCAAAGGCGAATTGGCATGGCAAAGAACGTGTTCCAGAAGCTGAGTAAAGTACTAACACACAGGAAAATTTCACTAGAAACAAAGAAAAGAGTGCTAGATTGCTATGTAATGTCAGTTCTTCAATACGGCAGTGAATGCTGGACAATATCATCGAAAATGAGGACAAAACTTGAAGCAGTGGAAATGTGGTTCTACAGAAGGATGCTGCAGATATCATGGACCAAGCATGCGAGCAACAATGAGGTGTTGGAAAGAATGGCAGTGAAAAGGAAATTAATAGTGAGCATCAGGTAGAGACAACTGAAGTTCCTGGGATATGCAATGAGAAAGGAGGGTTTGGAGAATCTGATACTGACAAGCCAGATAGAAGGTAAAAGAGACAGAGGAAGGCAGCGGATAACATATTTGCAGGGCCTGATCAGGTGGATGATGGAACGGGGGTTGCAAGGTGTAACAGGAGAAAACATACTAAGAGCCACCAGGGATAGGAAGACGTGGAGAACCATGATCGCCTACGTCCTGAAGAGTCAGGGCACATAGAAGAAGAAGAATATTTGCTTCATGTGTTTGTGTTTTAGAAATATGTACCTATGTATATATGTGTGTGTCTGTGTGTGTGTGTATGAATTGGGGTCATATACAGAATCCAACTGAATGACAGGACAAAGAACAGATAGGAAACGTTTGTCAATCTAACATGTTTCACTTTCATTAAAGCTTCATCAGAGAATGAGATACAGAGAAAACTCTAGTATTTTTATTCCTGAGTCATTTGGTTTTCATCTGTTAATCAGGCTTGACATGCAATTGACTAGTTAAACAATGTTAGTGCAATTTATGTTGTTCCATATTCAAGAAGAGACAATGTGGGCTTTTGAAGCTCCAAGAAATTATTGGATTCCAAGCATAAGTGAAAAAAACAGTAAATATTGATTTATGCATGCAAGTGTATAATAATTCTAGTTTCTTTATGAGATTCACATGACTCTATATATTTGGTGGTTTTTTACATGTTGGTTTGGGAATGTTTTTGCGTAAACACTGTTTGTTTTAGATAAACATATGTTAAATGGGTTCAGTAAAGGTTGGTGATGCAATATAGTATTTTTGACGTGTGTTTATAGTTGGCAAAATATTTATTAGAAGTACTTCAAGTACTTTTGACATAAAGAATTACAAATGCTACTTTAATTAAAAAAGAACAAAATTCTTGTTGTAGTGAAATATCCTGTCCTACCCCGGAATGGGTATGGCCCAGGTTATAAAAGACCGGAAATAGAATGAACTACAGAGTGTTCATGATTATACGAGAGTTTTCGTGATTATACGAGAGTCTTCGTCATTATAAGAGAGTGATCATGATTATGCAAAAGCCATTGTCATTAGATGAGAGTTATACATCATTAGACGGAAGCATTCTTCACAAGACGGACGCATACGTCCTATACAGAGACCTTGTCTTCTTGATTGTTATTCTTGTTAACTGTTCGTTGGTGTCCGTGTATTTGGTTTATTGTACTGAGGTATAATAAATCTCTATTCATATATCCTCAGTGTTAAGAATTATTTCTTGCACTATTCTTTCTCTGTTTATCTCCTTCCGAGATATAACAATTCTTTACGTCAAAAATTACTTTGAGGGAATACTGATAAATATTTCAGCAACTGCAAACACATATCACAAACACTATATTACATTGCTAACATTTATAGAATCCATTCTTAAAGAATCTAACATGCGTCTATTTAAATTAAATGATGTTTACATGTAAACATTCCTAAATAAACATGCAGACATACACACGTACCATTTTTTATATATTATGTCACATTTGAATAAAAAAAAACTGCAACTGTCATTTCTAGATTCACTAATGCATGTTCCATTATAAATTGATGTTATATATATATATATATATATATATATATATATATATATATATATATTAATTCAGACATTATTGTGATCACTATGAAAATAATATAGTTTGTAGTACTTCAGGAGGAAATATTCCTAAAGATGTCAGAACACATGTTAGAATATTGCTGTCTTCTTCCCCTGCTATTTACCTTGAACTCCTTGATAAAATCCAAAGAAGAATCAGCAATATTATTAGCCCTGATCTGGTGGCTCAGCTTCAGTCACTTTTACACCACTGTAAAGTTGCCTCTCTGTGCCTTTTCTATAAATAGATTCATGGTAATTGTTGAGATTAACTTTTGGCTATGGTACCTAGACTTTTTGAATTTAAGCACAGTACTAGGCTGGCATCAAGATCTCATCAATTTAGAGTTGAGCTGGCTTGATGTAACCATAAATTCTAAGATAACAGTTTTTTTCTCACACTTCTTACTTATGGAACTCCCTTCTGGCTCCATGCTTTTCAGCCAAATTTAAATGCAATATCAATTGCTAACTGCTGTCATACTCTTTTCTCTTCCTACTCATTATTGATGACTTTGTCCTAATTCTTCCATGTCCATTAATCTCATGTGTCTTAATGGCTTTACTGTCTTGCATTGGGTGAAAATGATTAAAAAAAAATGAAATGACTGGTGTGATGGCTTGGACTGCTGTTGCTTGTGATGGTTTGAAATCTCCCTTAGTGCTTGCTAGGTTGTCAGCCACATTCATAAGTCGCTATGACTTCACTGAAAACAGAGATCCCACATACACTGGTAATTTGATGCAACTGGTGCATGAGACAACTTCCATAGATTTTTTGACAAGTTAATTTGGCCTTCATCAAACCCTGACATCAATTCTATGAACAATATTTCATGTATCAAGTGTGTCAGACTTGAAAGAAGCTCTTATGACATGCTATAATGTTAGCAAAGAGGTGATGAGAACAGTTTAAGGGCTATGGTTAAAGCAAAGGGTGACCATTTTAGATTGTAGATAAATGTAAAATATTAATCATTCATTATCCATTAATCAAAGGTTAAAACTTTTTATTTTATCATAAAATGAATAATGGGTAAATATATATTCCATACCCTCTCTCTCTCTCTCTATATATATATATATATATATATATATATAGAGAGAGAGAGAGAGAGAATGCAGTTTAATAGCATATCATGTCAGGTACAGCCATTTATGAGAGTTATATGGAAGCAAGGTATATTCTCAATTTTTCATTTGTTCCATTATGGGTAATATTTCATCTATGATATAATAACATCTTATTTTATGTACAGAACAGAACAGCTGTAAGGAAACAAATCACAAACATGCTTTGCTCTCAGAGAAAGTTTTATACCGCTAAGTCATACACAAAAAATATACACAGAGAAATTATGACACATGTATATCACACAAGCAGTGTGAAAATGATGAAGGGATAGAAAGTTATACTTGTAAAAATTCCTGACAGGAATTTGAACTGCCAGAGTATTCTTCAGTGTTTGTTGAGATGCTATATTTAGGTTTCCCAATAAAGATTTGAGAAACTTTGATAAATGGAAAAGATCAGTATAAAAATTAGTAGACACAATATGTCCATATTATTCACTGAAACACATTTTGAATGAAGGTATGTTACCTAAATACACACACACACACACATATATATATATATATATATATATATATTCCACATATAAATTCAAATATTACATTTAGAGGATAGCCAATTTCAGTTGGTTATCAAAACCATCTCTTCAGTACCATGCAACAGATGTTATGAAAAATTTTAGGTGACTGGAAGTTAAGGTTTTTTAGAAAAAAGGAAAAAGATAAAAATTAGGGGAGAGGGTGGAAGGTGTAGACTTAACACATAGATAATAGAAGTTGGAAGAAAATAGCTCAGACAAAAGACATGGGTGTTCAAGGTTAAAGATGTCCTTAAAAGAATTTTTTTTTTTTTAATCATATCACCCCGGGCAAGGTGGTAAGGCCACTGGTGTGCAGGGGGCTACGTAAGAGTGAAAAGATTGGAAAAGAGAAAGCCGGAAACCACATCCTAAACAGGGAACAAGGAATGAGCCTCTACACCTGTTCAATAGACGTGGGTGGAGTGTGAACCGAGCGATAGTTCAGTCTATCTACTCCAATTGAAAAAAAAAATAAGGAAAAGTGAAAAGATTGGAAAAGAGAAAGCCGGAAACCACATCCTAAACAGGGAACAAGGGATGAGCCTCTACGCCTGTTCAATAGATGTGGGTGGAGTGTGAACCGGGCGATAGTTCAGTCTATCTATTCCAATTGAAAAAAAAAATAAGGAAAAGTGAAAAGATTGAAAAAGAGAAAGCCGGAAACCACAACCAAAGTCGAAGGAGAGTGTACCAGAAATTCTTGTACATAAACTTAAGTTCTAACCAGTATAAGGTAAATTTAGATTAAAAATTAATATAACATTTAAATTTGAAGGAAGGTAAACAGGATAACAATTATAAAAAAGTAAATGAATAAGACTAAAATTCACAGTGAAATAGTGGAAGAGATTAAGAGATATAGTTAATCCCAAATTAAGAAAATTTAAACTTACTTCTATGTTGACACTTACTAACCAACTCATTTCTATGATTTAAAAGTAAATTTTGCTTATGATATTTTAATATCCTAATTTTTTTACTAAGCACAGATTACATCTATCACTAAGACTATAAATTAATAGAAGTTGGAAGGAAATAGGTCAGACAAAAGACATGGGAGTTCAAGGTTAAAGATGTCCTTAAAAGAAATCTTGTGTATAAACTTAAGTTTTAACCAGTATAAAGTTAAAAAAAATTGAGTTACAATCCAGTTACCATAATATGGTTTCCCACTGCCTTTTCTATAAATACTTTCATGGAAATTCATGATTAGTGAAGCAAGATGATAAACTTTACAGTACATTGTAAATACACACTGGGGTTGTTATTTATATTTCCCACCCTCACATATAGGGACGAGTTGGGACTTCTTTGAAATTCTTAAGTATTTTGGTGGCTGTACTAAGAATGGTAAGCAATAATGTGTTGTTTTAGTGTAAGGAATATTGTAGTTTGTTAAGATCAGTGATTGTGGTTAGTTAATTTTAAAGACAGTTTGAAGTCCAGCATTTTCCCACAGAACTTTTTGCCTTGTGCCACATTTTCTGTAAATTCAGGAATAAATATTACTTTCCTCAATTGTACCTAGACTTTATGAATTGAAGCACAGAACTATAGGGTGATTGAAAAGTAACTCCCTATTTTAAAATACTTATAATTTATTAATTATAAGTTTTAGAAGAAAAGGATATGAGATGAAAGCATTTAACATGAGGTTTTATTTAAAATTTGAAGTGTGCAGATTTCACAGCTGGCTTCTCAAGCTACCCAGGAATCACATCAACTGATTTCCCCAGGAACCCTTTTGATGTGGAAGATATAACTTTTTGTATTTGCCCTTCAAGTTCTTCCAAAATCTTGGTCTGGTATAGTGGACTTGCTCATTTAACTAGGTACCTCCACAAATTTTCAATACCTCAACTTAAATTGAATTTTTAAAAATAAAAAAGTTTTCTTGAAGCTTTAATTTTAGCTTTAATTGAAAGTCAAGAGATTAAATTTACTAATTACAGTAGGCAAAATACCCTGGTGTATTTCAAACCAAAATTATATTGATTGGAATCAAAACTTTTTTAAGTTTGAAATTTGTTCAGACATAAGGGCATGTCACACATTTGTTTTTCCTTAAAATTTCAAATTTTCTGCTATTTTTCATCGATTGTAAACAGAAGCCAATTCTCGGTTTTATAAAATCTTACAAAAATAAAATACACCTCGATGACACATTATTTTTTTTCAAATTACCAAATTTAAACTTACTTTAAGTTGACTTGAAACAAGAATTACTTGCTTACTGCCTGAAATATTTCCAAAAAAGTGTTTCTTAATTACGGTATCTTTGTTATCACATCATTCAATGCCTTATCAAGAGGTGATAATTGATAGGATTTACAGTAGCCGGCCAAAAAATGCCAATTATAGAAGATGAATTTAGTATAAATTTTATTTTTTTCATGTAAGGGAGGACAACCCTTTAATCACGTGACCTTTTAATTATAAATATCACGTACAGCCACCCATACAAATAAGATACGGGTAATCAAAATGCACACCATTAAAAAGTTTTAATTATTTTAAAAATCCATTGACTTAATCATTTGTATTAAGCTTTTCAGTTTTTGATTAGTAAATGTAGTCTTCATGCTTTAATTTCATACCCTAGCCGAAGCAATGGAGGAAAAATTTTAAAATATTTTTGAAGATTTATATACTATTATAAAAAAAAAAAATGAAAATAATTCTTGTAAAAATTCATTATTCATTGAATTTTTTCAAAGTATGATATGCTTATTTTATATTGTTCATAAAAGCAATTGAAAGTTTATCAAAATAAAAATTGGCATAGTTATTGCATTTTTTGCAATTCGGACCTACTTTTTAGAATGAAGGCTAATATTGAATAAAAAAATAACAGTTGATTAGCATTCCCCAATGACTCCTGAATTTAATTATATTAGGTTTATTGGGAAGCAAAGTCGAATTTTTAGACATTTCTGAAAATTAATTGGTGGTGGGAGATAACATATGTAAAAGAAAAAATATTTTTACCAATATTTTCTAAGAACAATTATTTCAAAATTGATTTCAGTCAATTATGAATAAGTCCTGAAACTTTTTAAAAATCCGACCATTATTTGATTTTTGCAAGAATTTCCAAATTAATGTGTCTTTCACAGTCAAAAAAGTGTATTGCGTAATATTACACTTTTTTTGATGTAATAAACTGTGAGTCAATTTAGGTCTCGCATTGACAAAAGAAAAAAGAATTTTTCTACCAAAATTTCAAACATGTTAAAAATAGTTCAAAATTTTTTTAAATAATTAAAAGATACTTTCATCTATCCTCTTAATGATGATATAAATATTTTGCCAATAAAACTGTTTTTATTTAGTTTGGGGACTTCCTTCATACTATGCTGTTTTATTAGTGATTTTTTGGTGGTACCAACTTTTAACCACCCTCAAAGAAAAAAATCACAGGATGTTAAGTCAGGACTCCTGGTTGGTCACTCATACATAAAATAAGGAGTTACTTTTCAATCAATCTGTAGATTGGCAACAAGGTCTCATCATTTTAAAGTTGAAATGGTAGATGTAACTGTAAGTTCTATGCTAACAGTTTCTTTTATCTTACTTCTTGCTTGTGGAACTCTCTTCCGACTTCTTACTTCCCAGTCATCTTCAATCAAATTTTGATGCAATGTTAATCATTATTTTTTGTTTTCTTAATTCTTGTTCTTTCTCTTTAATAGTATTTTACTGCATATTCTCTAATTCTCAATAACCACTTGCATCTTAGTGGTATTATTGCCTTACTTTGGGTGAAATTATTAAAAAAACAAAATATGAAATTTGAACATTTTATCCACAATTTTGATCTTACATATGTCTTATTTGAAAATTAGAAAAGTTCAATAAATTATCAAACAGACAGACCTTGTTGGATGATTTTAACAAAACCTCTTTGTATATCTATAAATATATAAGTCTCTGAAAGTGTGTATGTGTATTTCTGTTTGTGTTTATAGGATACAAATCCTATATCATTAAACAATTAACTCAAACAAAAAAAGTAAATTTGCACACACATAAAATTGGAACAAAACAACTAAAAACATTTTGGAAAAACCCAGACCAAGGCAAATTTCACAAGTCAGTGTGAAAAGTAAGATTCTGGATCCTGATTGGGTCGGAAATAGCAAATTTGATCAATTTTTTAACACCTACAAAATGAGTATGTGGTTTCAATACAATCAAGTGATAAATTTCACTACTTAAACCAAGTCTTTTGATCAGTCAAGTTAGTCCAACATGGGAATGAATCTGAACGTTGCAATGTGACTAAAGAAAATTGAATTTGTCCAGACATAAGAGCATGTCACACATTTGTTTTTCCTCTCCTTCCAATTTTCCTTTCTTCATCTTCACCCACACACCATCAAAGAAAACAACAACAACAAGATATTTCAAATGAGTTTGATAAGTACAATCTCCTCTATTGCCTGATTTTCCTTTTCACTTTTTCTCTGGCCATAAAAAGGAAAAGAACACAGACTTTTATTAGCAACCTTTTTAATCTTTTTTTACATACACACATTCTGCTACTATCAACTATGAACTCTGAATTTCTGTGGAACATTTAAATACCTACATTTCTTTTTGAACAAGTAACTACATGCATTTTCTCTATGAACATTTTATTTTTCCTACAATTGTGTTATTCTGTTAATAAAAGTTTTCCTTTAATGTACAAATGAAATATTTTATCCTTTTATCCTATATTTCAACATCCAACCTTCAACCTTCTGATATTTTAAATTGTGGGAACTTCAGTTATGTTTGACACAAGGCCAATTTGACAAGCATCACTCAGGCCCCTACATATTTGTCATATTCATAGATTAATGATGAAACAAAAGCATTCAAATTCATATAAAAGAACATTTATTTGTAAAAATAATTTCCCTCTTTGTCAATATCCTTATTCAGTGGCAAATTTAAACAGATTTTAACATGATACAATAGACATTTCACCTAAAACATCAATTACTAATGACATATGCTGCTACAGACATACTGATCCTTCCTCATTTGTGTATATATGGCTGTGTGCATGCTCTCTTTCATGCCTTTGTATGTTTCTGCTTGAAAAAGGAGACCAATTTTTACTGACAACTCACATAAGTACATATAATGCAAATTATTTTATGAGTACATTTCAAAAACAGAAATAAATATTTTTAAAAACAGATATTTTAAAATTTCAAACATTCAATCTTATTCATTTCTGTGTATTTCTTTAGTTGCAAGACCAAAAAAATGGATATCAAATATTAATTATATGAGAGAAAGAATAAAAGTAAAATAAAAATGGTGGCAAATGTAAAAGAAAACATGCAATATTGATTATTGCTATCAGCTCTAATTACCAATGAGATCAGACACAGGAAATTCATTAAAACAAGGGAAATAAATATTCCTGGATATTCCTGTAGAAAGACATGTAGGAACTATATTTCTATAAAGCTGTCAATCAGTTCTCAGTTTTCAATTATTGGAAATTTGAGACCAAGGTTCATAATTTATAAGGCCATATCAAGTGCTTTGTGGCAAGTCTACACAGTAGTTTTCTCTCTTTGTTGCTTTTCATCTCCATAATGTGTAGATATGGATGTGCATTGCAGTGTAATGGATATTGGCTCAGAACAAGAAATAAGAGTGCTGAGTTTGAATTCAGTTGAATTCGTTTCATTCACTTGCACACAAATACTCTTTGGAAAGATATGAATCCATCTCTTCTCACTCTAGCCATGGGATGAATAGAAGGTCAGATTTGGTTCTATAGCCTTGGTTGGCAAACAGTATACTGCAGAAAGAAATGGCAACCTACTGCAGGAAAACCTTCTGTCTAGTCAGTTATGTCTTTTCTGAGACATGATTGCCTTAGTGTGCATAATATATGGCAATTAACTGACTGATTGAATGTATAGAATGTGACTCATACCAAGAAGTACCAAATTTCTAAATCAAATACAATGTCTATGAGGAAACCTTTGACCAAAGAGGAGTTCTTCTGTGGCAACACCTCCAAGAGGAATCAATGTAATCAATGTGTCACCTCTGAACATCAAAACAAGGCTTATGGTTACATCACATTAAAACTCTGGTTTCCATACAATCACTGAAGTTAAGCAATGTCGATAATGATCAGTACCTAAATGGGTGACCCCTTGGAAATACAAGGTATTGTAAGCATGAATGTGAAGGGTGGTGGGATGGATAATCATTCAGAATTGTTAATCAGAGAGTAAAGTTCCAATTCTAGTTGGGGTCATTATATTTACTTACATACAAATACCCTTAAAAAGGGTATGGATCCACCTCTTCTCCTTCTAACTATGGGTTAATTATTAAAACTTATATCACTTAACCATTAATATTTCCCCACCAACAATTTTAATTTTGGTTTTAAATAACTTGCAAACGGTTGATAAGCCATAGAAAATGAAACACTCAATGAATGAATGTCAAAACAGCTAGAAAACATAAGGGTTGACCTAGAAAGTGGCCACATAGCAAATAAGAGCAAAATTGTACCTCAAAAGTTATTGGTGGATACACTAACAAGAAGTGTATCCAGCATAATTTAGGATATCTATCTAAATCTAAACTTATTTATAAATGGAACTTTGTCTGTGTGTGTGTGTGTGTCCATTACCTATAGACTCCGAAACGGCTGAACCTATTTTCTTGACAATTTACACAGTTGTACTATAAGCGTCTGCGAGTGTTTTTAGCTAGGTTTTATATCGAGGTACCCCCGATAAATATTGATAATCGAAAAAATTGCGTTATAGAAGGAGTGGTCCGATTTTAATCAAATTTGATACACTCATAGACAAAGACATAAGAAGCAATATTCAGAAGTTTCAAGGTTGCAGTTCTTACAATAGTGCAGAAACTTTGATATCGATACCAGAAAATCAAAATTTGACTTACATCCATTCATTTTTCTTTCAGTCTACATTTTCACTTTAACTGGAAACAACTATTGCTTTTTAATCTTTCATGCCAACATCCAAAGAGTCTGATCTCCAGGACCATGGATTAGTTTTAAAGCTTTCATTACACCTGAGCAATGCCGGGCTATACTGCTAGTATACACATAAGACAACCACAGCTAAATCAGGTTGTCACACGTGAAATGGCGCACTTTATGAGATATAAATCAAAAGCTTTTAAAATGTTAAATAATTAATTCATTTAAATTTTTAAAAATTAAAATTCTTTTGAAAATAAATTTTAATTTTTATTGTAAAGCGAAACTTATAGTTGATTTGTAATATTGATTTCTATTTTAATGAAATATTAACATTAATGCCCCAATAAATTGTTTTTAGCATTTGTTCTGATGTTCTTTAAATTAGAAATCACTTGTATTTTGATTGGTCACCACTGACTATATAACAATGTTTCCCTGATTGGGCACCTCAACATAGCAAAACTGTCTCACTAGAACCTATTAAAACTGAGTAGTGAGTTCGATCCTCATACTTTTGCCCTTGTGCCACATCTAAGTGGTGCTTAGAAAATCTCTGATTGAGGGTGTTTGGCTAGTTTTGAACCTTTTAAAACTCTTCACCTCGAAATCAGCACCATCACTTGATAAGACACAAGTAGTGTCAAAACAAAATACCTACTTTTGTAGTGATATTATGACATATTTATACTATTAATTTTAAATATATATATATATTATGAAATCTTACAGAAAATTACAAAATGTTGGAACAAACAAATTTAAATAAATGTGTGTGTATGTGTTTGCATATGTTGTTCTTTTATCACTTCTCAGCTTGCTATTTTATTCTCCGGCAATTAACAAAAGCAACTTGGATAATAAAAAAATAAAGAAGTAACCTCCAAAAAACATGAATTCACCCATTGATCAAAGGAAAGCTTATCAAAAATTAATAACTCGCTGATTTCCCTTGCTTTTGAATTGGAATCATTAAAGAGATCCAACTCTAAAGAAGGAGCAGTCAACCTACCTCCAGAATCCAATAAAATGACAGACACAAACTGGAGTGATACAGGAAGGAATAAACTTTATATATGCAGACATACAGATAACATTGCACATTTAGAACTTGCATTCCAAGAACTACTATGTTTGTTGATCTAATTATTTTTTATTTTTGTTGTTACATTTCAAGATGTGCTGAGTCCATAAGATAAGTGAGAGCCTCTTTTTTTGCTTATTTTAACTGAGTGCTCATAGTGAATGTTAGACAATTTCTCAACAGGTGAGGAAAAAGCTATAGGAAGCAAACATCTGCTCCTATAGAAGGATACTGAAAATTTCATGTACAGAACGAGTAAGTAATAAGGAAGTCTTAAAAAAATGACGACAGAAAAAACAGTTATACTCAGAATTGAAAAAAGGCATCTGAAATTCCTTGGATACCTAACAAGTTTGAAGGGTTTGGAAAACTTAATCCTTATAGTGCATATTAAGAGCCAGAGAGATAGAGGAAGGCAACGAGCTAATTACCTGATGAGCTTGAGTGAATGGATGACCCAATATCGAGGTGTATTGGGGCCATGACAAAGGGAAAAAACTGCTAAGGTATGCAGTGCATAGAAGTTCATCGACAATAAAACAAAAGAAAAATTATATCAAACAGGGTTGGTTTCTCTCTGATATTCACTTCCATAAATTCTATGGGAAAAACCCATGTGAAAAATCAACTAATATAAAAAAATCAGCCACAAATAAAATCGGACTGTTTGACGGATTTGTTTTTCATGTCTTATCAACCCTTTGATTGTACAAATTTCTTTTGGTAATGTTTAACCTTTGAGCCTGCAAAAAATAACAGTGTATCAAAAGGACAGTGATTCCTTTGACACTGCTATAATTGCATGAACTTTTGACTCCCTCGGCAATCTTTATTTACAAGATTATGAAACTATATAAACCAAGTGCAATGCAATATTTATTATTTCTTCTTCATCTATGTGCTGTATCCCTTCAGGAGACAGGCAATCATAGCCCTCCACATTTCCCTATCCCTTGAAGCTTTTAACACCCTTTCACTTGTTACCTCTCCTAAACCCTGCTCTTCCATACATTTGCTCAAGCCCATCAAATACATCACACACTGCTTTCCCCTGTCTCTCTTTCCCTCCATCTGTCTTGTGAGTATCAGATTATCTAAACCCTCCTTCCTCATTATATGTCCCAGAAACTTCAGCTGCCTTTTCCTGATGTTAAATATCAGTTTCTTTTTTGTGTTCATTCTCTCCAAAACCCCACTGTTACTCACGTGCTTGGTTCTTGGTATCCTAAGCATCCTTCTGCATAACCTCTTTTCAGTTGCTTCAAGTCTTTCCTTTATTTCTGGCGAGATTCATTGTCATATTGAAGGACAGACATCATATAACAATCCAGTACTCTTTTCTTTGTTTCCAGTGAAATTTTCCTATCTCTCAGTACTCTACTCAGCTTCTGGAATGCATCCTTGGCCATGCCAATATGCCTTTAGATCTCCGTGTTGCACTTTCCATCATCTGTTAGAACTCTTCCCAGAAAGAGCAATACAAATGCAAAAGGATGAATACTTTTGTTTTATAAATTATGAAAAGTTTTTGACAAGATACAGTACAAAGAACTGTTAAAACTGCTAAGTAAGCTTGATTTACTTGGGAAGGTTATTAAAATAATCCTGAACTCATACATAGAGTCAACCATCTGCATCAGGATAGAAAATGAATTCAGTAAATAGACAAAAAATAGAAAGAGACATAAGAAAAGAAAGTGTCTTCTCAACAGACTTATTTAACCTTTAAGGTGAGGAGATTCTGAAAGATGTTCTACCAGGATTCATTATTGGCAGACATAATCTTAACTTGTAGCGATACCAACCAAGCAAAAGTGAGGGACTGGATGTTTGCACTCTAACGACCAGAAAGCAAATGACCAAAACTCGTTGGTGCACATCTGGGTTTGCGCAGATGTTCCAGTTGAAAACTAAAAAGTAATTAAATATTAAATTTCCAGTTTGCAAGTCTACACAAATTTTATTTATTGGCCAATGAGAAGCCCAGAATCAAATACAAGTGTGAATCCCCAAATGATCTGCTGCGATCCAAGAAGAAGATATAAAAAGCCAATACAGAAAGCATCGGCAGACAGAAAGACAGACAGACGCAGACAGACAGACCCACATGGACTGACTCGAGAGAGAGGAGTGTAATCAGTATCCCTCTTGACCTACGCCAAGCGGCTTACTATGCTAGCCTCCCTTCCCTCTCATCTTATCTTTCCCTGTCTCAAAACTACTTAGTGACCTAAGGAGCAAATACATCAAAGACATTCCTTACTTTCAGCATTCCCACATACTTAAGTATTAATTCTCTTTTCAGCATTTTATTGCCATGAACATTTTAACGTCTGTTGGACCTATACTTCAAGTATTACTTTAATTGTAAAAACCTTAATTGATATGTGTATATATAAAATGTTGTTTTTCAACTCAATTTGCTTTTCTTGATTTATAATCATTTTATGACTTATAGTGGGCTATCTACAACAAGGCCAAATTCCACTAACCAGCAACAATATACAACTACCCTTCAAAGGAACAAATCCCCACTATAAACTGGAAAAGAATGAATAACCCACTATAAACTATATAAGATATATAGATGATGGACGCATTATCTATTATCCTGGACGCATTTAGAAAATGTTCCCTAAATTATTTATGCATAATGCTTTTGATTATGTACCTCTCAGGACTTGAGCAATCATGGCTGTTCACAATTTCCTTGTCCTTAGCAACATTTGCTCTGTTGCCATCACTCCCACCACCCAGTTTTGCCATTCATTCACACAAATTTGTGAGGTATGGGGCCTGATGTCTTTCCTTGTCCCTCTTGCTCTGTGAGTGTCAGATTCATCAAACCATTCTTCCTCATAGTATATCCAAGTAATTTCAGCTATCTTATTCTGATTCTGATTATAAAAGTCTTTTTGGCTTCTATTTTCCTTAAGGCTTCTGCTTATGTACTATGTTCATGAAATTCTCAACATCCTTCAGTAGAACCACATGTCTGTTGCCTCTAATTTTCTCTACATCTGTGGAGTGATTGTTCAGCATTCTCTGCCATAAAAGATTGATATTGCATAACAGAATCATAGTGATAGATATATAAAAAGCCAACTAACCTTTCACCAACAGGAACAGGGGGAAATAGATAAAACTGAGGAAATCCATCTGTGTTCATTACTGGGTAAGCATGAATTGGCACCACAACATTTTCCTCACCCTTGCAAGAAAAAAAAAATTAAATATTAGTATTTACAGAAAACCAAATGTGGAAGAAGACCAAATCAGGGCACATTTCTTCATGTATTAATCAAGTACAAGTTCTACTCTCCTTTCATCTTTCTCACTACCTGCATGTGACTTTCTGCCAGTCTTTTATAAGGTCCCCATTATTTCTCATGCTTAGTTTCACATACCCCAGGTATGTTAATGTTTGACCTGTTCTTTTTCTGCTTTAAAGCTAATCATACTGACAATGTTTTTTTTGTTTATTGTTACTATAGATCTCCCAAATCAAGACCCAAGAGCCTCTCAAAATAGTGTGCTACTGAGTGAGATTCTTGTAAGGAAGGAGGAAGTAAGAAGTGAGGATTATAGATGTAAAGAGCATAGTCATCAGGAAAACATCCTCTCAGGGGTCTGTTCTACAAAGTAGCTGTTCTGGGGAAGTGGAACTTACTACTGACCAAAAGAACATGAAGGGAATGGGAATTGGGAAACATCCTCTCAGGGGTCTGTTCTACAAAGTAACTGTTCTTGGGAAGTGGAACTTACTCCTATGACACTATTTCCCACTGATATATTTTTTTGTTTGGTTTAATACAGCAGAGAGAGAGAAATTAATATTAGTGGTATTATTAGTTGTGCTTTATTGTAATTCGCAATGTGAGCTTATGTAAAAAACTATTTTTAATACTATCATGTACTTGTAAAATCCAAGGATTAGAAAAGTTGGCTGACGGCTGGGAAAGAAAGAGAAAAATATAATTATTCTTCTTTTTTTCATGTTCGAAACAGATTGTTTTGGACAAGTTAAAATTTTGCAATATGTAAGTAGCCATAACAAAATGTCAGGATTTACTTGATGAGGTCAGGTAGGGTTAGATCCCAACAGTTGTTCCTGGGAACAGAAATTGTGGGATCGGAAGACCGATGATGTAATCAAAAGAAAGAAGACAGAAAGACATTACGTCATGTGAGCTGTTGATATTTCATTCGTCTAGCCTTTGCTTCCCCCAAATTGTATGGGTGGAAAATAATCTCATTGGTTAAAAGCATTGAGTTGGCTAAATCCCCCTAGAGGATTGGGGAAGATTATAAAAATGGAAACTCAGCAAGAAAAATCAGTTTTGTGGAGAGAGTTTCTGGAATTGCAGTTGAAATATAACGACTGTGGAAAAGGTTCCCAACTGGGGAGCCATGAACCACAGCTGGTCACACCTACCACAGAACTTATGGCTAAAGAGTTAATGTCGAATGAAGCCTGCCGCCAATTAACATAAAGAGTTAATGTTGAATAGTGTGCCTCCGATAGGAATACCAAAAGAACATTATTGTTTAAAAAGTTACGTGGAGAATTGAAATTTCTGATTCCTCATTTGCTCTACTTCGGTAAATTCTGTTAAGTTCCAATAAGGACCCGAAAGAACTTTGTTGTTTAAAAAGGTACATACAGAATTGACAGCTCCAATTATAGAGAATACGTGAAAAGACTTTAATGAAAATTTGAAGAGCTCTGATTACTTTAACGAAACTTAGAAAAGACATTTTTTTAGGATTGAAAGCTCTGATATTTTGAAAACTAACTCTCTCTCTCCATTGTAAACTGGCATTCCAACAACTGTATTATCATTCCAACAACTGTATTATCTGCTCCTGTAACTAATAATTTTTTTTATAAAGACCTTATTCGTAACTCTCTAGGCGTCTTCGACCTTGTTCATTTATTGAAATTTTTTTTGGTACCTTGTTTAATTTTAACCACAAGTGTACACAAGTGTCCAGTCTGGTTCTGGTAGAAATACAGCTACTGGATTTGCACAACTCAACTTTCTGAGATCAAATCACAATGTGGGCAGTGGTTTGTTGTTGTAATAGACGTCTTGAGGATCAGCTTCTGTGATGAGATCATCACAACCAGCAACAGTGGCCTGAAGACATCGACATAACTGGTACCGCTTTGACATCATTGCAGCAGGATCCATTCCCAAACCAGTGAATGACCAATCCAACCAGCCAGACAGGTGGCAGTGTCACAATTAGCCAGCCCGGGCAAAAGTGTTACACTCCTTACCAAAAGAACATGAAGGGAATGGGAATTGGGAAACATCCTCTCAGGGGTCTTTTCTACAAAGTAACTGTTTTGAGGAAGTGGAACTTACTCCTTATCAAAAGACCATGAAGGGAACGGGAATTATTTGCAACAATGAACATGGCATTCCAGGTCGTAGTTGTGAAGGTTTGAGTTGTTGAGACTAAAGAATGTAACACATTAGATTTGCCATAAGCACAATAGCATAGTGAGAGGCTAGCATCATTTTGTCTGTGGAATAAAAGTTACAGGATTACAGAATAATTCAACACCCACAGGGCCATGTAATTACAGTGAAACTCTGTCAAGGCTAGACAATGAGGACTGGGTACCACCATCCCAGATATAGCTTCAATACTCCATTCTTGGACTGATCTGACTTTTATAAAGATAGATCTTGGCAGCAGAAATTTGGAATTTTGGAGAATGATACAAGGAACCAATCATTCTTACAGCAATGTCATGAATATTCACATTCCATTTGCTGTCTGTAGTGAGCTTTAAACCCAATAGACATTTGAGGAACTGTTGTATTTTTGATGGTGCCCCTTTGCCTTGAATGCCAACTGAGATTCAAGTTCACTCCAGAGCTCTAGGGAAACTCATATACACCGCATGCCAAATTATTATTGAGATAATCTTTTTCTAATATTTCAAAAATTGTCTAATCATTAAATTTTCACACAATGTTGGCAACACTGGCCTGCGTAATCACTGAAATTTTTGTACTGATTTGTGGAATGTAAACAAACTGATGCCATATTTGTTATCAGCACGGTGATTTGAGCGTGCCAAATTATTAGAAAAGTGTAAGAATTTACTGAAAAGATGAGCCGATATTTAAATATCAGATATTACAGTTTTTGTACTTTTTTGATTTTGGACTCTCTGATTTGCAATTCACACTTTGGGCTCAGCATCATTCTGTAGAACCTAATTTCTGTTGCCTCTAGTCTCTGCTTCATCCATGACAAGATTGTTCAGTATTTACAGCCAAATAGGAGGATTGATATTACATAACAGTTCAGAACTCTTTTCTTTGTTTCTAATGAAATTTTCTTGTGTCACGGTTCTTTGCTTAGCTTTAGAAAAGCATTTTTCACAATTTTAAGGTACCTTCAGATTGTGGCATTGCATTTTTCATCCTCTTTAAAATCTTTGTACTCACTTGAGTTTGGTGTTTTCAATTTGTAGTTTGCATCTTGCATTGTTCCTTTTGCTGAAACCATACACTGTCTTCTTACAATCAATGTTTAGGCATTTCTTCTCATCTTACACCCTTATGTTGGAGTTCCTGTAGTTTAATTGTTATATTTGCTATCAACACATTGACATCTGCATATCTTATTTAGTTAAGACCTTGGCTGCCAATAACGAAGCCTGGTAGAACTTCTAATTCTCTCAGGATCGTCACACTGCAATGGTTGAATAAGTCTGTTGGGAGGACATATCTTTATTTCATGCCCCTTTCCATATTTTTTGTATTAATTGAATTCATTTTCTATCTGTATGCAGGCATTTTGCTTCCAGTATATGTTCTGGAAAATTCTTTCCCAAATCAATCAAGCTTGCCATTAGCAGTTCAAATGGTTCTTTATGATATACTTTATCAAACACTAAGTGTTGGGGCACTCTCCACCTTTCCATGGAAATGGACTATTCGAATCACTATATAAAATAGTAGTGATTATACCTCGAGGAAGGAAGTTGAGTAAGGAAGTCGAGTGAGTGAGTCAGTCGTGTATTTCCGGTATTGCACCGGAAGTGTTCTACTAGTCAATCTATCACGTCTTTATGACGATACTGTATACTAATTACCTTGTTCTGTATTCTACAAATCCTCACCTCTTGTACATACTTCTCTTTCCTGTCAATACACCTACTTTTATACTATTACGTTGTTTTGTATTATTTCACATAATTCTGTTACTCGATGTAACACTAAGTGTCTGAGATATTTTGCAAAAATCATTTCTTTTTTTAATCTAGTTTTTGCACAACAGGAAATAAGCTAGACACAGTAAGATTTCTTGTTGTGTCCATAAAAAATAAATAAATAAAAATTAATTAAAGTGTGAAAAAAAATAATCATAATAAAATAATTATAGACATTATAATTATTATTAATTCATGCATTCTAACCTAATGAGAATCAATGCCACTTTTCTTCTCTACACACACAAAAACATGATATTATTAATATCAGACAAGCAAGGAATGCAATATTTATGCTTACAATGTTATCAGAAAGGGCAGTGCAAATGCAGGACATGTACCTGTGTTTCATCGACTATGCAAAGGCATTTGACAAAGTATGCCACAAAGACTTGATAGAAATGCTCAGCAACTTTAACATATTCAAGAAAGACATTAGAATAATGAAGAATCTATACTGGCAGCAAACCACCTGCATACAGAGAGAAAATGAGTTCAGCAGATATACAAAAATAGAAAAGGGTGTTAGACAAGGATGTGTCTTCTTACCAGATCTCTTCAACCTTTCTGAGAATACACTACGCCTCCTCGGACTTACCCTGTCCTCAGACCTCAAATGGAACCACTATATTGAATCCATAGCAAAATCTACTGCTAAGAAGATTGGGTCACTATGTCGATCCAGGATGTTTTATCCACCTGAATCCATCCTGCATATATACAAGTCAACCATCCGTCCGTACATGGAGTACTGCTGCCATTTATGGTCAGGTGGCCCTGCCGTTCTCCTCAGTGTTCTTGACAAGCTCCAAAGGAAAGTCTGTAATGTGATAGGTACTGATCTGGCGACTCGACTGCAGCCACTTCACCATCGTCGAAATGTGGCCTCCCTTTGTCTCTTCTACAAATACTTTCATGGCTTCTGCTCGGATGAGCTTAAGTCACTGATGCCTCCTCAACAGGTGTTTACTCGTGCAACCAGACTGGCAACTGGGTCCCACCCATTTACAGTCAGGTTAGCCAAATGCAGACGACAATTCTACTCCTGCAGCTTCCTCTCTCACACTTCCCGCCTGTGGAACTCACTCCCGTATTCTTGCTTTCCTGACGGCTACAACCTCCAGAAATTTAAATGCAAAGTCAATACTCATCTACTAACCACTGGATTCTAGCTCTCTCCCCTCCCCTGTATAACCTTCCCTTTCTCTCCACCTATGTATCTGTCATCGCACCTTCTTTCTCAGCTTTCTATTGTTCCTTTCTAACTAGTTTGTACTCCTCACTCTTTTCTAATTAATCTTGTTACATTTATGTAACCCCCTGCACATCAGTGGCGTTTCCGCCTTGCTCGGGGTGAAATGATTAAAAAAAAAAAAAAAAAAGTAATTCTAAGGTAATTCTGAGAGAACTAAAAGTTTTGCCAGGATTTGTCATTGGCAGCCACAGTCTGAACAATATAAGATACACAGATGATACAGTGTTGATAGCAGATATGGTAAGGACTTCCTACAGAAGGTAGCTACTCTGTTTACTCCATTCTTCAAATTCTCAATATCCTTCTGGAAAACCACATTTCTGAAGCTTCTAGTGTTTTCCCCCTCACCCTTGGGGAAATTGTCCAATATTCACTGCCATATTGGAGGATGATTATCATATAGCAATCCAGCACTCTTTTCTTTGTTGCTAAAGACATTCTTTTGTTTCTCAGTATTTTACTTAGCTTTTGGAATGTCTTTTGCTAGTCCAATGAGTGTTGGGATTCTAGTATTGCATATTCTATTCTTTGTTAGCTTTCAATTCTTGGAACAACAGAATTTGATTTATTTTCTAGGGTTTATCAACACAATGCAAGCGATTTAAAGCCAGAAAGTAATTCTAGATTGTAAGAGAATGTAAGAATTTTTTTTAGATAATGATGGTTTAGTGATACAAATCTTAATAATTAACCCATAATGGGGGGGGGATGCATTCCTTCCCATGTATTTACATATAAGTGAATATAACAAATCCAATGAGAATTAACAATTCCAAGCCATTATCCATAACAGCACCCAAATATACAAGCTTACAATATCTAGTATTCCAAAGTAGTCACATATATTGGTAGAGACCAGGCTCAACATTGCTTAACTTCAGTGATTGTACAGGAATTGGTGTTTCAATGGCGATGTTGCCATAAGCCTGGAACAACAGAAGATAAGATCCCATTTAACATACCCATGTTAGTTTTTATTTTCATTTCCATGTCTCATGTCTATCAAAGATGGTGACAATTACAAGTTTTTATCATGAATTTCTAACAAACAATATTACTCCACCAGTATTTGATATATAGATGTGCATTGTGATACAATGGATATTGGCTCAGGATGAGAAATCCAAAAGCCAAGTTCAAATTCTAGTTGAATTCATTGCATTCACTTATGTGCAAATACCTTTGAGAAAGGTATTAATCCATCTCTTCCCTCTCCAGCTATGGATTAAATATAAAGACAGATTAGGTTTTATAGCCTTGGTTGGCAACCAATCTACCACAGAAAGAAATGGCAACCTACTGTGGCAAAATCTTCTGTCTAGTCAGTCATGGATAAAAAAAGACATGACTGCTCAAGCGTGTATCACATACAGCACTTAACTGACAGTTACATTGCCTGAAGGATAAGGAAGTTTGCGTAGTGTCAACATCCCTACCTTTGAAAAAGACAAGTTATAGAAGCATCGACAACCCCCTTGTCAATAGCAAAGGGTCATCGATGGCCTATGCTCTACTGAGAGTGATGGGTTTAGGAGGAGAAGGATTTTATATAATTTGTAAGGAGAGTAAAGTTTTATTCATTCATTTCTAAGAATAAAATTAAAAGAACAAAAATGTCTGTTAAATATTCTTAAATTGTTAACACTGACTAAAAGCAGTGAAAATGAACTGCAAGAAAGATTTTGAAAACTTACTGGACAATTGATTCGTATACAATCATAATAATATCGCCATTCAGCAGGTAAGAACTCCACTTGGCAATTAAGTTTGATTCCAGGTATCATTAATCCCTGCAAAATATAATAATAATATGGAATTATAATCAACAATGATAATAAGCAATAAGACAAAATAACAGGAAATAATGAGTATTGATAATAAATGATAACACAGCACATTTTTTTAACCATCTCACCCCAAGCAAAGTGATTATGCCACTAGAATGCAAGAGATTACAGGGAGTGAAAGTGAAAGAGGAGAAGAAGACTGAGAATAGGGAGAATTAACAAAAAGATAAAAAGGAACAAAGTTCAAGAAGACAGATGTTGATTGATGTTGCGCTTAGATTTTTGAAGATTGTAAATATGAGGGAAGCAAGAAATTAAAAGGGAGTTCCACTGGTGGGAAATGCAAGAAAAGAAACTGATGAAGTAGAAATGGAAGTTATATTTAACTATCAAAAGTAAAGTGGTGAGACCTAATTACCAATCTAGTAGCATGTTTAAATTCATGTAGTCAGGGTCAGTCAGTTAAGTGCCATACGTGATACACGCTTGGGCAATCATGTCTCGAAAGAGACATGACTGACTGGGCAGAACATTATCCCGCAGTAGGTTGCCATTGCTTTCTGCAGTAGACTGGTTGCCAACCAAGGCTATAGAACCCAATCTGTCCTGTTATTTAACCCATAACTGGAAGGAATAGACGGATTAAAAACCTTTCCCAAGGGTATTTGTGCGTAAGTGAATACAATGGATTCAACTGGAATTCAAACTTGGCTCTCCGGTTTCTCGTTCCGAGTCGATATCCACTGTACCACAATGCACATCCATAGTACCAGTTCTAAAATAACATAAAAATGATTTATTCTGATAAATTCTTGCCTTAAAGAAATTATAATGATTGCTAATCTTCAAAATTGATTATTTCCCCACAAAATATTCCCTATTTTTTACAAGTAGACCAGTAAAGTAATACAAGATGATGTAAATGAGATAAAATATAAAATTATGTGATAAATGATGATAAAAATCCTTGAAAAATCTTTCATTTTTCAAACCAAACATATTTTAGCCAGCCCACATTAAACCCAACCTTGTGTCATACCCTGCACGAAGTACTTGTGTACATTCTCAGAGTTCTGCTTGAATTCAAAACTCTCAGTCAAGCTCTCAGTCTTCAAACAGAGAACGACTCAACTGTGTCTCAGTCTATGACTGAGACATGACTGAAAAAGATGGACAAGCTCTCTGTCTTTGGGCAAAGTTTGACTCAAAAGAGCCTCTGTCTAAGGACAGAGGCTTAGTGTCTCATCCCGCATATGCAGTTGCTGGGTGACAAATTTTAACTCTTGGCCTGAGTTTCCGTTCTAAACTGTGCTGAATCCCTCCTCATTGATGCTCTCTGGGTAGAGTTCTGCTTGAATTCTCTCTGGGTAGAATTCTGCTTGAATTCAAAACTTTCAGTCAAGCTCTCATTTGAACAGAGAATGACCCAGTCAGGGCTCGGCCTATGGGGTGAAACTTGGCTAAGAAAGACAGACAATCTCTCTGCCTTCAGGCATAGTTTGACTCAGTCGAGGCTCTGTCTATGGACAGAGACACAGCTCAGAGTATACTCATGCATATATGTGGATTGATAACATTTTTATCTTGTCCCATGTGTCAGCATTTTGTTTTCCCATGTAAATCTCAACATTATGCCACATCCAGTCTCAGTGGGGGAGGGGGACACTGGTGAATACCAAGAGTTGTGCTCAAACTCTAATCAATCTTTTGGCAAAGTATAATCTTTGTACTCCCCTCAAAAATGGTGTATCAAAAGGACAGTTTTCTCTTGATACTGCTTCTACTGTATACTCTCTCAACAATGTTTACTTTAAAACTCTACATTTAGAATTTTAATAACAAAAATATTACACACTATTTGTTAGACTGTTTACTTACAAGATTAAGTTTATACTTAGAAGATTATAAAAACATATGAATAATCAAATTGATTGGCAATTAGGCAATATTTTACCAACCATTCCAAAGTAAACAATTTGATGGCTTTGCCAATTGCTTTAGTCAAGGTGATTAGTGTCCATTCTTTATTTAAGATTTCTTCATTAGTCATCATTTTGCTGACAATAGGTAATCTGCAGATTTTCAAGGTAAGCTTCATGTTCTAGAAAAACTACCAAGGATTGAAACTGTTTTTCAAAAAAAGAGTAGGAAGAAGTGAGGCAACCTTGATCACAATTATAAAAACATTGGAAAATTAAAACATGAAGTATTCTAAAGATATAAAATAATCTAAGAAGAAAATATGTAATATTCAGAAAAATCATGTTTATTTCAATTTTCTTTTCTAGTTCAAAGACGTTTTCATAAATTTATTAATAAATTTTTTTCATAGTTATTTAAAATGATAAATAATAAATCAGTCAGTCAGTCAGTTAAGTGCCATACGTGATACACATATAGGTGATCATGTCTCTTTCAATCCATGACTGATTAGGCAGAAAATTTTCCCACAGTAGGTTGCCATTATTTTCTGCAGTTGATTGGTTGCCAACCAAGGCTATAGAACCCAATCTCTCATGCTATTCAACCCATAGCTGGAGAGAGAAGAAAGGAATTCATACCTTTTCCAAGGGTATTTGTGCATAAGTGAATGCAACAAATTCAACTGGAATTCAAACTCGAATCTCTGATTTCTTATTCTGAGTTGATATGCATTGAACCACAACTCACATCCACCCACAACCCCAAGATTAAGAGTCTTGTGCTCTACCAATTGAGTAGCCAGGCAATAAATAATAAATACTACTTAGTGAAATTCTAAACATAGCTTTTTCCAAAACTATAGACATTGTTGAAAACATATACAATAATAGCTGTGTCAAGAGAAAAGACTTTCTTTTCACACAGTTTTTTTTTTTTTTGTGGATACATAAGTTA
Organism: Ascarosepion bandense; assembly: GCA_037127315.1. Lineage (NCBI taxonomy): Eukaryota > Metazoa > Mollusca > Cephalopoda > Sepiida > Sepiidae > Ascarosepion > Ascarosepion bandense. The sequence continues at coordinate 1,687,339 of JBBBDQ010001657.1, read as the reverse complement.
AAAATTGTCATGTTTTTTTGTTTCTTTATGGAATAAGGTTGATAAAAATAATGGCAATAAAAGTAAATAATAAAATTAAATAATACAAATAATGTTGAAGTAAAGATCTTAAAGTAATTGATATTGGCAATGTTATTAATGCTTTATTGCAACAAGCGATGTGAGCTTAGGAAAAAAATAATAATTTTAATATCATCAAGTACTTCTAAAATCCGGGGAATGTAAAATCTAACTATTCTGGAAAAGACGAAAAAAAAAAAAATGAAAAAAATGATGAAATATACATTTCTCTTCTTTGGGGGGGGGGGGGTTGAAATAAACATTTCAGGTAAGTGAAAATGCTTAGACAAAACAAGTGTCAGAGAGATATTTGATAAGGTCACACAAAGGTCAAGGTTCCCCGACAGACCCTCTGGTGGACACAGGAGTCTGTGGGAACCCAGCAGAAATCAAAATTCGATGAGAGTTGGCAAAATCTCATTCATCGAGCTAAAACCTTCCACAAATCAAAATCGCAAATTGAGTGTGCAGAAAATGATTTCATTGGCCAAAAGCCGCGAGCCGGCCGGATCCCCAGAGAGGATCGAAATTGGTTATAAAAATAGATGCTCGACAAGAAAAGCTCAGACTTTGGGCAGAGAGCCACCGCTGCCAACACCACCACATTTGCCACCATTGGCCACCTCCGATTCGGCACATTCCGTCAAATTCCATCAAGAACCCGAAAGGACTTTGCTATTTTAGAAGTTACATAGGAAATTGATAACCCTGATTATAGAGAATAGGTGAAAAGACTTTAATGAAATACGTGAAAAGACTTTAGTGAAAATTTGAAGAGATCTGTTTACTTCAACACTAACGAAACTTAGACAAGACATTTTATTTAACGATTGGAAGCTATGATGCTTTTAGCGAACTTTCTCTCTCCATTGTAAATATCATTTTCAACAACTGTATTCCTGGGAAAAGAAAGACATTGTTTTTTTTATATATAAAGACATTCTACGTAACTCTCCAGGTGTGTTCGACTTCGTTTATTCATTGTATTAATTGTTTTTGATGCCATAATTTTTTTCCTCAAACCACAAGTGTACACCAGTGCTCGGACTGGCTCAAAGGGACGACTATTAAGATTGCACAATGTGACCTCTAGGATCTAATCACATTGTGGAACAGTGGCCCGTTGTTGCAAAAGACATCCTGTAATCCAGCTTTTGTGGCGATATCATCGGACAAGATTGTCACAACCAGCAACAGCGACCAAACCAACCATACAACCTGGTGGCAGCGTCACAACTGGGATCGTCACAACTGTTGGCGAGAACGAGTGTCACATTAGACAGATGGCTAGCCCTGCCTGAGGTGTCACAAATCTAAGATGTTTGGAGTGATTACTAGTGATGGCAATATTATGCCTCCATTCATCTTACCACATGGCCTCAGACTCTACACGGAGGCCTACATCAAGTGTTGCCCTTGGTCAAGATGGTGGCTGCTGGAAGGCCCTATGTCTGGCAACAGGATTCTGCACCATGCCACACAAGCAGGAGAACCCACTTATGGCTGTCAGACAATTTCTGCAACCACATTATTGTAACATTCACCAACTTTTCTTATATATATATATATAGGGGATGCTGGGTAAATTGTCACCATTTTATATTCTTAATTTAACATATGCATGGTGTTTGGTTTTGATTTTGTCAACTGCACAGTATAGTAGGATCTTAACTTAAACAAGAATACCATCTAGAAGAGTTGCAGGAGATTCCAAAGTCGTCTGAAGGCGATTTTATTTAATGTTTACTCTTTAGTATTTATTGTGGGGACTTACCTACAAATGGACTCGTCCACACCTTTATAATATGGCTACCAACTCTGAGTGGGGAGTCACTGAGTAGTAGCCACAAAGTGAGTGAATGAGTGAGTGAGGATGCCTATAAGAGAAAGTACTCTCCAGTCCATGTTTGCCCTTGTACTACGTTTCCGAGAATATACTATTCAACCTTATATCCAAGTCTGTGTTATCTTTCTATGGCCCTTCAGTCATAACAGTATTTCAAAATATTTTTGTGTTTTTTGATAAATATATGTTAAAATGAGATGTCAATGTTTATTTTCATTTGTTGCATAGTTTAAACGAGAATTTATCCATCGAACTCTATAAATATAACAAACTTTCCCGTCGAATTTGACATATAAAGATCTGACAGCCTAATTGCTTCAGTTATGAAACCAAGGTAAATCGCCAAAAGACCTACACAAGTGATTTAATTAAAGGGGTGAAGGTTTATGCAGAACCATCCACACTTTTCGGAACTATTGATACACTCAGTCAGTGCATATAAATGAAGCAGACAATAGACCTCAGGCTTTCAATTCTACCACAACAGGTTGCCATTACCTGCTGCAGCAGACAAGTTGCCAGCCAAGGCTATAGAACTCAATCTGTCCTGTTATTTAACCCATAACTGGAGGGAAGGGACAGATTAATACCTTCCCCAAGGGTATTAGCGCATAAGTGAATGTAGGGCATTCAAATGGAATTCGAACTCAGCTTGACCAATTTCTCATTCCGAGCCGATATTCACTGCACCACAACTCACATCCATCAAGAAACGCTTACAGCACCTGGTATTCCTAAGCGGTCACCCATCTAAGTACTGACCAGGCTCAATATTGCTTAACCTTGGTGAATGGATGAGAATCGGTGTATTCAACGTGATATGACCGTAAGCTAACATATATAGATATAATGTAGAATCCTTGGTATTTCTAAGGTAAATTCCAACAAAACCAAATTCCTAAAAAAAATCAATGTTAAAATTTATTATTAACATTAAATTATTAACAGAGTAATATAATCAAGAAAAAAGTTTGGATATTTTACAAATCCATTGTGTGTGATATGATAAAATATAGTTTTAAGGTACCCTGTATTTATGAGTTAAAGTGCTCAATATCAGAGATAGAGCATATATAAACATAAAACAGTAAATGTCATGCTTGAACTAAATTGTCAGGCCATGTGAGTTGAGTTTTGACTCAACTATTTATATATACTTACCTGCCACTTTTGTGTTGGGTGTATAAGACAATTTAAGACAAGCTTAGACATGCTGTGACCAGTCCTGACATGCTAAGACAAGCTTTGTACACAGTTACTGCATACACAGGATATAAACCTTGTATTTTTTTTAGATGTGCATTGTGGTGCAGAGCATATCAGCTCAGATCAAGAAATCGAGGAGCCAAGTTCAAATTCCAGTTGAATTCCCTGCATTCACTGATGCACAAATACTCTTAGGAAAGGTATTAATTCATCTCTTCCCTCCAGTTATAGGTTAAATAACAGGTTGGGTTTTATAGCCTTGACTGGCAACCAGTCTACCACAGAAATTAATAGCAACCTACTGTGGGATAATCTGCCCAGTCAGTCATGTCTCTTTCGAGACATGATCACCCAAGTGTGTATCACATATGGTACTTAACTGACTGATTTATATATACTGGTCCATGGTACATTATGGGTAATAAAGATTATTGTATTATCCTGATCATTATTGGGAAGGTATAATAGTTATGTTTCAAATTAAGAATAATTGTAGACAGTCAGTCAGTAAAGTGCCATACGTGATACACACTTGGGCAATCATGTCTCGAAAGAGACATGACTGACTGGGCAGAAGATTATCCCGCAGTAGGTTGCCATTGCTTTCTGCAGTAGACTGGTTGCCAACCAAGGCTATAGAACCCAATCTGTCCTGCTATTTAACCCATAACTGAAAGGAAGAGACGGATTAATACCTTTCCCAAGGGTATTTGCGTGTAAGTGAATACAATGGATTCAACTGGAATTCGAACTCGGCTCCCCGGTTTCTCGTTCCGAGCCGATATCCACTGTACCACAAAGCACATCAAATGTTGTTATTTGTAATTGTTTTATAGAGTTAACATTATTGAATACTTATTATTTGTTATTGTTTATTACATTTACATGTGTTTATGAGAGCATTTGTTATTCATTTGTGTATAATTTACTTAATTTGTTTATGTATTCAAACTGTTTGTCAACCATATTCAGCTTTTATTGGAGATTGTTATCCTATTTATTCTACTGCAAGTTTAACTTTTATCAGCAGAGCATGATCAATGCATATATATACATTATAGACAACATAGAAAATGTAAAATACTTCAGACAAAGAAAATGCCTCAAACTAAATAAACATGATAACCAACCTGGAAGAAAAAATAAATAAAACAAAGGGTTCAGTAAAAAATAATACTATTATACATGTGTGCACCCTCATATGCATATTTATTAATTCACAATAAAATATATATATATATATATTCACATATATAAATAAGAATGAAAAAAATAATTGCAATGTTCAAAATATTAATTTAAAACAGTGCTCAATATAAAAATAGACCAATGAATATTTATTAGTTATTATGTTTGAACATGTGAAAACTACAGACTACTGCAAAATGCACAATTTTGTAGTAGTTTGTAGTATATATATATATATATATATATATATATATATATATATATATACTAGCAGTATAGCACAGCGTTACTCGGGTGTAATGAAAGCTTTAAAACTAATCCATGGCCCTGGAGCTCAGACTCTTTGGACGTTGGCATGAAAGACTAAAAAGCAATAGTTGTTTCCAGTTAAAGACAAAACCATAGACTGAGAGAAAAATGAATGGATGTAAGTCAAATTTTGATTTCCTGGTATCAATATCAAATAAGTCTTTTTTTGTTGTAAACTAAATTTTGAAGGCTAAATAAGTCCTCTGAGTAAATGGTATCATGGCTGAGACTAAGAACTACAATTTTACCTACTTAGAGCCAAACTCAAAGCAAAAACTAAAATAAGAGGGCTGAAAAAAATACAGACATACAGACAGATAAACAGATAAACAGACACACACACAAACATCTTGCCTTTTATATATATATATATATATATATATATTATTGATTTTCTACACTATTGTAAGAACTGCAACCTTGAAACTTCTGAATATCATTTCTTATGTCTTTGTCTATGAGTGTATCAAATTTGATTAAAATCAAACCACTCCTTCTATAACCCGATTTATTTGATTATCGATTTTCGATATTTATCGAGGGTACCTCAACACAAAACCTAGCTAAGAACACTCACAGACACTTATAGTACAACTGTGTAAATTTTCAAGAAAATAGGTTCAACCGTTTCGGAGTCTATAGGTAACGGACACACAGACACACACACACAAAGTTCCATTTATAAATAAGTTTAGATAACATTTTAACTGAACCCTTTATGGTATATATTTATTTATATTTATATATATATATATTACATAATGGGTTCAGTTAAAATGTTTTATATATGTACTCATGTCAGATTAAATAAAATGAAATCATTGTGTGTGCTTACTTTTAATTAAAATAAACAGACACAATATTTGCAATTTATTTAATCTGACATGTCTAAAAGAAAATTTGCTGTCTAAATGCACAAATATATACATAAATATATATATATTTAGTGTATCGAGGCAGCAAGTAATTTTCTAAACATATGCTGATAAATATAAGAGACAATGAATGTCTATTATGTTTAATCATTTAAGCCATTCTAAACGTCGTATTTTTGCTTTAATTTCAGTTGAAAATAAAGACAAAAATTCTCCAACATTTGGATAATTATTTATTGATTTTCTTCTAAGTTTTCGGCTCACATGAGCCATCTTCAGAGAGGTTATTTAGACTGAAATATTATAACATCCACCATCACTGATGATTTTATTTTGTGTTGACATAAAACTCCACTTGGCAAAGGCAATAGTTACCAAAAATAATAAACGGTTTTATAAAATAATAATAAACGGTTTTATGACGTCACACCACATGATAGCGCGAAATGACAACAAAACCATGTAGTCACATGCAATGTAATATGTTATTTCCGGATTTAAAGTTGATTTTATTGAGTGTTGGTTGTTTAGATTTGATGTACATGGCCTCCAATATCTGCAGGTTCCTCTTACTGTGTGTATGAGTAAGGATCACCGTATTGTTGACCAAAATCTGTCTGATATTACCTACATGTTTATGTTTTTCAGAGAAATGTTGTTTAATAGTACTCTGATCTGAAAGATGACATGTAAGTCTACAGGAGAGCGTGGTTGTAGTAAAACCAATATATGTACTAGGTTTTTTATTAGTATCAGAGATGCAATCTCTGAATGAGCATGTAAATTGGTACACTACATTGGTTTTTTGTAGAGAATTTAGTTTAGTGCTTGTTGGGTTATTATAGACTATGAGGTCAATTGTTTTAAACTTTTTATAATATATAATGAGTTTAATTTGATTATTACTTTCCACTGGTTTAACATTTCTACGTAATATGTTTTTGAGAGTTTTTCATCTTGTTTATAATTATTATGTATTTGGTTGCAATAGTATAAGTTAATAGTGTTATGTTTATTTTGATGTAAACCATTATTATTAATATTATCATTATTGTTAGAGCTATTGTTAATTTTGTTGAGATACATTTTAATTTGTTGATCAATAACGAAGTTAGGAAATCCATTATTGACTAGTGTTTGCTTAATGTTATGTAATTCTTTATATATATATATGATTTCTAAATATACACTGTTAAATATAAGAGACAATGAATGTCTATTATGTTCAATCATGAGCCATTCTAAACATTGTATATTGGCTTTAATTTCAGGTGAAAATAAAGACAACAATTCAACAACATTTGGATAATTTTTTAAGTTGGTTCTAAGCTTTCAGCTCACATGAGCCATCTTCAGAGAGGTTACAAGGATGTTATGACCAGGTTTAAAGGAGGGGGAAAAAATGAACTAGGGTCCAATAACATTCAAATCCAGCAAGCAATCTCTTGAAGGCTCGCAGGATTTTATGTATATGAACTCCAGAGCTTTTAGATGATATAAAGGGTGCAACCTAGATAATACTGAGAAACAGTCAGCACTCAATCCAGCAACACATTCCTTGCTATTTATGGCATGCTGTGCTATAGATACTTGAAAAGATCTGGGATGAAACAGGGTGTTTATTTTAGTTTTTAGTTTAAAATATCATCCAAACTTCACTTATTCCTCACTAATATATATACATATTACATAAAGGATATATATATATATATATATATATATATATATATATATATATATATATATATATATTACATAAAGAATTCAGCTACTTGTCTTATATATATATATATATATATAGTCATCCGCAGACAGATCTGTTTCGTTATATCACAGCTCATCAATACAGTTAGACAGCTGATTGCTTTTTATCCAGGATTGAAACCCAACCAAATTAGCATCAGTCGGCGATTCTACCTCTGAGCTACGGCTGTTCGGTAGAAGAAGGCAGACTTTTTAGTGTGTATATTATCATTATGCACGCCTAATAGCTGAGAGTGTTCTAATTCATTGCTGAATGAATGATGTATAGATGCCAGAGTAGCTACTGTTTTTCAAAGTCTATTTTTGAATAATGTTAGAAAACATTTGAGACTTACTAAGAATTGCTACTCAAGCCAACCAGTGAAAAAAACACAGGTGACTGTATTTATTGGTTTAAAAAAATTCAAAACAAAAAACAAATATACTTATATATATGACATCAAAAACTTTTACCCATCAATATCTGAAAAAGGCTCAATGTAAGTGTTAAATTTTGCTAAACAGTACATAGATATACCACCCAACCACATAAATATAATTTTATATTGCTGAAAATCCATACTATTCCACAATAGTAAAGCTTGGATTAAAAAATAAAAAAAAAATGGCACATTTGATGTACCAAAAGGAGCCTCATGTAATGGAGCTGAAATTGATGGGAATACACGTTCTAAGTAAAATTAATGAAATATTCCACATAGACAACCACGGATTATACAGTGATGACAGGTTAATGATAACACCGGACAACAAAAGAGAGAGAATAAGGAAAATACTTTACAAACTCTTTAAAGATCTAGATTTTGAAATAGTAGTTGAAACAAATAAGAAGATAGTCCAGATGTAGAATTGAATTTACAAACTGGCAGTGTCTCTCCATATACAAAAACAAATGCAACTTTAAAGTACGTAAACACAAGATCAAATCATCCAACAAGCATAATTCATAGTTTTCAAAAAACTCTAGACAATCACAGGCTATCAAAATATTTATCAAACACAGCAATCTTTGATGAAAGAAAAAAAAGATTATGAAAATGCCTTAAACAAATCCGGCCATAAGAACATATTAGAATACAAACTCTAGCCAAACAAACAAATGAAGAATAATAATAGAAATTAAAACAGTATTTGGTTCAACCTACCACTTAACCTAGAAATAAAAACCAAAATAAGACAAATATTTTTTAAATTAATCAATAAACACTTATCTAAAACTCAGAATTAAACAAAATTTCCAACAGGAATTCAATCAAATTATAGCTGTAGTAGTAATTTAGAAAATTACATAAAAAAACAAAACCTAAACCAGAAACCTAAATAACAACGTACAAAATAACATCATTAACAAGGAACGTAACTGTAGAGACAAAAACAAATGTCCCCTTAACAGACTTTGTAATACAAAAGGGGTTATTTACAAAGCAGAGGTATATGACATGGATGGTCAAAGTAAAACAAACTTGGAATCTACCAAAGACAGTTTTAAGATTAGATGGAATAATCATAAATCTACATTTAAACTGGAAAACCTCAAATATTGTACCAAACTGGCTATCCACATGTGGAAATTAAAACTGAAATATGAAAAAGACCCTAATATAACTTGAAGCATAGTGAAAATAGCCAAACCAGTCAATGATGGTAACATATACAGATTGTGTTAGGAGGAAAAATTAACTATTATATTGTTCATAAAAAAAAAGAAATTACTAAATGAAAGATCAGAAATTATGTCCAATTTTAATCATACCCATAAATACTAGGATCATACAAACATGGATGAAAATGTTCTAAGATCCTTAAATAACTCCTCCCTAATTTTGAAAATTTTTCAGTTGTTTGAAAATTCCAGTTGTGCATTTGAAAAAATTCCTGTTTGAACATTTTAAAAACAGTAAAATCAGTAATTGTAAATTGCCTGAATATACCAAAAGATTGAGACCTAGGTCACGGAAATAACTCATTTCCAAATGAAAAATATGCAAAAGTTCTAAAATATAACTGTATAACTTATAAATTCAGGGTCCATAGGTATTTGGGATCAGTTCATTTTTATCTGATTTGGTGTTATGTTAAGTATATATATATATATATATATATATATATATATATATATTGATGATATACTCATTATTTTTAAATTAATCAATAAACACTTATCTAAAAACTCAGAATTAAACAAAATTAATGATATATATATATATATATATATATATATATATATTGATGATATACTCATCCTTACTTCTTCATGCGACGAGGCAAGCAGAATGACACCGACGTTCAACAGAATGGACGCTAAAATTAATTTCACAATCGAGCACCCTGATGCCAGTGGATGCCTATCACTGCTGGACTTCAAGCTTAAAATATCAGTTAGAGGTGAAGTCCACACTGATTTCTACAAAAAGCCTGCCAGCAGGGATATGTTTGTCCACTACCGATCAGCCCTCCCTCTCAGCGCTAAGACCGGCTACATCAATAACGAGCTCGCACGTATCCGAAAGAAATGCAGCAAAGGCGAACACGTTAACACCCACACAGCATTCTTCAAGAAAACATTGGTGACCAATGGTTACCCACATTCCTTTGTGGATCGCCTAGAACAAATGGGTAGTAGGGGCCCAAAGTGCCACACTCTATCTAAAACCTGCTTCCTGAGGTTACCACACTTCAACAAATATATAACATCAAAAATACGTCGAGCTATCTGCAGAGAGGGATTGGACATACAGCTGGCACACTACGGCCCCACTCTTCGCAGACACCTCAACTCCAACCACAGAACAAACAACAACACTACATGCACACTAACCAACTGCCTTATTGCAGGCACCGGTATATGCCACCAGGTATATGTTGTATACCGCATGCAATGCGCCAAATGTGATGCATTCTATGTCAGCAGCACTACAAGACATCTACACATTAGAATAAAAGAACATCTACACACGCAAGCATCGTAATTCCAAAAACATTTTAAAAAATGCAAAAATAAGGACAAAACCATAACGGTTAATATCCTGGCTAAGGAACGCAACATAGGTAACCTACACATTAAAGAGTCCCTAATAATATCTAAATTACAGCAACCAATTAATAGTCGCCAAGAATTAAACCTAGATTACATAACAGTATAGACAACACCAAGACGCACACAACATGCACTTAACACAACAGCAAAGGTCACACATACACACGCAATCAGTAACAATAACCACACACACACTTCTTCCTCCCTTATAACAAACTGCTAACCAGGCTAAAGCACACATGCTCACACACACACACACACACACACACACACAGATAAATTAAATAAGGTAGATTTAATTACAATACTACACATAGCCTTTACACAGAAAAAAAAATAGTTACAATAACTACACTAACACATTTTCTCCCCCCCCCCGAGCTGTAGTAGCAGAGGTGCCCATAACAAACCACACACCAGGTCAGATCACACACACACACACACACACACACACACACACACACACACACACACATAAAAGTAGATTCAATTACAACACACACAACGAGCAAACACCACCGAAAACAAATCAGACAGATAAGACAACAGCAATGAAACTGATATTCTTTGACCTGGTCAAAGTCACATCAACTCCCAGATCCTACGAACTGATTCCATCAGACCAATAAAACCCCAACTTGAATACACACACATACACACTCACTCACACACACAAACACACACACACACACACTCACACACACACACACCATTAGACCATAAAAAAATCCAACTAGAACACACACAGATACACACTCGCACACACACACATGCACACATACATACACGCACACACGTACAGCAGCAGTGGATAAAGCCAGCCATTTATAGATGGGCAGCTAAAAAGCACGGTTCTCTGCCATTCTGATGATGAGATTATAGTCTCGAAATATCAAACAGGTCATACAAACACCTCCCGACCTTCACTTTACTTCATTCAACGCATTGTGACAGCCTTCAAGACATAACACATACAACTATTTTACGCAATGCTTCAAGCAAATTACAAAACCTTAATATATATATTGTCATTTTGATATTACACTAGTTTATAAAAGCATTATATTACTACAGAATTTTTTTTTTTGTTCCAGAACAATACTGCTCTTCTTCAGGTGATATTTTAAAATAAATTGTAAAAATGATTTATTTAGAAAATATAAGATTAATTAGGGAGTGGAAATTGGATAATATGCTTGTAGGTGTGTCAATGTTGTTTAATCAAAAATGAGAATTAGGTTGAACTATGAAGTTGAAAATTTGGGTAATGAAAGGCAACATAACCTTGGGAAATGGAAGAAAGAAGAGAGAAATAAAAGAAGAGAGTGATGAGCATATATACATATATAAAATGGATAAATCAAAATAGATAGATAGTCAAATTAGAATTACTTAAAATAAGGCAGTCAGGTACTAACAAAAAAAACCTGCTAAACTTAACAATTCCTAATGTCAAGAAGAATTCATCAATTAAGCGTATACTTACAGGTTTCTTGTAATGGAGTTTGAAATATTTGGACTGTGGAGGCAACATGTTGATTGAAATAACATCTTTACACACATTGGTGATATAGAAATCTGCCAGGGACTTTTTCCCGACTTGAAAACCAGCAAAATGTACATCAGCAGGGGTTGCAGCAACTACTTTACTCTGTCCCAGTTTACGATAAATTTCTAGAAAAAAATAAGAGAAATTGAATCATGAATAACACTGAAGATTTCAGACAAGTGTTTCGTCAGTATTATACATTAAAGATTAATACAGAAATTTAAATACCTGGGAAGTGTTCTATAAGAAGACAGAAAATGCAACATTGAAATTCAAAGGCATATTGGCACGGCCAAAGATGCATTCTAAAAGCTAAGCAGAGTATTGATAGATAGGAAAATTTTGTTGGAAACAAAGAAAAGAGTACTGGATTGTTAGGTGATATCTGTCCTTCTTTATGACAGAAAATGCTAGACAGTGTCATCAAAGATGAAGAAAAACTCAAAGCAACAGAAATGTTGTGCTACAGAAGGATGGTGAGGAAACCATAGACTGAACATGTGAGCAATGATAAGGTTTTGGAGTGGATGGAAACAAAAAAGAAACTTTTACGTAACATCAAAAAAAGGCAGCTGAAGTTTCTGGGATATGTAATAAGGAAGGAGGACTTGGAGAATCTGATACTCACAGGACAGAAAGGGAGACAGGGGAAAGCAATACATGACATACTTGATAGGCTTGAGCAAATGGATGGCAGAACAGGGTTTGGGAGGGGTAACAAAAGAAAGGGCATTAAGAGCTACAAGGGATAGGGAGATGTAGAAGGCCATGATCGCCTATGTCCTGAAAGGACATGATACATAGAAGAAGACGATATGAATGAAGAAATAATGTGATAAGAGAAAATGAAATATCTCCGTCTTTGGTAGAAGACATTGATTCTAATTATCCTTCTCATTTCTCACTTGCTAAGATTTATCATATTGGGTTGGAGCAAAAATTTGTACCATCTTTTAGATAAATTTCAAAGACAATATTCACATATTATATTAACCAATCACATAGGTGCTATTTTGTTCCACAGCTTTTCATCAACTGTACCAATTTCTGCTGGCTATGTATGAAGCCTGGCATTATACCGTTGAAAGATGAAACACTTCTGATTAGCCAATTCTGAATGATTTCCATTGAATACTGCTTTTAGACAGTCCAGTCTAGATAATAAAGAGATATGAAGCAAAAAAAGGAATCTAAAATGCTAACTACAGGTCAGCGATATTAAAATCAAACAGGTGCAAAAATTTAAATACATGGGACATGTTCTGATAGAGGATGGAAAGTGTGACACGGAGCTCCAAAGGCGCATTGGCATGGCCAAGGATGCATTTCAAAAGCTAAGCAGAGTATTGAGAAACAGGAAGATTTTGTTGGAATCAAAGAAAAGAGAACTGGACATGTGCTACCTATTCTCCTATATGGTAGTGAATGCTGGACAATCTCCTGAAAGATGAAGAAGAAACTCAAAGCAACAGAAATGTGGTTTTACAGAAGGATGCTGAGAATACCATGCAAGGAGCAACAAAGTTTTACAGAAAATGGAAACAAAAAGGGCACTTACACTTATCATTGGGAAGAGACAATTGAAATTTCTTGGGCATGTACTGAGGAAAGAGGGTTTGGGAAATTTGATACTCACAATATAGACTGAAAGCTAAAGGGACAGAGGAAAACAACACCTAGTGAACTTATGCAAATGGATGGTGGGACAAGGTTTAGAAAAGATTGTTTGGATCTGTCTACCAATCTGTATTTGTAGTTATTGGAGTGCCTGGATTCCAAATATTTAACAACAACAACACATTTTTTATATGAAACATAAAAAGGTTATTCACTGAAGGAAGGTAGAAGCAGAACATCAGTTGAAATAAAATTCATAGATTCTTCTTAGAAATATACAATATCAACAAAATGTTCAATTTTCCTTGCAGTGAAGTTTGTTTTCTCAAGTCATTAAGTGTCCATAGTGCTGTGTGAGATGTGTGTGCAAACCTAATGTTTCTGTGAGTGCATAGACAAAGCCTTAGTAAATGGCTGTTGGCTGTCATCTTCTATTGTGTTGGTATGTGTGCACTGACATGTAGATCAAACTGCTTTCGAAATTGTTTTGAACCCTGAGAAGCAACATGCTTTTATTTTTATATCTATAAAAGATATCTAAATTCTAATTTCACATAGAGGAACAGTCTTTTTGAATACAAGGTCTTCATTAGTTATAAAATAATTTCATGCTGACTTGTGAAAATCTTTTTCTCAAATTTTGAGGTGTGGTGAATTATTATTATTTTCTAAATAGTTAAAACATAGTACAAGGAAGGTCTGCAACTATATCTGTAAAGTATTTTGGTAGTATTTACCATAGTAATTAGTGATGAGATTTTATTCATTGAAAAATATATACATACATAGAATTTAATTCCTATAAAATGATGAAAACACAAAATTCATTGAGAGCTACTAAAGAGAGAAAGTTGTAGAAAGTCATCAAGCCAATGTCCTGAAGGGACACAGCACATAAAAGAAGATAACTTGCCTGAATTCAATGCCTGACTTTGCAGAAAATGCTTTTCCCTCCCCACCAGGTAGACATCACATTCTTCAGATGCAGACCAGCTTTTTTTTTTGAGTGAGTACTAGTGGCTCATTTCATTTTGCTCAAGGCTTCACATTGTTGTAAACAATTCATTTTTCATTCTCTGTGATTGTTCTTTTCAAAAACAGGTCACTTGAGCAAAAAATATGGTCCATTAAATTTTTTCTGATAAATTGTGAGGCATCCAAACACTGTAACAATTCACATATCCACATGGTTTTAAATGCCATGCAATGCTAGTATGAGATATATAGAGCATCTTGGTGATGTCTTGTATTGTTTGAGCTGGATTATTTTAATCATGATTTTGATTTGGTCATCATCAGTGACTGCAGTCTTGCTAGAACACTTTCAATCTTCCATATCAAAATTTCTATTTGTGAACCTAGTGAAAGCCTTATGAACAGCACTCTCAGCTATGGCACCATCATTATAAATGACATATTTTTTGCTCTTTATACAATTCATTTTTTTTAATCAAGAAACATCAACTGACATAAATTCATCCCATTTTCCTCCATTTTCACTTCTAGCATAACAGCATACGCAAATCATATGAGAAGATGCATATTGAAACATGACTTTTCAGTATATATATATATATATATATATATATATACTGTTAAATATAAGAGACAATGAATGTCTATTATGTTTAATCATGAGCCGTTCTAAACGTCGTATTTTGGCTTTAATTTCAGTTGAAAATAAAGACAAAAATTCTCCAACATTTGGATAATTTTTTATTAATTTTATTTTCAACTGAAATTAAAGCCAAAATACAACGTTTAGAACAGCTCATGATTAAACATAATAGACATTCATTGTCTTTTATATTTAACAGCATATGTTTAGAAAATTATTTGCTGCCTCGATACACTATATATATATATATATATATATATATATATATATATATATATATATATATATGCCATAAATTTTAATCACATAAAAAAATATGTTTAAATACCAGCTATTGAAAACTATTACAAACTTTTGTTTCAACCAAATATATTGATTACATATTTACTTATAGGAAAGTATTACTGATTAGCTTTGTTCAAAGATGTTTTCTTCTGTGGCAGACTGTTGTAGAATTATTATTTTCTTATTTTTCTGATCATGCCAGTGAATAAAATATTCACTAACAATATTCTTCAAGTAGTCACTGGGACTTAACAGTGAGAGAAATTAGCCAAAATGAAAATGACAGGGGAAGGAAAAAAGAGAAAGAGACATGAGATAAACGTAGGCTTCTTTCTAACTCTTTAACAGTAAGGCAGGTTGATTTTTGGACCATGGTATTGCACTCAATTTAGAAGTTGGTGTTTCACATAATAAATATCAACACAAAATATTTTTTTCCAAATCCTTACTAGTTTTTAAGGAAATGAGTTTAAAAAATTAAGTTTAGGTTGAAAATTAGAATTTTTGGTACAGCATGTGGGGTTTCATACATTGACACACACACACACACACACGCATGGTCACTCGGCGTTCCACGTGATGACTGGTTCCCGCCAAAACGATGCTAATAAAAGCGAAGAACATCACGTGGTAGTCAGTTAGGATTGCGTCCCGGGACAAGAGCAAACATGTCTCCCTAACTCACACAAACACATGCGCACTAATTGTGGGTAGCAATTAGTGGCGCAAATATTTTTTATTTTTCTTATTTTTCTTCTCACCGACATTAACACTATGCACATTAACTTTCCTTCAAACTGGACCTTACATAAAATAACTTTCTACACATAAATTCACAATTTTTCCAACCTTCGTCAGTAGAAATCCACAGACTGACTAAGACTGCTACATTCGCATGTAAGTCTCTCTCTCTCTCTCTCTCTCTCTACTCAACACACACACAGACACAGAACTTTGTCTTCTGTCTGACTTTCTTCATCAAGGATTTGAACTTTGAACTCTTTACGATAATCTTAACAATTGTTACAAACCTTTCTTTCAGCTAGAGAAAAAACTTCATACATCTTATTTTGTTTCTACGAAGAGACGAAGGGGAATGACTCTTTCCTTTTCACTTTAGGGTTTTCTGAAGCTTTACAAATTTTATATGGACAAGCGCGTTATTACTAAATCATTGTGCCATCAAATAAGACATTCATTTACTCCAAAGAGAATTTATACAGAACAGTTTAGCTATATTATGATATTATGTTATACAGTGCAGTAATTTTAGCCTGAGTTTCAATAAACTATGCAAATTTAAAACATTTTTTCTCATTTGTGGCCAGCAGTATTATGGCATTTTATATGCTTTATCTATTTTTTGTTTTTATCAATTAAGATCTATCGAATGATCTAACAAATGATATAAAAAATCTTATTCATTGAGTGGCATTTCTTTTATATCTTTTACAATTTTTTTTACAGGTTTTACTTATCAAAGGCAGTAAAAATCACATATTTTACTTGTTTATAATTAGAACTCTGGTTTGAATATATTTTCAGTTCAATTTATCTTATACAAAAGATATCAAATTTATTTGGATTTATTCTTGAAATAGCAAAATATTTTAAAAACCTGCAGAAATTAGGTATTTGTGTACATTTTTCAGATGATTTTTAAAATTAACTGCTCAAAAATTAGTAAAAGCTATGAATATAATTTTTTATGTTAGCACTTATTACATCACATGAAACCCTCACTTTCGCACTAAGTGCCATGTTGATTTTCTAAAAGTGTGAAAAATCAACCTGCCCTATTTGTATATATTTCTGAGATGAGGTCTTGTAATTATTTACACTATTTACATTGTTTGGACTGTTGTCCTCATCTTTGTTGCCATATTCATGATGTTTTGGCCATTGTACACTCCAGTCTTCTTTGTGTGATTGGGACAATGTAAATAATTACAATAGCACCTCTCAGAAATATAGACAAATACTGAAGGATCAGTATGAACACGATATACCAAAAATATTGTCCTCATCTTTGTTGCCATATTCATGATGTTTTGGCCATTGTACACTCCAGTCTTCTTTGTGTGATTGGGACAATGTAAATAATTACAATAGCACCTCTCAGAAATATAGACAAATACTGAAGGATCAGTATGAACACGATATACCAAAAATATTGTCCTCATCTTTGTTGCCATACTCATGATGTTTTGGCCATTGTACACTCCAGTCTTCTTTGTGTGATTGGGACAATGTAAATAATTACAATAGCACCTCTCAGAAATATAGACAAATACTGAAGGATCAGTATGAACACGATATACCAAAAATATAGCGATAAATACAAAAGTCCCTTCAGAAGCTGGCATGAATGTCAAACCATCTTACACTTATACATGAAGGCAGAGACTTACTACTTATCTCTTCAGACTTGGCACTAAATCTTCCTGTCAATTCAAGGAGAGCCCATCTGGTCACAGATAAATCAGGATATGCTTTTGTTTGAGTAAGAATCCAGAATAACCATTGAATAAAACAAAAATTGCAATCTGATATCTCCCAAAGGCTGAAGGCCTTCCCCAACAGAATTACCAATGAAGAAGACCAAAAGAGGATCCAGCATGATCAGGTTTAATCCTTCAGACAAGAATTTGATGCAGTTAAGGTCTGCCAAGTATGAAAATCGAACAGATTAAAAGATCATAAGGTGACACACAAGATCAATCACTCCTGAGGCAGTAATCAACATTAGCCAACATCAGTTGAGGGCCTCTGAAAAATCAGTACTGAACAAGGATCTCAACTTCACGACAAACATTAGGTGGATACCTCAATGGGACATCATTACCCGAATCAAGGAAATAGCCTTGAACATTCCTCAGGCTCAGGAAGATGAGCTAAGATAGAAAGTGAGACAGACACTGGCAAAAACCAAGCCGCCCAAATCAAACATCACAAAACTGGAGAAGCTGGAAATCAAAACTTTACAGAAGAATGACATCATCATCATCATACCAGCTAACAAAGGCACTGCAACTGTAATGATAGACAAAATGGAATTTACAAAAAATCTGGAAGATCTCATTATAAATGCTAGCTATAGTAAAGAAAGATCCAACATTGAAAACAAAACAACAACTATTGCAGATCCTGATCAAGGACCACTTACCATCTAAAACATGTAGCAGATAGGAAATTAAGAATTAAACTCAACCTTTTTCTTCACTTTTACAAAATTCCCAATGACATGTGAAATCCTGGTTTTTCCCAAATGGAAAAAGGATTGACCATGTGCTTAAAGAAAAAAGTTGGAACTGGATTTTGCAAGTAAATGTTAAACTGGTTTTTTGACTAATGGGAGCAATTGCAAAACTAAAAAAACTTTTCACAATCCAGTGCGAAAAATCTAAATTACTATATAAATGGCTTTGATCAGTGTGAGACACTCAGATGGAAGCAGCGAGATAGAGACACAACTAAAATGTAACGGAAGAAACTTCAATCACGACCTGGACATTGGTCACATCGCACATCATTCTCTTTCTTCTTCTTTCTCATGTGCTGATTCATTTTACTTCTTCTTCTCCATTCAAAGACATTCATATCAAACAAATGCTCATACGTACATACATACATATGCATGAACTCTTTCCAACAAATTACTACTACGAACATTTCTTCAACTCTTGATACCCTTAACTCATTACTTGTTTCTCATTGAACATTAAGTGCTACCTATTTATGTTATTCTATTCTTTTAATAAATTTCTATTTTAAAGTGCAAAATGTATATTTTATTCTTACACTATTCCCCACTAATTCACACATTCCAACAATTAACCTACCAACCAACCTTCTGAGGAAAACCTTCTGATAATTCTGTATAAAACTTGTAAGTTTGGTTATGTATGACACAAGGCTGAATCAAAGAAACATTAACCATCTCCTCCGATAGCTTCACTGGTAACCCCCGACGGTTGAAAAAAACATGCACCCTACATTTTCACTGATGCACCCATCTTCTTCACTGATGATCCCGGACCGGCACAGAAAAAGAACATCTAATGGCAGGATGAATTCTTCACTGGCAACCCTTGACATCCAAGGAACATGCAATGGAAGAATCACTTCTTCATGAGTAAACCTCAATGCCAAAGAACACACATCCTACTTCTACACTGAAAAACCCCAACACAGAAAAAGAACACCTAATGGAAGGATGAATTCTTCACTGGCAACCCTTGACATATAAGGAACATGCAATGGAAGAATCACTTCTTCATGAGTAAACCTCGATGCCCAAAGAACACGCATCCTACTTCTACACTGAAAAACCCTGACACAGAAAAAGAACACCTGATGGAAGGATGAATTCTTCACTGGTGAACACCAACGTCCAAACCCAGCAAAGAAAATGCAGTTGAAAATTCCTACTACCTCACTGGTGAGCATCGATACCCAAACCAAAAGAAAAAAAAATGTTTGCCACAACATAAAAAAAAAAACTCAAGTATCACAACATAAAATGGCGACTCATCTTCTACAGGACAAGAAAGAAAGGACAGAAGAAAAAGAAAGAGAAAAGAAAAAACAAAGAAAAGGAAATGAAAACAGAGCCCAACACGTGTGAATAAAGCCTGTTGTCAAACTATACGCTGATACAATACCAATCTCTACTGACAACTGGAAAATTTCAACGTACTCTCAACTCCAAAGATAAGTACCTCAAAATATACATTTTTTATTGAATACAATTGTTTCATTTTGTGTGAAACCTGTTTTATGCCTTTCATTGAATAATACACATTTGTTTCCTGACTTCATCAAATTTCAAGTCCAAAAAATTTTCAAGTGTCCCAAAAATTCCAACTTCAAGTTATATGTTGATAAAGTTTCAGCCTATAATAAGAACAATGGAATTTTTAAAAAAAAACTCTACTCAACATCAAAACTACAAACACTTAAATGTTCAACTACTTTTCATAAAAACAAGCTGCTTGACAACTTCAAATATTTAAAACTGCAAAAATCTAAAAGAAAATCCCTTATTTTATTTTTGTCTTGAAAAATATGTTTCATTTTTATCTGTATTCTTACATTACCTTAAAAATGTGACCTTCAAAGTACAGAAAACTTAAACATACCAACTCTTATGGATTTCAAACAAGCCGCTTAAAAATTGACAACAATTATGGAAACACATCTCAACCCACAAAAAAAAACAAAAAAAAACAGCAAAACAAAATGAAAACTATTTGGAAAAGTGACAACAGATACCATTACAACTCGTTCAAAGCAAACTCCGTCAAATGGAAGGGAAGTTGTGTGGCAGATAGGAAATTTTGGTTATGTATGACAAGGCCAAATCAAAGAAACATTAACCATCTCCCCGATAGCTTCAGACATACAAACAGTTATCTCAACATTACAGCAGTCTACGTCGCATATATGGTCTCCCCAAAATTCATAAAGATGGTATTCCACTCAAGCCAATAGCTAGCTACCAAGGCTTTGTGAGCCACCATCCTTTCCTTGTGGATATAATTGACTCATTAATACGAAAGTCACCATCAAATGTCCAAAACTCCACTCACTTCATGGAATTAATCAAAGATGCTCTCATACAATCCAGTCAGATAGTGAGCTTGGATGTGGTGAGTTTGTTTATCAAGGTACTCACAGTCGAGGCACTATCAATATCCCTAGGAGAACGTACCAGTATATCAATAAATAACCTGATGGAGATGCTGACTTTCTGTACACAAACAATACACTTCAGAATGGGATCAGACATATATTGGCAGGATGGAGGCACAGCAAAGGGCTCACTATTATGATAGCAATGGTTAACATATATACATTATGTATATGTTAACCATTCTGTATAATACACACAATTAAAGTGATGGTATTGGAATCTACATCACTAAAGCCAACTCTGTGACTGAGATACAGGTCTTGTCTCTTTAGGCAAAGGCAGGTGGATTGAATTCAGAGTTCCCAGTCTGTCCTGCTATTTTACTCATAGCTAGGAGGGGAGAAGGTGAATTCATACCTTTGTCAAAGGTATTAGCCCGTAATTTTTAAATCAATCACAAAAAAAATCCAGGGAGATAACTTTAACACGTTATTCAAGGGAGATAACTAGAAACTATAAAATTTCACAGTTATGTCCCTTGTATTACATTGCATTATCTCAATTTTCTACTGAAGACAGTGTAGAACAACTCATGTACTTTTTGTTTTTATTAAGTGTTTCATTAATCCTGCTAAATTTGACGTATTACAACAAAATCAGAGATATGATAAAATATGAGATAAGTTATTTAATTTAAAAAAGCGTTTATTATTAAATATTAATAGTCTTGAATTTATTATTTGATAAAGTACTATATAATCTATTAATTATATAAGGTTCTATATAGTCCTATATCATTTATACTATTTAAAGTACAATAAAGTATTATTTATATTATTTATAGTCCTATATTATTTATATAAATAAAGTACTATATAGTCTGGATGTGTGTTGAGAAGCATTGGATATTGGCTCAGAACAAGAAATCAAAGAGCCGAGTTTGAATTCAAGTTGAAATCGTTGCATTCAACTATGTACAAATACCCTTGGGAAAGTATTAATCCATCACATTTCCCTCCAGTTATAGATTAAGTAGTAGGACAGTTCTTTAGCCTTGGTTGGCAACCAGTCTACTGCAGAAAGTAATAGCAACCTACTGGAGGAAAATCTTCTCCCTTCAACTATGGGTCAAATAGCAGAACAGATTGGGTTCTATAACTTTGGTTGGCAACCAGTCTAACACATAAAGTAATGGCAACCTACTGCGGGAAAATCTTCTGCCCAGTCAGTCATGTCTCTTTTGAAACATGATCGCCCACACGTGTATCACTTATAGCAATCAACTGAATATCATATATCGCCAATTCTTAGGAATTGTTGACTGTCATTTCTTTTGCTTTATTTCGATCGCCTTTGATTATAACTGCCAGACCAGCAATATATAGTCATTCATCATCAGGTTGGACTGAAAATAAGAAATGAGTCTCCAGTAAAACTGCATCATTTTTCTTGAGAAAACCTGCAAACCATGGACAGTCGCAACTATTTAGTCTACGAAGACATTGGTTATTAAAGATCATTTCTAACCAATCATATAACTTTCATCATTTTCTTTTTCCTAAACACTCAATTTACAACTATTTTGTTTTTGAATGTCACCTACACAAGTTCAATATCTTGAATATTTTAAAGGAAACATTGTCAATGTTTCGTCTTTTTGTTTTCTTCTATGTGGCTTGTCCCTTTTAATATGGATGATTAAGGTTCTTCACAACTTATATCTTTTGTAGCAACATTTATCTTTTTACTACCCCTCTCGCTCCCTGTTCTGTCATTCATATCTATTTACACAAAAACATTTGGTAAGTTAGTAGTTCTTTTCCTCTGTCCTTCTTGTTTTATATATGTCATATGACAATTTATATGTCATGCGACAATTTATATATGTCATGTGATAATTTGCATATGTCATGTGACAGTTTCTAAATATCATATAACAATCTATGGATGTTATATGACAGTTTATATGTCATGTGACAATTTATATATGTCATGTGACAGTTTAAGTATGTCAAGTGACAATTTTCCAAGCTTACTTTCCTCATTACGTATCCTAGAAATTTCAACTGCCTTTTTTTAATTTTAAGAATAAATATTCTTTTTCCATTTCCATTCAATTATTATTATTCAAAAATTAATAATAATTTCTAGTCTAACATTTTCTCTTTTTTTTTTTTTTTTATTCACAATAAAATGTCTGGTTCATTTTAGTCTTCATTGGATAATTTTTTAAATTTTTGCTGAGTCTGTTATTGGTTTGCTTGTGGAGTTGTATTTTTTTTTTTTTTTACAATAATGTTTACCTCTGTACAAGTCCAAGAGCCACTCAAAGTAGGGAGCTACAGAGTGAGAGGCACAGTTTATGGATATATGTGAGCAAGATAATGGTTAGCCCTTGACTTGGACAGGTTAAGATTGTAATGAATGGGGAAGCATCATTTTGGGAGTCAGTTCCACAAAGCAACAGTTCGTGGGAAGAATCTGCTCTCGTGGAACTTACATCTCACCAGTGGAATATGAAAGGAATGAGGGTGGTGCACTACAAAGTGTTTAACATAGCAGGTCTTAGCCCTGAAGATTAGAACTGGTGACACTAAGAAGTAAAGTTCATCTGAACACTTTCTATAGAAATAGTGATAGAGAAGTGAGAGGCTTGCAAAGTTTCATCTATCGGAATGAGTTTAAAAATGTTGTGGATCCCGAGAATGGGACCTGCACAAATAAATGAACAATGACCAGTAATTGAGATAGAAAATAAGTGTATTGATGTAAAGATACAGACTTGAATGAAGATTAGTAGTCCAGGAAAGCAGGTTAGTAAAAGTATATGTACAAGTCTCTGGAAGTGAAGCCATAGTATATTGAGTATGTCCATGTCGGAAGCTAACAAGTATGGCGTAATAAACTTCTCAATGAGTGGAGCACAGAACTACTATGAATTACTGTGTATGGACTGTTAATCTCTCTCAGGACTCTCGTATTCTCCGGTTAACTCTCTGTAAAAATGCAGTATCCTCCCGTCTCGCTTCTATAGGGGTAGTATAAGTTCATCTTTATGAATAGGGAGAACCCCACAACAGAAAATAAGTTACCCAGAACAATATTCTGATACTTAACTTGATTTGTTCAGAGACACTGTATACTCATGTGATAAAAGGTTTTAATTCTCCACTCAAGTTTATTCTAGTGATGGCTACTTCGACTTAAGCAAAGTTAAAACTGAACAGATATTATCTTACTTTTAGATTTCTAAGTAAAATTATTCTAACATAATTATCTACAGCTAACACTAAACTCAACCAAACTACCCTTAACTTTCTTTTTATTTTTATTTTTTAATCATTTCACCCCAAGCAAGGCATTCCACTGCCACTATTGCGCTTGGGGATACATAGGGGAAGGTAAATAGGAAGAGTGGTTAGATATAGGAAATGTCAGAAGCGAGGTGATAGGTAGTTGGGAGGATGGGAAGAATGTTTGAAAGAATGGAAGCAAGTTATTGTGTTAGGAGGTGTCTATTGACCTTACATTTAAACTCCTGGAGATTGTAGCCGTCGGGGAAGCAGTCATGTGGAAGGGAATTCCACAGTCAGGAAGTATGAGAAAAGAAACTGTTGGCGTAGAAGTTGCGGTTGCATTTTATCGGTTTCACTGTAAAAGGGTGGGATCTAGTTGCTAATCGAGTATCTCGTGCAAATTCAAACCTAGGGGGCACCAGTGATCTAAGTTCATCAGAGCAGAAGCCATGGAAGTATTTATAGAAGAGACACAGGGAAGCCACGTACCTAATTGGTAAGAAGAAACAATAATGGAAAGAGAAGGAATCAACTCAAGTTAATCAGTAAGTTAACACTGCACCTCTAATCACCCATTCCTCCTTACCAATATTCTATGGTCTAATCCATTACTTTTTCAGGTTTGTTTGTTTTTCGTTTTTTTTTTTTGGTGAGTTGGGGGCATATAAGTGTAGATAGCTCTACATATCATCTGGTGCATATTCCTTCCCCTTCTTTTGAACTGAAGTAGCAGTTTATCACTCATTTCCTTTTTAGAATGTTTTCCTTATTATGAGGCCTTAATAAGGGTGGCTGTCATGAATTTTGATGTGCATTGTGGTACAGTGAATATCGGCTCAGAACGAGAAACCAGGGAGCCGAGTTCGAATTCCAGTTGAATCCATTGTATTCACTTATGCGCAAATACCCTTGGGAAAGGTATTAATCCATCTCTTCCTTCCAGTTATGGGTTAAATAGTAGGACAGATTGGGTTCTATAGCCTTGGTCGGCAACCAGTCTACCGCAGAAAGCAATGGCAACCTACTGCGGGATAATCTTCTGCCCAGTCAGTCATGTCTCTTTCGAGACATGATCGCCCAAGTGTATATCACATATGGCACTTAACTGACTGACTTGGGTAGCATCTAAAGAGTCTGCTCTGATCAATAGTCATAATATCAAGGTTCTTGCAGTGCCATGTCACGCATGAAAAAATGTCCCTGCAAGCACTTTTGGTAGGTCCATTCAGCACCAATTTCCAGCCAGCACATATTACCTTAGAAGACCAGCAGCTACTATTATTATTGACCTTCTCCACCTTCAAATAACATCTGTCAGTCAGTTAAATGTCATATATGATACACGCTTGAGTGATCATGTCTCTTTCAAGCTATGACTGACTAGGTAGAAGATTTTTCCCACGGTAGGTTGCCATTTCTTTCCACAGTAGACTAACCAAGGCTATAACCCAACCTGTCCTGCTGTTCCATCCATAGTTGGAGGGAGATGAGAAGGATTAATAATTTTTGCAAGAGTATTTGCATGTAAGTGAATGTAATGAATTCAGCCCAAATTCGAACTCAGATCTCCAATTAATCATACCAAGCACTACAATGAACATTAAATAACATACCATGACCAAGAAACAATAAACCAAATACAAACAAATCAGTATTTGTCTATATTTCTGAGATGAGGTAGTATTTACAATATTTATGTTATTCAGACTATTGCCCTCATCTTCGTTGCCATTTTTCACAATGTTTCAGCCATTGCATGCTCTGGCCTTCTTCAGGTGTTAGAAATTTTGAACTAAACTCTTTATTAGGATCACTGGGGTATATCATTCTCATTCCTTGTGCAAAGCCTCTTTTGGTAGTCATGAATTATATCCCTCTAACCTGACTTGTTCACCACTGTTGTTGCCTGGTATTGAACTCACAACTCTTTCGGTCAAGTCACTGAAACTAACCACTGGGCCATGTATCCTTAAGGACAGCAACAACTGAATTTCTGGGAATTATAAACCTAATGTTCAGTAACAATTTTTTACCAGAGTTCATATTGCAATATTTAATGTTCATGGTTTTCTTTAGTATTTTTTGATGTTAATGGTTTTCTCTAGTATTCATAACAATTTCTGCAGTGCGGAATTGATCGTCATGAAACACTCTCTAGACATCCTAACTCTCTGCGAAACTAAACTGAATTCTTCAATCTCTTCCACTGAATTTTCTGTTTCTAGCTATCTTCTTCCATTTTGGAAAGACTCTAGTCTCCACATGTATGGGTTGAGTCTCCAGACTGTTCTTACATGTATCTGACTTTCTCTACTAAACTCAGTCAGTTATTGCTTCTTTTTTTTGTTTCCTTTTCTCTTATGACTCTTGTATGCTAAATAAAATTTCTGATAGCTTAGATTAAGCCCTCTTTCTACACTCATCTGCAAATATCTTTGTTCAGGGACTTTAATGCCAACCATGCCAGATAGTTTGAGTACTTGAATGTCATTGAGCTCACTGGCAGCTAAATCTTGAACTTATCTATTATTTAAACTCTCACTCAAACAGTAGATTTTCCCATGCATTTCAACAATAATTTTAGTAGACATACTTCTCTACTTGACCCCTTCCTTACCTCCACCCTGGACTTATGTCATGCTCTGCAGCTCTGTCCTCTTAGCAACTCTAATCATGAGGTTGTGTTTATAGATATCTCTTTTGGCAATATCATCTGTCATGAACTTTCTATCAACAGAATATCTTTCTGTTATCAATGTGCTAAGTGGGACTCATTTCATGACTTTCTTTGTGAACTGACAGTTTTAATCATCCTGGTCATAAATGTGCTACTGAGGTCTTTTCCTGAGTGAAAGCTGGCACCAAAGATTTCGTTCCAACATGGGAATACTAAATAAAACCATAATCATCTCTCTCATTCTCACATACTTGCTCACCCACTATAACCCACAAGAATCACTTCTTTGGCTAGAGTGACAGGTCTGATTACAACAGACATCTCTTTGTCATTGCTTGTAATCAGTGCAAGTGAGCCCTCAAAAAAGTCACTACCTACTGATAGAATGAGACACTGTATAGCCTTTCACAAGTTTGGGTCTAGAGACTACTAGCAGCTTTGCAAGAGTTTGATGAACAATAGTATATCCTCAGTCTCTCCTCTTTTCAATCAATTTTCAAGTATTGACATCTACTGCAAATAGTTCTTTGCTTAAAAGTTCTGTTCCAATTCTACTCTCAACTCATCTAGAGTACCTCTTCAGATTTCCTCCTAGAACAAAGACTAAACTGAGTGATATGCACATAATCCCATCACTGGTTTTTGACATCTTTCTTAAATTAAATTGGTCCTGGGTATGAAAATAAACTGCATCTGGCAGCAAGGTTGAGAGATTGTGAGGAGCATGGAACCACCTCTTAATTGCTGTTGTTTCCAGGTCCATCTTGACCCAGGGTGGTAGCACCTGTTATGGTCCCATATATGGGCAAATAGTTTACTCCAAAACTGAGGTCAAAGCAATACGAAAGTATAAAAATAGACTTTTATAGTAAAAATTCCAGGAATACATGTTTTTGAAGGAAAAAAATTATTATCAGCAGTATATTTTTTAAGGAAAATAAAATATTACCAACAATACATTTTTGGAAAAAAAAATACATATCAGCAATACATCTGACTTTCAACAGAAAACACTTTACAAAAATACACCAAAGAAAGCTGATCGACAAACTTATTTCTTACAAAGAATATATGTTATATTCATACAAATCTATTGTAAAAATCTTGTCAGCATTAAATAGCACATTGAGGTTAATATGCTGTAAAACAAACCAAAGCAAACCAAATTAAACTAGATCCCCACAAGTTGATCAGATGAGACAGGATCCCTATCATCATTCTAAAGAAATGTGCTCTTGAACTGACTCCTGTTCTCTCCAAACTTTATAACAAATGCATCACTGCTTTTTTTTTGTTGGAAATCCTCCTCTGTAGTTCCTGCTGGAAAACACTGTTCCCCCTAAAAATTATTGCCCTATTATTTTCTTATATTTTTTCAACAAAATACTCAGTATTCAATACCAAATTGGTTAAGAATCTTACTTCCCATGATCTCCTTTAAGACAAACAATATGGCTTCCATTTCATCAGGTCTACTGCTAATCACTGAATTTGTTTATCTTTAGATAAGAATGGTGATGCCCAGGCTGTGCTTTTAAATCACTTGAAGGTGTTCAACAAGGTTTGGCATTCTGGTTTTCTATGCAAGCTCAACGGTGACAGGGGACAAATATTTGGCGAACTCTAATCATTCCTAACCAATTGTGTAATGAAGTTTGTGTTGAATGGACACACTTCCAGATCATTTATATTAAGATGGGGGCACACCAAAGTTTTATCCTTGGATTTATGCTGCTTTTAAATCAATGATCTCCCCAATGCCATCAGTTCCCAAGTAGGTATTGATACGAATGACATTAACATTTACTCTTGTCTCAATAGCCAATTCATCAGTGCTGACTAAATAAATCCTGGCAACAGCTCATGAAAAGGACCTCCAATCAGTGGTTAATTTGACAAGAAATAGCTTGTAAATTTTAACAACTCCAAAACAAAACTGCTTTCATTTAACCATTTCTGCTTGCCATCAGTATGGTTGATGCTTAACTCCAAGAGAGTGTAAAGACCTCAGTGATGTTTAAAAATTGGCCTTGTGTCAAACACAACCAAAGTCCCCACAATTTAATATCTCAGAAATTTGAACAAAAGAAAAAAATGTCTCACTTATATGGATAATTGGAAATTTATTTACAGAATAGAATAGCATCAATTTTGTAAGAAGTGAAATAATTAACTGTGTAAATGTTCTGAGAGAAAGTGTAATATGGAGTTAAATTAATCCAGAGTTCGTAGTTGTAAGGAAATGTGTATGTAGAAAAAGATTAACAGGGTAGTAGTAAATGTTCCTTTGATATTACGTTGGTGCATGTCAATTGAAGTAAGTTCGGGAATAAGAGTTGAACAAGCAATATATGTTGAGTGAGTGAGTTAAACGAATAAAATATGCTAGATATATTACTTAACTTAATAAGCATTCAACATTGAGTGACAGAGTCTTTTGCTGCCAATTTTTCCAAAATAAATTTTTCACTTAGAGATTAAGCTTTGCATCACATGGCAAATGAAGTGAGCAGTTGTGCTCCTGTCTGTTACGAGGTGCCTTCAATAAGTTTCCGGACTTTTTTTGTAGAGACATTTAAAATTATTGTAGGCTCTTGAAATTGTATTATGTTATTACTATACATCTGATGAGATTACAGACCTATTTTTATCATTTCAGGTTGAAAGGGACAGCTGCAGCAGGACTTGGAACACACCCTACCCTGGCTGATGTTTTTTTGAAAATGCAGTCCACTTTAGAAGAACGATATGAAATAAAGCTTTGTGTTAAACTTGGAAAGAACACCACAGAAATGTATAGAATGATTCAGATTGCCTAAGGACTATCCTGCATCATCGGTTTTTAAGTGACACAAGAAATTCAAGGAATGCAGAGAGTCTGTGAGGGACGATGAGAGGTGTGGGAGGAGTAGGGAAGTCAGAACACCAGAGTTGGTGGGGCGAATCCATAATTTTATGGATGAGGACTGTCATGTGTCTATAGAGACAATAAGTAGACAATAAGTACAAAGTTTGATATCCGTTTGGGAACTGTACACACAGTCATTCATGAGCAACTGAAGATGTGGAAGATTTGCACAAATCCATAATTTTATGGATGAGGACTGTCATGTGTCTATAGAGACAATAAGTAGACAATAAGTACAAAGTTTGATATCCATTTGGGAACTGTACACACAGTCATTCATGAGCAACTGAAGATGTGGAAGATTTGCACAAAGTTTGTCCAAAGGATGCTCAGTGAAAAACAGAAGGAAAGATGTTATAACGCCAGCAGGGAGATGGTCAAGCTTAATGAGTCAGATCTCAAAGTTCTTGAGGCCCTGGTGACCTATGGTGAATGCTGGATCTACTGCATTTTCAAAAAATGTCTGCTATGATGACCAGGGTTTAGTAGGGTATGTTCCAAGTCCTGCTGCAGCTGACCCTTTCAACCTAAAATGATAAAAATGGGTCTGTCATCTCATCAGATGTATAGTCATAACATAATACAATTTCAAGAGCATACAATAATTTTAAATGCCTCTACAAAAACACGTCCGGAAACTTATTGAAGATACCTCATACATGGCAAATTGTATGGATGTCTTTCGCTTCCTCATCAAGAAGATTCTTGTTAATTTTTTTCATTTATGTCCTTAGGACAGGCTCCAGAACACATCATAATATTTGAGCAGGCAAGATCATAGTCTCAACATGTTCACAGACATGTTCTCACATGTCTGCAATTAATAAACCAATCAGCAATAACCAGAGATAAATTCAAAATTGGATCTGGCGTCTCAACTAAATTGGATAAGCTTTTATACTTACTAGTGAAATATACAGTGCAACTGCTATACTGTCACTGGAACTTTTTTCTTCGCTCAGATGTTATATGAGGAGTAAATTGTCGCCAATGGTGTGATGTTAAAATTGTCATTTATTTTTATCTTAGAATGGGGTTCCACAAGAGCTCTCATATTTTCCACTGACATGAAATCATGTGATTACATTGAATCAATTGTCAGGTTTACTGATAGGAAAGTTGGTTTCACCATATCATGGCAGACAATTTTTTTTGTCAGACTACTTCTTGCACATTTATAAACTTACTCTTCCTCCATACACAGAAAACTGTTGCTATATTTGGTCTGGTGCTCCTGCTGTACATTGCAAGATTCTTGACAAAATCCAAAGATGGGTCTGTGACATAATCAATCCTGACCAGACATATCCATTTCAGTCACTTTCTCACCAACATGACGTGGTTTCCCTCTGTCTTTTCTTCAAATATTTTCATGGCACATTCTCTGATGAGGTTTTTTTTCTGGTGTTCCAACTATTTGAATTCAAGCATGCTACTAGATTGGCAACTAGCTCTCACTATTTTAATGTTGAACTACACTACCGGCCATAATTATTAGGTCACCCCAGTTTTTTTTAAAAGAAATGATGTATTTCATACTATTTTTAGTATTTATTGCCAAATGAAAATAGAATGATTCTTTTTTTATTATTACTTTGAAAAATTTTACAAGGCAAGGAAGCAAAGATGAACTCATCCGAATCACCCTAAATTTTCTTCATTCTTTCATTGATGAAACTGCAATATAGATAATTATTAAATATTTATAAATTTATTTGATGCACATGTTATTGTGCAATATTAACAAAAGAACCATTCTAATTTTATTTACAATTATTTACTTGGCAATAAATACTAAAAAATAGTATGAAATACATCATTTTTTTTAAAACACTGGGGTGACCTAACAATTATGGCTGGTAGTGTACCTAGATGCAATAGTCACTTCTACTCTAACAATTTCTTTTCTGCACTTCTCACCTGTAGAACACCCTTCCGATTTTTTTGCTTCCCTGACAACTACAATCTTCAAAAATTTAAATTCAACATTGAACAGCTTTCATTTTCTTGAACACTGTTCCTTTTTTTGTCCTTTCCGCAATCCTCCCTATTATCAATTTCCTCATTTTCTCGCACTTTCCCTCCTTATAACTGCCTGCATTCTAGTGGCATTATTGCCTTAATTAGGGACAAAATGATTAAAAAAAAAACTCTGTAACTACAATAAATATCTTTAATAATCGATAATAAATAATCATTTTGGTTTTCTTTCCAAGATTGTAAATAGCATTGTTGCAAGAGACAAAAAGTTGTCTCCCCTTGACTAACCCTTTTTAAAAAAACTAAAAATAGATATTCACAAGAATAGGAAACTGTCACATGATCTAACAAGATATCGTTAGGTGGAAAAGTCAATCTTTTTGTTACCAGACTGCCAAAGTAGAAAGTTGTACATATTCAAGCTTGTGGAAATTATTATAAGCACTAAACTTTATATTTTATTTCAGATAGCAAGCCTCTTATGAACTTTTTTCATATAAGTAAAAATATATATATTCAGTAATGGATTAGAGCACTCTGTCTATTAGGCATGTATAATGATAATGTATACGCTAAAAAGTCTGCTTTCTTCTACCGAATGCCCATAGCCCAGCGGTAGAATCACAGACTGACTCCAGTTCGGTCAGGTTTCAATCCTAGGTAAAAAGCAATCGGAGTCTAACCGTACTGATGAGCTGTGATACAGTGAAACAGATTTGTCTGCAGATGACTATTTACACTCTCACACTCTGGAAGAATGGTAGACTTTGAAAAACAGTAGGTACTCTGGCATGTATGCATCGCTCATTCAGTAATGAATTAGAGCACTCTGGCTATTGGGCGTGTATAATGATAATATACAGGCTAAAACGTCTGCCTCCTTCTACCGATCGCCCGTAGCCCAGAGTTAGAATCACCAACTGATGCCAATTCAGTCAGGTTTCAATCCTGGGTTAAAAGCAATCGAAGTATAACCGTACTGATGAGCTGTGATACAGCGAAACAGATCTGTCTGCGGATGATATATATATATCTATATATCTATATATATATATATAGATATATTTCAAGTGTTTTGATATAAATACTTTTGTGGCTTACTCTTCATATGTTTATGTTGTGAATTATTTATTTCGTAATTAAAACCAGTAATATATATAGTGAGTAAGGCATTTATCCATTATAACACTAGGTAGGGTCACATGTTCAGAATGCATCCCACTCAACTCCCATGTATCATTCTGTTTGAAGATATAGTGTACCACTATCATTCACACTTACACGCTTGCTTGCATTCACAAATTACATCACTTTGCCAAACAGTGATTGGTTAATCATTAACCGATCACGTCCTTTGCATGTGAAAATCCAGTTTTCCCACTCACTCAAGCTGGACTATTTAAGCAGCGCATCCACATGTTACATCTCCAGTTAGCACCCCCCCCCCACCATAGCAGTCATGGGGACATATGTCATAATCTTTCTTAACTCACATACCCGCACCCAATTGCAGGTAGCAGTCAGTGGCATGGAATTATCTCTCACACACACATGTATGCATACATATATGCCCACATACAACTTCATTGGGAACCCAATGGCAGAAGGCTGTTGCAGAAACATGTGACAACCTTCAATAGACAGAATATTCTATTAATAATTTTTCCCTGCTGAACAAAACTTGATTTAAATAATCAACCTTTCCAAGACTTTCTCTGCAGTTAATGGGAGAAAACTCTTTCTCATTCTACACATTTCTTCACAGTTAAATGCATGCTTTACTCTAATGGACAATTGTTAATACATGTTTATTTTGGTTACAATTGGTGTTGTTTATTCATTTCTGGAGTCTTGTCTAAATTCTAATCACAAATTTAAATAATATTTTTAGTACTGCTCATTTATTGTGTAAAGGGGCTAAGAAGTCCCTCAAACAAATAATAAAAAGAAAAATGCACTACAAATAAAGTAAAATAAACTTTTGTTTATTTTTGTAAAAAAAATAAAAGAATTATTTTTTTGTACAAAAATGAAATTGTCCGTAAAGCTGTAAAAAAATGGAGAAAGAAAGGAACTGGGAATGTGAGAGGGAAAGGTAGGACGATGTGTAGTGAGTGAGATGAGAGAAAGAGAGAGTGAAAGAATGTTCACTGATACATGATACTGCCTGTTGTGTGAACTGCTGAATTCTCTCTGTGTGTGCTAGAAGCTGTCCATGTGCCTTTGGTGTCAGCTTGTTGCTGTTCCCTCTGGTCTGTTGAGAATTTCTACCTTCCTTTTATCTGAATGGTGAAGATCCGGGGAGATTAAGAAATGAGTTTCTTATGTCGAGCCCTGATTGGTCAATAAATCATATTTTTGACCACATGGTGCGCTTTCTACTACATCGGAGCTTTTGGGGGCGCCGTCCTTGTTTTTGACCCCACAGGGTATGGTAAGAGGTGAATTCCCGCGCAATTGTATTTTTTTAGATACACGTGGGGTGAATTAATTTTTATTGCGTGTGTGTGTGTGGAAAATAAAATAAGAAACCGCACAATTGCTAAGTTAGTACTAAAAATAAGTTATCAGTTATTGCTCAGTTAATATGAAAATCAGAACTAGATATCCCTAGACATAAGCAGTGGAAATGGGACAGTCTACTCTCGTAGATTAATTTGTAGCAGTAGGGAGATGGTTATAGTTTATTGATTCGGCCTTGTGTCATACATAACCGAACTCCCTACAGCTTACAAGTTTTATCCGGAATTATCAGGTTATTATCAGAAGGTTGGTTTTTGTGGAATTTGTGTGGAAGAATAAAATATGTACATTTTGTATGTTAAAATAGAAATTTATTAAAAGAATAGAATAACAAGAATAGATAGTAGTTAAAAGTTCAATGAGAAAGTTAAGGGTATCATGATTTGTACAAATATTCGTAGCAGCAATTTGTTGAAAAGTGTTTATGCATATGTATGTAAGTATGTTTGAGTTTGTTTGATAGGAATGTCTTTGGACAGATAAGAAGTAAAAGGAATCAGCACACAACAAAAAAGAAGAAAGAGGACAATGTCCTCATCACTTGAAGCTTCTCTTGTTACATTTTAGCTTGTTGTCTTGCTGCTCCCATCTCTCTGACTGACTGACACTCATGGAAGTCATTTATAGTAATTTAGATTTTTCACACTGGATCGCAAAGTCCTTTTTGGTCTTGAAAATCGCTCCCATTGGTCAGAAAACCAATTTAACATCAACTCACAAAATCTGGATTCGACTTTTTCTGTAAGCATGAGGTCAGTCTTTTTTCTATACAGCAAAACCGGAATTTCACATGTCATTGTGAATTTTCGTAAAAGTGAAGAAGAAAGTTGATTTTGCTTCTTAATTTCCTATCTGCCACAAATTAAAGGTTTCAGTTCAGAATTCCCTATAGGTAATTCAAATTGACACACACCTGATGAAGACTGAAGGGTGAAACAGCCGAAACATTATGATAACAACAACAAAGCTGAAAACAATATAGTCTGAATGTAAATAGTGTTAAATGAATGATAACTCCACATACCATAAATTTAAACAAAAATTACTGATCATATAATTACTTACTTGTATCCAAGAGATGGTTTGGTACTGGTGGGTGAGTTTCAGCTGGTTCTACCAACTGCAGTGAGTCCAGAAGAATGCTGTTCTTTAAGGGAGAGGCTCGAGCTACATCAGTTGCCATTGTGACTCTCTACACTTAACAATCTCAAAAAGTGTAACTCATTTAAAAGTAAGAAAAATAAATTAATACTTAAGGTAAAAGGAAGATTACTTTAGTAAAAATCAAGTTTTTTTATTGCATTTTTGTTGAATAATCATGATTGTGAATTTTAAAATATCAGTCCAAGTCGACAGAATTAAATATTGATTATTAATAATTTTTAGTCTGAAAAAAAAATTAAATATGTAAATTAATTGTATATTAGAATTAATTACAATATTTTTGAATATTTTAATAGTTACTTATTAAAATTTATGATTTTTACTAAAGAATTGAGTTTTACAAGTTAAAATTATAAGTTTAAAAAAATATTTTGTATACTTGTGCTTAAAAATAAAAATATTTCAAGTCACATTGTGTAAAATAAAACGAAATATTTTTAAGATGCCAGTCTTACGGAAATAAAGTGCCAAAGTTAATTAAAAAGAATAGATTTCATCTAAGCCGCCGTAATTCACTATTTAAAAAAGTGGGAATAAAATCCATTGATGAAACTGGGAAAAGTAAGACTCAAACAGAAATGAAAATAAAAACGCTATCGTTACCATAGGAACAGTAACCCGGCGGAAATGGAATTATTGGAACTCTTCAACGTGAGAAAAACAAATGTGACACCAACTTCCGGTTGTCACGTTGCCTCAGCCACGGTTCTTATCTAATTTTTATTTTTTTTATTATAGTCATTTCGGTAGAGGTTATTTTTATTTTTTCGTAAAAGAAACTATAATCGGAAGACAATTCTAAAAAACTCAACACAGTTATCGTCAAAATGGGTCTTTGAAGAACGCACAACAATCTTCTGCGATATGATAACAAGTGAAGTATTTCACTTTTTGTTGTTTATCGTTTGTACGTTTATTTTTGTTTTCAGGTCTGACTTAACGGATGTGTCAACCGCAGTCGATTGACTTAACGGATTTTAAAATTGAAATATCAATAATAAAATATTTAATTTATTTGTAAATTAAATTACAACGTGAGAAATACTGTACTACAAACTGTAATTACTAAAAAAAAAAAACAATAAAGAAATCGATACTTTTTTTAACTAATGAAAATTGAAAAAAAAATAGTATTTTTAAAAATAAATAAGTTTGATTAAATAAAATAAATGTTGATAAATTCAGTTCAGATATTTACACTTATTAACTTTACTATTACTAATAGCTTTCTTTTCAGAAATTGAAAATTATAAAATTTAACAACCTGTGTAAAAAGAATAATTGACTTATTTTATATTTTTTAAATTTAAATAATGTATTTTTGTTTACTTTCCTCGCTTGTTTAAAGGGTCATCCGACCTTGTTTTTAGCATTTAAAATTAAAAAAATATATTTTATTTTGCATTTAATGATTTTTTTTTTGTTAGTGATAAGCATTCCTTTTTTCTTTTCATTTAAATTTGCATATGCGGTTTTCTTAATCTACTTTTTTTTTTTTTTTACAAACTTGAATCAAACTAAAAAAACTACATTCCTCCTTTGTGTTTGTCTTTTTTTAACATCAAACGTGGCAAAAATAATTTTACTTTTTATTACCATTGTTTACAGTTCTTTCTGCTTTCTTTTTCCTTCACGCTGTAAGTCACATTCAAAAACATGTATATTGTAATTTGGATATAAAAATAACTGTTTCATTCTTTTATTTGATTTTTTTTTCCTTTTTGTTTATTTATATTTTTGCTGACTTCAATTTTTTATTTTATAATTGAAATCGTCAATTTCACTAGAGATTCATTCAGAATTTCAGACACTACAGTTGAGTAAATTTTGAAATTTCAAAACAAAATTTACATTGTGCACACCCATGTTTATCAATTTGTGACAAATTAGGAAGAGTCCTGTTATTTTTTTTTTTTACTTTCTGTTGAAAGAAGACAATGCCAATAAAATTATTTTGAGTTTTTGTTTTATAGAATTTTAAAATTTTAAATATTTGCCTTGATTTTAAAAAGTTATTTTAATGCTAATGTCAGCAATGGTTTTAAAAAGATTGACGACCGGCATGTGTATTGTTACATTGTATATACATTTTTTTTTTTTTTCTCGAAAAAATTTTTATGAAAATAAATATGGCTGGGTTCCAATATAAGCGGGGTGAATAATTTTTTTTTCTCCCCCGAAAAAAAAGATAAACGGGGGTAGAGACAATTACAGAGATCCGAGGGTAAGACTTTAAAAAAATGTTAACACTTCTCTTCGCTTGACATTTTCGATTTCACTTTTTTTTTTCTTTTTTGTCCCATGTGTTCCGACTTTATTTTTGCATTCTTCGTCGGAAGACTGACAGAAGAAGCAGTTAAACATTTAAAACTAAACTTTAAAATGGCTGGTTAAGTTATGGGCGGGCAGCTCTCAGTATTAATTGGCGATAGAAGTCTGTCAACAACAATGCTAAAAGATTATATTTTCTATCACCGTTCCAATTCTTTCCATACGTCTGCTAATTTTATCTCTGAAATAAGTGTCTGGGAACTTTCCTGTTACTCTAACGGTCATAGAAAAGGAAAA
This sequence comes from Ascarosepion bandense, assembly GCA_037127315.1. Lineage (NCBI taxonomy): Eukaryota > Metazoa > Mollusca > Cephalopoda > Sepiida > Sepiidae > Ascarosepion > Ascarosepion bandense. The sequence goes on along the minus strand of JBBBDQ010001657.1, from coordinate 1,649,234 downwards.
GACCATCGTCCCCCCCACCACCACCAATGGGAATAATTGTTTATGAATTTTTTTTTTTTTTTTTTATTGATCGACCTCATGACATACTCCGATAACAAGGGAAAGTTTTTTAGCTTGTCAATGAGGAGCCGTTTTAAATCATTTTAAATGTCAACCGTTTAAATTGGAATTTTTTTTAAATTTTGAAAAAAAACATTTTTTTTTTTTTTTTTTTAGATCAACATTACTTCGAAAAAAATTTTTAAGCCTATAATGATTAGACTTGTTTTTAATTTTTATACGCGTGAACCAGTTAGGAGTGCTATGTCTCATTTTTCTTGTAATTTCCAGACACGGGTTTATCAAATTCCCTTTAAGAACTATCTTTATCAGACAGTAAAAGCTTTCTTTTTTTTTTTTTTTCCTCCTGATTCTGTCACTTTGCAATGTGGTTATTATTGTGAGATAGCAATTCATACTGCGTCAATTGCTATCTTCTTGAATCCCGTTTTTTTTTCCTTTTCTTCAATACTCCTTGTACCCACTGTTTCTCTCATGTAGTGTAACCTCCTCCAACAAAATCACCTGCGCGCTACTGACGGTCCCGCTTTGGTGATTTTCTTAGCACAGCTTAGATGTAGCGCAAAACTGGAATTATGAGGCACCCAGTTAGTGATCGATTTCACTTACACAGTTGTAAAACGATCCTAACCAGATAAGCTTGTTTAACCATTTAGACTACCACCTCAAGTTGTCTGTGGTCCCGCTTAAACTTTTAAAAAAAAATCATCTGTAACTGGTGGTAGTTTGTTTTTCTTTTTTAAACACACATTATTTTTCTGTATGGGCGGGGAGGGGGTATTTTAGATACCTCCCAAAGAAAAGGCGATACATGAGGTTTAAAAATGAAAAATCTTTTAAGTTTTTTAGTTTTAAATTTCCAAACTAATGGTTTAAATCTAGTATTTCCAGTTAGAAAAATACTTTTAGAGCTATTTCAAAACTAATTTGTCAACACAATGTAATTCGCTTTAACCCTGGAACACTAACCATAAAAAATTACACCACTACTGGCCATGGGTACACGATTTTGAAGCTATCAAAAAATGTTAAATCTTTATTTTACATGTAAGCACTTCAAAGTTTGTACTATGAGTTAACAATAACTTTAATAGGAACTGAAAATTTAAATTGTAATTAAAATGGCGTCATTTGCGTTGGGTACTACCCATTGTTAGTGTTCTTGGGTTAAAAATTCTGTCAAAAATAAATTGCTTTTCTGAAACTTTATCTGAGGAATATCATCTGATTGTTTTTTTGTTTGTTTTTTTTTGAAGAGAGACAATTAGTGTAACAATTCAGTCAGTTAAGTGCCATATGTGATACACACTTGGGTGATCAAAGCTAGGCAAAATATTTTCCCACAGTAGGTTGCCATTGTTTTCTGCAGGAGACTGGTTGCCAACCAAGGCTATAGAACCCAATCTGTCCTGTTATCTAATCCATAGCTGGAAAGAAAAGGTGAATTAATACCTTTCCCAAGAGCATTTCTGCAGAAGTGAATGCAATAAATTCAACGGAAGTTCAAGCTCAGTTTTCGGATTTCTTGTTCCAAACCAATATCCACTGCATCAAATTGCATATTGGAGTAGATAGATCTATCTATCGCCCGGTTCACACTCCACCCACGTCTATTGAACAGGATAAGAGGCTCATCCCTTGTTCCCTGTTTAGGGTGTGGTTTCTGGCTTTCTCTTTTCCAATCTTTTCACTATTACGTAGCCCCCTGCACATCAGTGGCGTTACCGCCTTGCTCAGGGTGATACGATTAAAAAAAAAAAAATTACTTCAGGGATATACTGTGAAATCCTTTTTTAAATAATTTCGTAATAATAACAATTATTTTTTAGATTTTTAGGTACTTTGTCTTACAAAGACACATGTTGAGAAAATGTGATAAAAGTTACCTGAAAATTTAAAATTTACTATAATTACTACTCTTTCTGATATGTCTAAATGTCTGTAATACATTGCACAGATGATACTAGTTGGTAATATTGGTTGTTTTTGTTTTACAGCATATCAATCACAATAGTAGGGCTTCTTAACCACAGTGGATATGTGAGGATAAGATAAAAAATTAACATTTATATTCATTATACAGCCCCTGTTCAAATAAATGGTTTCCTACTAAAATAAAAGAAAATGCATCCTGCCACTACTTGAAAGAAATCAATTACACCCAGCCACTACTTACAGTGTCAATCGCTAGACATCTCTTGACTTGCTGTTGGGTTCATATTTACCATTTAAACATGTCATCATTCTCCAACCATCTCTAGCCACTTCATAAGTTAATCGGTTAAGTGCCATACATGATACACGGTTGAGTGATCATGTCTCGAAAAAGACATGACTGACCGGGTAGAAAATTTTCCCATAGTAAATTGCCTTCACTTTCTGCAGTAAACTTGTTGCCAAGCAAGTCTATAGAACCCATTCTGTCCTGCTATTTAACCCAGAAATTTAACTAAAATTTGAACTCGGCTCTCTGATTTCTTGTTACAAGCTGATATTCACTACACCACAATGCACATCATAAAAGCAAGTGATAATTCTCATTTTTCATGGTTTATCATGGCTTGATTATCTTCTCATATACTGATGAGGATTGACAACAATTTTTTTCATGCTGAACTGGCTGAAAAGTGATGTGTGCCAGGTGCAGTATGCAGAAAAATAAATATACAATCGTTATGGAAAACCAATCTGCTTATCTTTCTATCTGTCTATGAAGGACTAGTTATTGTTAGGGTTCCATGACTAAATAAGTCTGTGATTCAAAATGGTTAAGAACCAATGATCTATTAATTATTTCATGCTGAAATCAAAATATTTTGTACACAGCTTTATTTTTTTATTTATTCATTTTTTGGGAGATAATTGATTAGTAAAAAAGTCTTACTAATTAACTTAGATGGATTCATACCTTACTAAAGGGTATTTGCTTGTAAGTGAATATAATGAACCCAACTGGAATTGGCACTCGGATCTCTGGTTAGCAGTTCCACCTCATTATACTAGCCACAAATCCAAACAACACCTGGTATTCCATCTAGATACTGACTGGGCTTTATGTTGCTTAACTTGAGTAATCATACAGGAACTGGTGTTTTAATATGATTTGGTCGTAAACCTGACCATGTTGTGTAACAAAATAGCCCTCATCTGAAAATATCAGACTTATTGGTTGAAATAGTATAGTTAAAATAGAGTTAATTAAAACTACCAGTTTTAGTGACATACTATTTTTTTTTTTTTTTTTTGCCTAGATTCTGCTATAGCATAAACTGCTCTCACCACCTCCATTTTCTACCAGACACATATGTATACATCCACAAAGAAATGTGAAAACATTCTCACACCATCCTACTTCCCAACATCTGACCTAAATGAATAAACATCAGATTTTTTTCTTTTTCTGCAAGTGTTTCTTGACTAAACTGAGAAATTTTCAGTTATTTTTATATAGATAATTTAATGACAAAATGAAAAAAAAAATTCATGCAGCATGTTTCCCCTGTTACTATTATAACAACGTAGAATGTTTAAAAACAACTAATAAAACGCAATGAGAAGCTGAATCAAGTTAGCAAAGCTGTTCATCTAAATACACTGGATGCTAGAAATTTTAAGTATTGCATCTACATCTGCATTCTTTGCATAATTATGACCAATGTTTTCGTTAATGTTTTCGCTCTCCCTCCTTGCCCTTCATATCAAGAATTCCATCAATAAGAGCATTAGTTTAGTCTCATCATTTCAAAAGTCAAAATGTGTTATATAGAATCTTTTCCATTTTGTCATAGTTTATATTTAATATATTTTAAGCAGGCATATATACTGACATGTTAACAAAAAAGTTAGCCCCAACACTGTAAAAAGATCAACTCAATAAAAAGCAATTAACCACCTGCAAATCCTACATCATGTAAGAAACAACATTCTTCAAGCAAAAAGAATCACTCGCTCACACACAGATATCAAATTTCATGTAAATATGAAAAAGTATTGGGAAACAGTAGAAAAAAATTAAAAACCCTTAAAAGTAAAGACATCACAGTAATGCCTTCATGAAACTTTGAAGTCAGCATGATGGAAATAAAACTGTTCAGATAAGTAACAAACTTCTATACACAAACATAAATATATAGGCATACCACTTCCAGATGTGTCAGTGTCGGTTATCTCCCTTCAACTCAACTCTCTAAGTTTTTTGTTTACCTATGTTGTAGCCAGATATTGAACTCGCAACTCTTTAGGTCAGATCACTGAATCCAACCAATGCAGTTATCCACCGGGCCATGTGTTCTCTCCAGGCTGGTTGGAATTCAGTTTTCCTTCACCTAGATTGGTCATTACCCAACATTTCATAATGTCATGATTATGAGTTCTGTAACTCATTTGTCATAGGGACACCACATGCACTGCAGCCATAGCTGAAGTAATGTGTCTTTTGCAAGAGAGCCTAATGGCGCCCAACACTCTTTAGGATGTTTTAATTCAGTTTCCCTTCTTCTAGAACAGTTGCCACCCAAGGCTATAGAACCCAGTCTGTTCTATGATTTACCCATAGCCGAGGAGAGATGAGTTGGATTCTTACTTTTTCCAAGCATGTAAGTGAATTCATCTGAAATTATATATATATATATCTTTTACGACCTCGTGTTCATTTATTTCATAAATATAATTGTCATTGATGAGGTTTCTTATTTTTGGTTGATAAATGTGTTTGTCCATAATTATAATTCTGCTACCTTTGTTGGAAGGGAATCAATTAACAATCGCTTGCTCTACATGTTGCAGAGTGTGCATCAACATATCCTTCAAGGATCAATTGAGAACAGAGGTAAAGTTTGGTCCACACATGAATATTGTCTAGTCAGCATTTCGGTGGTTGATCATTGTTTCTTTTGCCTACTGTCTTTCTCTCTACAAATATCTCACTGACACCAAAAGTTGATCTTCTGATGTATCTAAACAGTTACAAGTACCTTCAATTTGACAAGTGATGTCTTTTGCTTAAGCTTGGTTGTGTTCAATAGTTCGTTGATGGCTATGAGATCTCTGAGTCATTTATCAACCATCACATAATATGGTTTTGAAAGGTTGACTGTTTTTGCAACACCACTACTGTCTAGTTTGCACATTCTAATCCATAAAGTGAAATAGGTAAGATGTATTTGTCTATACTTCTGAGATGAAGTAGCATTTAGATTATTCAAACTATTTTCCTCATTCTTTATTGCCATGTTTATGACATTTCAGTCATTGTATGCTCTGGCCTTCTCCAGGTGCTTGTAATTTCAGAGGACATATAGCCCAGTGGATATAGGCGTTGGTTAGTTCCAGTGACTTGATTGAAAAAGTTGTGAGTTCAATACCAGGCTATTTTGGTGAATAAATAACTTAGGGAGTTAAGTTAAAGGGAGATAACTACATGGTTACCAGAAGTGGCATCACACATGGAATGAGAATGGTATATCTCAGTGATGAAAATAATGGGTTAAGTTTGAAATACCTAGCACCTGAAGAAGAGCATACAGCAGCTGAAACGTCGTAAACATGGGATTAAAGATGAAAATAGTCCAAATAATGTAGATGTTATAAATCTTGCTTTTCAGATCATAAGAAACACATTTGAATGTCATATCTTTGTTTTTTTGTTGAAAGTCACCCAACCATGGGTAATGCATTGTTGTACTGCTGAGTGTGTACATCTTGGTCACAAGTTATCATCAAATCAGATGAATAAAGTGGGGTGGAAGGTTATTACAATTTAAAAGAATTGTGTGTGTGTGTGAACTGATACAAAAAATGTATGAATGTCTTGCCAAATAAGACTAGACATATCAAAAGTTTAAGCCAGAAAAGATAACTTATGAGTTCACACACACAATTCTTTTTAATTTGTAATAACCTCCCACCCCACTTAATTTATCTCATTTGATGGCCTTCTTTATTTTTAGTTTAATTTAATTTTTTTTATATCTCCTTTTATATATATATATATATATATATATATAGCAAAAACTACTAAAAAGTTATAAGTTAAAAATGTATTTTTTGGACAGTATTTATTTATTTCTATTATTATTATTATTATTATTATATATATATAATATGTATATAATAATAGAAATAAATTAATAAAAACTGTCAAAAAAATACATTTTTAACTTACAACTTTTTAGTAGTTTTTCCTATACATATTAAGACAGTATACATGGATTATCATTATGCTATATATATATATATATATATATATATATATAACCAAGTAAATTAACCACATTTCACTGCCTGATGGAGGTGTATTAAACACTGGAACTTTATAGCTATTAAGTTGCAGTATGCTATTATTATAATAATAATAAAAACTATCTTTGCTGTACTTTTGTATTGAACACTTTTTTAAAAGTAAATATCTGTGGAATGTACTTCCATTAGCATTAACCATTTTATATATATATATATATATATATATATATATGAGAGAGATATGTTTAAATCAGTATATCTGCAGACTGATAAATTGTCATTAGTTGAATTTTGACCTGAAATATTTACTGTATAATGTTTGATCTCTGATTTTATACTCATTACTTGATTAAGTGCATTTACAAAAGAGATTGCACTGAAAAGATTTTGTAAAATGCTTTTTCAGCCAATTTTCTTATTTCTCACATGTGTTTTTTTTATTGACGGTTCAAGGTTAAATGTATTTTCTGCCACCATTGTTTCCTCAAGTACTTTCAACCACTTTGGTCATCTTCAGGAATTTTTAAAAATTTAATATTTCCCTTTTATTTAAGCCTTATTAGAAAATTAAAAATGGCAGAGAAAAGAAAATTCTGGTATTGTTTTATTTTTTGTGTTTTGTATTTGTCTTGCAAAAATCGCATTCATGTGTATAATTCTTGTTTTTTGCATATCATTTCTAGTTGGTCTATGTATAACTTTGGGATTTTAATGAATAATATGGTACAATATTAAAAAAAAAAATTAATTTACATAAGGATGGCTGCACCATGGGGTTGTATTATATTCAAGGATGTTATTTATTTCCTGTTTTTAGTTCCAGAAACTGAAGATTGTAGTATACTAAAGTAAGTACGGTCATGTGTTCCTACAGACTCATCAGTCAGGTGTGAAATTATACAGATGTAACATTAGATGACATACTTTAATAAAACCAGTCAAAAGATTTGTTGATTTGTTTTGACTTTCAAGTGATAGCAAGAAGTCTGAATTGAATGTTTCTTTCAAATTTCATTAGAATACGATAGAGGTCAACACCAAGTGGAAGATTATGTAGCTCAAATAGCCAGAGTAATATGTTGGCTCGAAAGAAAATGACCAAAGCAGAAATCTTTTAAAAAAGATTAATAATCAGAATAACAAACTTTATACAAAAATACCTCCTGCTATGGATTAAATAGTATGACAGGCTGAACTCTTCAGCCTTGGTTGGCAACCAATCTAAGATAACTTCTAATCCCCAAACCTGGGTAGATGACTCATTAGCATGGGAAAACTTGGCTGTCAAAGTGAAGGAAAAAACCTCAACAGAAAACAAACCCTTCCTCAAAAGTAGAAGTTTTGAGTGAGGCCAATCACCCAACTCTTGTGGAACCATTTGATTACAGGACCCTCACATCTGAAAAACATTACATTTTTAATGCCTCCTATTTATTTATGAAGCACAGAAAAATCCAACCTGCTTTAAAAAAGACAAAAACATGTTTGTTCTATTAAAGTAATACATAAATTACTCATAAAAAATTTATTTTATATTTCATGTTCATTGTTGAAGAATAATAGCATGGAGAAAAGTATTAAATTTAAATTAATTTTTAATGACACTTGTGAATTTTGTACCAAAGAAAGTTTGCTTAAAGATAAAATATGCAAGTTCAAATAAAATAAATATCTTAAATAATAAACTTAAGTAAAAGGTAAAAAGTACTAATTTCTTAAACTAATTCCGGTAACAAACTTTCACATGCTGATTGTTCGTTCACAAGTCAACACACGTTAGGATAAAATAAGTTTCACTAAGTCGCATCTTCATAAATGTATAACTCAAACTTTATAATAATATTCATATGTTATTTTTTTTTTTTATATATGCCAAGTTCTTTCAAAACATACTTGTTTAAATTGGTGAATGCTGCCATAATCCTTACTTTCAGTTCATCTTTGATATTACAAGGAGTTTGTTGGTCTCTTGCTCAACTGTACCCCACACATAATAATCAAGGGGGTAGCAGTCTGGGAAGTTAGGTGGCCAGATGTAAGAGGTGATGGGGTTGCAGAAATTCTCTGACAGCCATAACTGGATTCTCCTGCTTGTGTGTCATGGTGCAGACTCTTGTTGCCAAGCATAAGGTCTTCCAGTAGCCACCCTCTTTACCCAGGGCAATACTCCCTTCTCAAGGTATTTTATGTAGGCCTCAATATTGAATTGAAGGCACTGTAGGAAGATGAATGGAGGCATAATGTCGCCATTACTAGTGATCACTCTAAACATCATGATGTTCACTTGGATATATCATCCAACTCTTTCTATATCTTTTGCACTGTCCTCAAATTGACACCACCCTGAAATGTTCATATTTGAGCTTCTGGCATGAATGCCAAGCAGTACAGTGTGTCATTTCCAGATTTCTGGCAGAGTGAATTGCATCATGGTGTCCTTTTATCATAAATAGTGTCCATTTGACACTATTATACTGTGTGGTTGGCAACATCAAGAACACTACATATGCATGAAATTAAAAATATAAAATGGCAGCCATTTAACCACTGCATCCTGTACTTACCCACCCACTTTTCTATGTTTATTATTGTAGCCTACTAGTGAAAAGACTAAAGCTGATAGGCAATTGTGTCAGGTGTGGGGAGAGTCAAATGCATGCTTCTAACTTGAAAACAAGTTTTTGAAAGTTTCTCCAGAATTTCCACCAAGGCTGCCAGCTTAAATGCATCAGAAATTTAACTTAAAGAATACCACCAACAGACCCAATATTGTGATAATTGACAACATCTAGAAGTCCCCTTGACTATCCCTCCTCTACCAAAAATCTACTATATGTCCAGTTTACTTGATAAATTCAAAAAATTTCCCTTTTCTTCTTGAACTGAAGCCGCAATGATTGACCAATGCAAACTCTTGAAAGCTTAGAGATTATTTTAGTTTTCTAGAATGCAGATGACATTGCTAATAGCAGGCATAGAAAGGAAACTATAAGAATTCCTAGAGAAGGTAGTGAAGGAAAGCAAGAAGAAAAGACTAAGCATCAATTGCAAGAAGGCAGAATGTATGGTTGTCAGTAAAAGGGACAGCCCAACATGCATATTGCAAATGGAAGATGTTAAAATCAAGCAGGTTTGTGATGCAGTGGATATCAGCTCGGAATGAGAAATTAGAGAGCCAAGTTAAATTCCAGTTGAATTCATTGTATTCATTTACGTGTAAATACCTTTGGGAAAGGTATTAATCCATCTTGTCTCTCTCCAGCTATGGGTTAAATAGCCAGGCAGATTAGGTTCTATAGCCTTGGTTGGCAACCTTTCTAATGCAGAGAGTAATGCCAACCTACTGTGGGAAAATCTTCAGTCCAATCAGTCTGGTTTTATTTTTTTTTAAGACCTGATTGCCCAAGTATGTATCACATATGGCACTTAACTGACTGACAAAAATTTAAATACCTTGAAATGTGACACCAAAATCCAAAAGGTGCCTTCCAAAAGTTAAGCAAAGTCTTAAGAAACAGGAAAAATACATTAGAAACAAAAGAGAACTTAATTATTATGTAATATCAGTCTTCTTATATGATAGTGACTGCTGGATAGTGTCTTCACAGATGAGAAGACTTGAGTCAACTGAAATGTGGTTCTACAGAAGGTTGCTGAGAATACCATAGATTGAACATATGAGCAACAACGTTGTAAAAAAATGGGAGTGTAAAGGAGCACTTATAGTTATCAGAGAGAAAGAGTTGAAATTTATGTGGCCCATAATGCGAAAAGAGGACTTGGAAAATTTAATACTCACAGTACATACTGAAAGCAAGTGGGACAAAAGAAAACAATGCATAACATACCAGCTAGCTTGACTAAATGGGTGGCAGAACAGGGTTTGGGAAAGACAATTTATTAAGAGAAACAAAGGACTAGAATTTACATTATTCAGACTATTGTCCTCATCTTTCTTGCAATTTGTACAACGTCACAATATGGGAACCAGTAATACGGAGTGCCAGAGAAAATCATTAGTGTCAAAAAATTGAAAATCTGGTAAATAAATAATAGAGAAAACCATTAACATAAAAAAATTGCAATATGAACTGTGGTAAAAAAGAGTTACTGGACATTAGTTTTAATAAGTCCCAAAAAATTCAGTTGTTCTTAAGGACACGTGGCCCAGTGGATGTAGACATTGGTTAGTTCCTGTGACTTGACCCAAAGCGTTGTGAGTTCAATAGCAGGCTACAGCAGTGGTGAACAAGTAACTTAATAACTCATGACTCTTCAAGAAGAAGCATTAGGCAAGGAATGGAGTTTATATATCCTAGTGATTGTAATAAAGGGTTCGGTTCGAAGTTCCTAGCACCTGAAGAAGGACCAGAGCATACAACATCCAAAATGTACAAATGGCAAAAAAAGGCGAGGGCAATAGTCCAAATAATGTAAATACTACCTCATCTAAGGTAAACAAATACGAAATAAAAAAAATACAAATACTAATGGACTGGAAGTTGGGGAGAGTCATGATCGCTCACATTCTGAAGGGACATGGTGCACAGAAAACGAAATAATCACAAGAAATGATAATGTCAAAAAAGAAATTTGATTTTGAAACAGTTGAAAATTTTACCAGAATGATTAAAGTTGTTTTGGAGACAATCTCAACATGATGGTAAAAAAAAGAAAAAGTCTGAAACCCTGCATTGAATTAAGCTAGTTTTCAACTATTTTTTAACATAGTTATCTTCTTTAGCTATGCATTTTTACCAGTAATTAACAAGAACCCACAGGCCATACACAAAAAAGAAAGGCAACATACATTTTTTGCTGAATCAAATTACCCATCTCCTAAATGTTTTTGCAAGATCTCTGATTAGAAGCTTCAAGGTTTTGAGGAGCATGGAACCACTTCTTAATTGCTATTGTTCCCAGGTTCACCCTGACCTGGAGGGGTAGCACCTGTTAGGGCCCCAGCTATAGTCAAATAGTGAACCTCCAAACCAAAACACTGAAAGTTTAAAAATAGATTTTTATAGTAAAATTACTGGCAATACCTATTCATATAAAAAAAAATACCAATAATATGCTTCATGTATCATATATACTGCTGCTGCTGGAACAACAATCATCTTGACAGATAATGACAAACACAGAACAATGTGTATATAAAAACATCATGTTTTTATTCTCTTTGGCAATGGTGTTGTAGAGTGGCAATCAGAAGTCATGCACATAGGCAGTTGACTGGCTCAAGTTGTCTTCCCTTGCTTTTTTTCTCTGACTCCTCTGGCTTTTCTCAACTTGACTTAGAAAAACCCGATCTTATATCAGTTGAGATTAATTGAATTTTGCCCAATTGTGTCATATTTGTCCGAGAACAATTATTCACATTATTCTTGCCTTTGTACAGCTGTCTTTGACGTTATCACATTACTCTGCCATTGTTTTATATTTTCTGTTTGACTGAAATAATATTCTGTGGGTCATAGAATATTACATTCCTCTGCCATTGTTTTATATTTTCTGATCTTGAGAACAGCTGTCTTGACATAAACACACTTTGGTTTGTCACTGGTCTCTGCATTCCTGCTTTTCTGAAACAATATTTATTAAATGTAAACACACTTTTAGTTTGCCACTGGTCGCATTCCTCTTTTTGACCAAAATTATATTCAGTAGGTCACAGAATATATTACATACCTATTTATAGAAAAATTACCAGCAGTACCTACTTATTATAAAATTATCAAAAATACATTTTATCTGTAGTTGAAGGGATACATTTACATTCAAAATATATTTAGTTGAAGCCATAAAATTGTGTCCAAAATATTTAAATTTTGGCATTAAATAGCACATAGAGGTTTACATACCACGAAACAAAACCAACCAAATAACTGTTCTCACATCCACTGTTTGATCTCCATAAATGTTCAGTTCACCTCAAGAAATATGAATGAGAGTAGTTCCTTTTTTCCTACCTGATTGAGAAATTGAAAGATAGTTCAGTTTCTTACACATTTTTATGTCAGAGACCATTTTGTCAGACTACTGCAAAGATATTATCTGTAAAAATGTTCCACTATTTCCACCCATATGACTTTCTTTTTTTTTCTTTTTTTTTTTTAAAGAATGTTAGTTATTGTGCATATTTTTCGGACCAAGACTGGGTAGGCTGCTGGGAGATGAGAAAATCTTTTTTTTTTTTTTTATTCAAATGTCTTCTCTAGATTACCAATCAAGACTAAACAGTCTTTGTCTGTCCATTTAGTTGAGGACTTGTGATTATGTACTGGTATAACCATCAATGGTTTCCAATCAGTCTTGTTTACCTAACTTTTCTCAAAAGGCTTGGCTCAACTCATGGTATGATTTTCAGGCACTTCCCAATTGTTCACATGCTTGGATAGTCTCCTCAGGATGATTTACTAATCAATTACTCATGGTCAAGACACTAACATTAACACTAACCATTCAGCTATATTTGTAACAAAGTTTTCAAAAAAAAGAACAAAACTTCATAGGCTATTGTCAATAAAAGTCAACATTTACTGCCATATCACAAACCTCTATCTTTGAGAACATGGGCCAACATAATAAGCGAAGTACTAGATATTGACAGTTAGGTCTCATCATTTTACAGTTGCTGTAAGTTCTATGCTAACAGTTTCTTCTCTCAGACTTTCCACTTGTGGAATTTTCTTCTGATTTCTTGCTTCTCTAATAACTAAAAATGTCAAAAACTCAAATATGCTAACAGTTTCTTTGATCACACTTCTCTTTTATTGAACTCTCTTCCAGCTCCTTTCTTCCCAGTCAACTTTGATCTTGGAAAATTTAAATGCTATGTCAGTTGTTATCTTCTGTCTGCATAATCCCTGTTCTTTTATTGTTACCACTCCTTAATGTTTAACCCCAACCCTATATTATTTCATACTTGCATCTTAATGATTTTATTACCTTACTTGGGGTGAAATGATTTGTTTGTTGTTTTTTTTTTTAAATAAATATGAGGTATTACTTTTGGAACAATCCTCAAGCCACTAAAATTAAGTAATTTTTCTGTATAACTAACTACTTCCAATCATCTTTTTCACGTTACTTTTTTTTCTAAGTCAGTCCAATATAAATAAAAAACCTTTATGCTTTATAGTAAATGCAAGTAAGGCTAACACATTTTTTTTTTTCTTCATTCAATTTTACAGGTGCACAAAGTAAAAGGAGGAGTCGTGCTGAGAACCAAAGAAAATATTGCAGGATTTTTTTTTCATATTTATCCCAATCATTGTTGACTTTTGTCATCAACTTTTTCAATTTTGCACTTGAATATAACCCCAAATCTGCCTCCAAACAACAATGTTTATCTATCAGACAATGATTAGTAGAACTAGTGATGGACTGCCACTTACAGCAAGCACTGACAGTGGAGTGGCTGGACAGAATAATGCCAAGCTGAATCTTCAAGAGGGATTTCAACAACTGAAGCTTATCTGCAAAAAGGCAGCCAATTTTTCTGACAGATGCAGCTATGTGATAGGACCATTGGCCATTTAGTAAGTACCAATTCATACTAAATTTATTTATTTCAACCTGTAACCTGATTTATATTATTTTTTAATACATCATTTCAGCTGCATTATTTACACTGTTCGAACTGTTGCCCTCATCTTTATTGCAATGTTTACAACATTTCAGCCGTTGTATGCTTCAGCCTTCTTCAGGTGCTAGAAATTTTTAACCAAACCCTTTATTCCAATCACTGGAGTATATCATTCTCATTCCATGTGCAATGCTTCTTCCAGATGCCATGTAGTTATCTTCATTGAACTTAAAATTTTTATGATCAAATCACTAGAACTAACCAATGCCTATATCCACTGGGTCATGTGTCCTTGAGGCCAGAAGAAGGCCAACGCGTACTATAGCTAAAACGTCATAAAGAAGAGGGCAACAGTCTGAACAGTGCAAATAATGTAAATACTGCCACATCTCAGAAGTATAAGCAAATATCATTTCAGTCGGACTGCTTTCCAATCTTCATCGTGTAACCTGCGATTTTTGAACAGAATATTTTCTATTCTTCAAGCAAACAATTAAACTTGTTGATATTTTGGTTTTCATGGAAACAAAATTCTCCCACATAGCCTGAGTATAATCCTACTAGTATCCCTTTTCAGTCCAATCCTCTTTTTGCTTTATATCCACAATAAGAGTATTCTCAGATCTTTAACAATTATCTATGAACCTCCATAAAATCTAGATATCTATAGCTTGGCAACTGATCTCTCCACTGATCTAGCTCTAACAGTTCAGTAGGGAAAAAAACTGGCATGTAACATTCAATACCTCCAAAAGCACCCTTGTAATGTTTCTTCATCACCAAGGAGACCTATTATGATGAATCTTTATCCTTCAAGGCACCTCCTTGCCTTCTTGAATGCCTATTTGGTCTCCAGTTCACTCTAAACCTGAAGTGGAATTCGTATGTGAAAGATACTTGGAAAATGGCTTGGTTTCTTGTACCACTTCAGAAAGTACCCAACTCTTTCTGCAATATTTACATTATTCGGACTGTTGTCCTCATCTTTGTTTGGTCCTGGGCATGACGGTAAACTTCATCCAGCAGTAAGGTCTCTGATTGGGAGGAGGATGGAACCACCTCTTAATTGCTGCTGTTCCCACCAGGAGTGGTAGCTCCTGTTAGGGTCCCAGCTATGGGCAAATAGTTTATTCCCAAACTAGGGTCAAAACACTATGAAAGGATAAAAATACACTTTTACAGAAATATATTCATAAAAAAAGACTTTTATAAAAAAATATACATTTTGATGGAAAAATATTACCAACAATACATTTTTGAAGAAAAAATTATTACCATAACACATTTTACACAATTATTCTCAGCAAAACATTTTTGAATACAAAACTAGAAGACATTTATTGTTTTTCTAAAATAAAAACAATAAAAACAAAAAAATTAATTAGATTGTTCTTGTTCATGAGTCATGCTGCTTCCAGATGTCCCAGTATCAGCTATCTTCCTTTAACTTAACTTTCTAGGATTTTTATTCGCCTCTGCTGTATCCAGTGACTGAACTCACAATTCTTTGGGTCAAGTCACTGGATTCAACCAATGCTTTTATCCACTAGGCCATGTGTCTAATACATAAAATTAGAACAATCTACTCAACTGAACAATGAACTACATCTGGCAGCAAGGCCTCTGATTGGAAGGTTGTGAGGAGCATGGAACCACCTCTTAATTGCTGCTGTTCCCAGATCTACCCTGATCCAGGGTGGTAGCACTTGTTAGGGTCCCAGTTATAAGCAAATAGTTTATCCCCAAACTGGGGTCAAAACACTACGAAAGTATAAAAATAGACTTTTATAGAAATATATTCATAAAAAAAGACTTTTATAGAAAAATATACATTTTGGAAGGAAAAATGTTACCAACAATACATTTTTAAAAGAAAAAAAAATATTACCAGCAATGCGTTTTTTAATATAAAACTGGAAGACATTTTCAGTCAGTCAGTTAAGTGCCATACGTGATACACGCTTGGGCGATCATTTCTCGAAAGAGACATGACTGACTGGGCAGAAGATTATCCCGCAGTAGGTTGCCATTGCTTTCTGCGGTAGACTGGTTGCCAACCAAGGCTATAGAACCCAATCTGTCCTGCTATTTAACCCATAACTGGAAGGAAGAGACAGATTAATACCTTTCCCAAGGGTATTTGCGCATAAGTGAATATAGTGGATTCAACTGGAATTCAAACTCGGCTCCCCCAGTTTCTTGTTCCGAGCTGATATCCACTGTACCACAATGCACATAGTTTTCTAAAATAAAAACTAATAAAAAAAATTTTTTTCATCAAAATCTGACTAAATCAACCTTCTCACTATAACCAAACATTAAAGAAAATATCTTAGAACCCCACCTTTTTGGCATTAAATAAACCACAGAGGTTGATATGCTGTTAAACAGAACTCAAACACAGCTGAAGAAATAAAGAGTTCAGTTTGAAATACCAATCATTTAAAAACGGCCAAATTGTTGTGGATATAGCAATGAAGACTTAAGATGTTTTTTTCTTTTTTTTTAAAAACCATTTTTTTTATTTTTCAATAATACGGTAACATTTAATCCTGAAGTGTATTTTGAATAAATGTTTTCCTCTTTTTGTTCTAGTTTCATTTCAGCTTTGAATATTACCTACTCAGTGCTTTGTGATGTTTCCTACCCTTCTGTCTTGGCTTTCTCATTCCTCAGTGACATTCAGAAAGAATTCCTTACGGATTATGACAAAAGCAAAGTTGACAGTGCTCTCCGACCTTATTCACTTATAGCGTTTGGTAAGCAGAAATGCTGACAATTCTACACCTCAGCTAACACTTGATTCCTCATCTTTTATTGCTCTTGCTCCATAATAATGTCTTTCTTTTTCATATTCTTTCACACTCAGTAACTCCTTGTAACTTAGAGGCTTTATTACCTTCCTTGGAGTGAAATGATTAAAAAAAAAAACACTGGTTATTTATACTATCAAAATTGTTCAGACGGTTGTCCTAATTTTTGCTGCCATATTCACAACATTTCAAAAACAATAGCTAATCATAAAATGCCTGCTGAGGATCCTCACATCATCAGAACTTCCAGTTTATTATCAAAGGTGTGGAAAATTGTTGATAAAAACCATGAAAGGTCAAAAACATTGCTAAAGAGCTCCCTGTTTCAAGGTATTCTATTAGATGAATTGTGCATGAAAAACAAAAGATAACCATTTGATCTTCACAATGCTCTTCTTGAGCAAATTGAAACATAGAGACTGGAATGATCAGGACCAAAAGGTCAACTAAAGGAAGGACAGATAGTTAAGCAGAGGGTCTAAGGACATTTCAACAGTAAAGCACATAAAATTTTTTTAAATTGTAATGGTTCTGGAAGTTCTAAGCAACAAGGAAGGTGTCATGCCTCCTCCTTTCTTTCCTCAGGGCTCAATTGTTAATACTGCCTATAGGGAACAGCTTGGAAATGACTGTGATGCCTTGGATAGATAGCATGAGCAAAGGAATACTGTATACTAACCAACAAGATTCAGTGCTGTCTCATAAGCCAAGTCAAAGTAAGAATGGATGTCATAATCTCCATGATAAAATCACCCAAACATATAATCTGCTAGTTCTCCAGACCTTAATTCTCCCAAGAGAATACTTCCCTTTTTGAAGTTTAAGGTCAACATATTTATCTTACTTTATCTTATCTTATAATACTCCCTTAAATTCTCATTTCATTACAATCTCATTCAGTAATTCACTACCTCGAGTGATTCTCGGGCCTTGTATTGAGTGAACTAGCAATAAACAAAGTAAAAAGATAATCAAAGTTTGAATTTTTTATTTTTATCTTTTGAGTGCTTATGATAAGTCATTTTTGTCATGATGAGACAGAATACAAGGAAAAGTTGTTTCAGACTTTCTTGAAGCATATCAGTCGTTGAGTAAACATAAGCACTGATGGTAAACAATTTCCAATTGATAAAATAAGCTTCCTAAATCATGCAAAAGAAGTAGCTCATATAACTGGCGAACCTGTGGAACAAACTCCCAAGAGAATGCTTCCTTGACTACTACAATCTGATATCTATCCTATTTGTCCTCTTAATATGTTCTAACTTCACCCTTCCTTAAACTCCCACTCAGTAATCCACTACTTTGAGTGGCTCTTGGGCCTTTTAATGAGTGGACTAATAGTAAATGAATAAACTAAAAAAAGGTAAAAAAAATAAGCAAATTTTGATTCTCTGTCTCATGTTTATGATTAGTCATTTTTTTGTCAAGACATAACAGAATAAAGAGAAAATTTGCTTTATACTATGTATAGGACATAGTTGAAATGAAAGTAAATCAATGCCTGAATAACGCTATAAAATCTCTGAAGTCCACAATAATTAGCACAATGTTCAAAAAGACCAGTGCTTACGGCCATATCACATTGAATACACCGGTTCTCGCTCGATCACCGAAGTTAAGCAACGTTGAGCCTGGTCAGCACTTAGATGGGTGACCGCTTGGGAATACCAGGTGCTGTAAGCGTTTAGTGGCAGACGTGCGTGCTTACGGCCATATCACGTTGAATACACCGGTTCTCGCTCAATCACTGAAGTTAAGCAACGTTGAGCCTGGTCAGCACTTAGATGGGTGACCGCTTGGGAATACCAGGTGCTGTAAGCGTTTAGTGGCAGACGTGCGTGCTTACGGCCATATCACGTTGAATACACCGGTTCTCGCTCGATCACCGAAGTTAAGCAACATTGAGCCTGGTCAGCACTTAGATGGGTGACCGCTTGGGAATACCAGGTGCCATAAGCATTTAGTGACAGATGTGCGTTGTGGTGCAGTGGATATCGGCTTGGAAAGAGAAATCGGTGAGCCGAGTTTGAATTCCAGTTGAATACCCTGCATTCACTTAAGCACTGGTACCCTTGGAAAAGGTATTAATCCGTCCCATCCCCCCAGTTATGGGTTAAATAACAAGGGTAGGACTTGGGGACCCTGCCCTTAAAAAACAAAATCCCAATGAATCTTGATACTCGAAAAGAAAAAGTATTACTCGACACAAAAACTTATATAAAAACAACAATAAATTGTTGAAAGAAAAAGGTATTACCAGCAATAAATAAATAAAATTTAGTTGGCAATAAATGACCCGCCAAGGTTGATATGCCATAAAAACAAAACAACCAACCAAAAAGACCAAGACCATCTGTATTAGATGGGAATGTCAATGTTTCAAACCTTGAATTGTATGTTAACAGTGGATTTGGTAAGTAGATGTGTCAAGAAGAGTTGCAAAATTATGACATTTTTTTTTCTCACATAAAGCTCATTTATCATTGATGCATCTTTCACTAAATTTAGACAAATGTCCTCAAAGAACTGAGCAACCCTATAGCTGTTGATGCACCATAAATCTAAATTATTAATACACCCATTTTACTTTAAATTTTTACCTTGCATTAATAACCTGAATATGTTTCTTATTTTTATTTCAGATACAAAACTTCAAAGACTTAAAAATAAATACAATAATCCAAGTTCACTGACAACAAAAATTAATCTCTCAGAATTAAGCCAGGAAATTAAATTGCGGCCACCTTTTCAGATTTCGGACTTCCAAGTCCAACCAGAGAAGTATGAGACCTTAGAAAATGGACATCGGTCATTATACTACACTGCTGGTAAGATTGCTTAAAAGCAGCTTGTGTTTATTTGTTGTTGTTTTTTTTATCAACATCTGTGAGTTGGCAGTAATGGAGGTGCTATACAAGAAAGGAATAGTCTTTATTTTTATTTTCCCTATTATAGGTAGTATATCCATGATATAGTGACACCTTAATATACAGACGGACTAGAACAGCTGAAACAAAAAGAATGACAAACATGCTTTATTCTCAAACACATTTTTAGACTGCTAGGTCAGACACAAAATTATATACAAATATTTACACTTGAGAAAATCTAACACTTGTATGCAACAACATGTGGTGTAAAAATGAAGTTTTCTTCTCCAGTTTATTTTGGGGTACAACCTCCTGTGCAAATACTTCTTTGATAACTATAATCTCAGTCCAAAGTTCAATTGATATATATCCTACTCTCTTAGTTCACCCTTCTTTCCAATCTCACTCAGTCATAGTCATCCTGCGGCCTTGGCCAAGATAGAACTCACTACACTCCTCCAGTATTTCCTGTGCATTTGGAACCCTGGCTCATTTTATAGCGAAATTCATAATCTTGTCAAATAGCTGAATACTTGATGCTTCGCCAGGGCTACCATCTACCTTGAGTGGCCTTTGAACCTTCTATTAGTTGAACTATCAGTAAATAGAAAAAAAAACAGCTGAAAACACATGAGGAATCCAGATTTCCTTTTTCCAATTAGTTTGAGATGTTTGTAGACAATTAAACAGGAGCCATCTTCATTCAGAGGTGGTTGTTTTTCACATCAAATTTTGTCAAATTTTATGAATTTAAGTGCAGTACTAGACCAGGATTCATCATGGTCGGCCACAATCTGAACAATATAAGATACACAGATGATACAGTGCTGATAGCAGACACAGAAAGGAAATTACAAAACTTCCTACAGAAGGTAGCTGAAGAAAGCAGAAAGAAAGGACGACATATAAACTACAAGAAAACTGAATGCATGGTCATCAGTAAAAAGAGGAGCCTAAAATGCCAAGTATACTAAAATCAAGTAGGTACAGAAATTTAAATATCTAGTAAGTGTTCTAACAGAGGACTGAAAATGTGACACTGAGATCCAAAGGCAACTTGGCACAGCTAAGGATGCATTCCAGAAGCTGAGTAGAGTATTGAGAGACAGAAAAATTATGTTGGAAACAAAGAAGTGAGTACTGGATTGTTATGTGATGTTTGTTCTTCAATATGGTAGTGAGTGCTAGACAACCTCCTCAAAGATGAAGCAGAGATTTGAAGGAACCAAAATGTGGTTCTACAGAAGGATGCTGAGGATACCATGGACCAAACATATGAGCAATGATGAGGTTTTGGAAAGGATGGAAACAAAAAAAAAATAATACTTAACATTGGGAAAAGACAGCTGAAGTGCCTGGGATGTGTAATGAGGAAGAAGGGCTTGGAAAATCTAATGCTCACAGGTCAGACAAAAGAAAAGAAAGATAGGGGAAAACAATGCATAATATACTTGATGAGCTTGAGCAAATGCAAATGAATGGCAGAGGGGAGTTTTAGTAAGGTAATAAGAGAAAGCATGTTAAAAGCCACTAGGGATAAGGAGATGTGGAAAGCCATGATCACCTACATCCTGAAGGGACACAGCACATAGAAGAAGAATGAGATGAGACTAGCATCAGGATCTCATCTATTACAGTTGAGCTGGCTAGATGTAGCTGTAAGTTCTATGCTAAGTTTTTTTCCTCGCGCTTCTCTCTTGTAGGACTCCCTTCCGACTCCATGTTTTCCAGCCAGCTATAATCATGAAAAATTTAAGTACAATGTCAGTTGCTATTTACTGTCCTCCTGATTATTCTTTCTCTTCTTGCTCATTATCAATTTTTCAGTTCCTAATTTGTCCACACTCTGTAACCCCCTTTTGTCTTAGTAGCTTTACTGCCTTGCATGGGGTGACATGGATTTAAAAAAAATATATCATAATCCCAGTCAGACAACTTCTTTCTCAGAACTGTTACTTTGGGAAACAAATTCCCAAGAGAATACTTCCCTGACAATTACAATCTTGGTCTTTTTAAGTCCTAAGTCAACCAATATCTATCTTATTCATCGTCATAATACTCTCTTACACTCCCACTTCATTACAGTTTCACTCAGTAAGAGTGGCCTATGGGCGTTTTATTGGGTGAACTAACAGTAAATGAATAAAGTCAAAAAGATTAAAAATAATCAGGTTTTGAATTTTTCTTTCTGACATTCTTATAATAAATCATTTTGCCAAAATGGGACAGAATACAAGGAAAAGTTGTTTCATGCTTTCCTGAAGCATATTAGTAGTTAAGTGAACATGAGCACCAATGGTGAACAATTTGTAATTGATAAAATAAGCTTTCTAAATAGTATCATATAACAGGTGAACCTGTGAAACAAACTTCCAGGAGAATGCTTTCTTGACAACTACAATCTTGGTCTCTTTAAGTCCAGGGTCAACTGATATCTATCCTATTCATCCTCTTCATACTCTCTTACTTCCCCCTTTCTTAAATTCTTACTCAGTAACTCTATCTTGAGTAGCTCTTGAGCCTTTGTATTGAGTGAACTAACAGTAAATAATAAAAAAATAGAGTAATAATATGTACAAAATGTTTCAAACTAATCTTTGCAACTCAAAATTTTGCAACTGGTAAATTTACTTTCTAGCCTTCTGTGAAACTCTGAGTTAAGATTTAATATTTTTTACAATCTACTTTATTATTCTCTTTAGTATATTTACTTGTGATCAGTGACTATGAGAATCCTTGAAATATTTGGCAGTGTAATTGTATCGAAATATCTCACTTATGTGACGTGGCTTGCCTCTATCTTTTCTACAAATATTTTCATGGTAACTGTTCTGATGAGCGTTTTTTTTTTAATCCCTAGTAACCCAACTACATGAATTTAAGCATGCCACTAGATTGGTAGCTAGGTCTCATCATTCTATTTGTAAACTATCTAGGTGCAACTGCCACTTCTATTCTAAGAGTTACTTTTCTCACACTTTCCAACTGTGGAACTCTGTTCTGATTTCTTGCTCAGGAGAATAATACTTTATTTGTCTCTTGTTTTCTGCTGACATGAAGTGAAAGCAACTACATCAAATCAATTGCTATGTCTACCATAAGGAATGTTGGTTCATTGTGTTGTGCCAGAAAATGTTCTTGTCAGAATCTAATTGCCATATTTGGTCCGGTGATACTGCTGTAAATCTCAATCCTTAACAAAAATCCAAAGAAACTGCAATGTAAGTGATCTTGACCTGGCATCACGACTTTCAGTTGCTTTCTCACTGATGTGATATGGCTTCTTTCTATATTTTTATGGCTACTATTCTGATTGGCTTTTTTCCCTGGTACCCTGACTACCAAATGTGTATTGTGGTGCAGTGAATATTGACTCAGAACAAAAAATTGAAGAGCAGAATTCAAATTTCAGTTGAATTCATTGCATTTACTTATGGACAAACTATCTGTATAGACCGGCGTTGCTCGGGTGTAATGAAAGCTTTAAAACTAATCCATGGTCCTGGAGCTCAGACTCTTTGGACGTTGCACGAAAGACTAAAAAGCAATAGTTGTTTCCATTTAAAAGCGAAACCGTAGACTGAAAGAAAAATGAATGGATGTAAGTCAAATTTTGATTTCCTGGTATCGATATCAAATAAGTTTTTTTTCGTCGTAAACTGAATTTTGAAGGCTAAATAAGTCCTCTGAGTAAATGGTATCATGGCTGAGACTAAGAACTACAATTATACCTACTTAGAGCCAAACCCGAAACAAAAACTAAAATAAAAGGGCTGAAAAAAATACAGACATACAGGCTTTCAAGACATGATTGCCCAAGCATGTATCATGTATGGTACTTAACTGACTGAATTGTTTCACACAAGCAAAGCAGGACCACCACTGATGCTCAGAGTGTTACAATGAGAGAAATAAAAATCAAGGTACAGGGAATGTTAAAGAAAGGATAAGAGAAAGATAAGAATCAAGGAGATAGGTTACATTTGATTTGCATTTAAACTTTTGAAGATTGTATCTATCAGGGAAGTAAGTATACAGAAGGGAGTTTCACAGGTGGGAAGTGCAAGAAAAGAAACTATTAAAGTAGAAGTGGAAGTTACGTTTGACTATTTTGATGGTGAAATGGTGTAACATAGATGCCAATCTAGTAACCCAAGTAAATTCATGTGGTCAGAGCACCAGGGAAAGATGCTTGGCAGACGAGAATCCATGAAAATATTTTTAGAAAAGACAAAGGGAAGCTACATCCTGTCACTGAGAAAGTGACTGAAGTTCACTTAAATCAAAGATCCTCTTTTGGATTTTGTCCAGAACCCCAAGATGAATAGTAAGAATTTACAGCAACAATGATTCTGAAGACAAACAGGAGTTTGTCAGCAGGTTTATTAAAGGGCTAAACTAGGGAAAAAAATAAAAATATGGAACTAGTTTCGTCTGAATAACAAATAAATAAAAGGTAAAAGGAAAAAAATATGACAAAGGCAGCCGGAGGCTGTACAGAGCAGTAAGACTGTGGCTTTAAATGAGTAAGAAACATTATTTGCTTCCATGAAAATATATATATATATATATATATATATATATATAAAGAAAAATTAAGGCAGACACGTTATTTCATGGTAAATCGGAAGTATGGCCATCATCAGCTTCCTTCTTTATTTTACGAAGGATTTTTCAGCTTCCGTCTTTATTTTACGAAGGATTTCGTGTAAAATCCTTCATAAAGTAAAGATGGAAGCTGATGATGGTTCGCCTGAAATAGGCCACACTTTCAATTTACCATGAAATAACGTGTCTGCCTTAATTTTTCTTATATTTGCTCTATATGTATTTATATACATATATATTTAGTGCTCTCTTAGAGAGTTATCCTACCACTGTATGTACAGGATACTCCTTTGAATTCTTCTATACCCACTCTGCATGCTGAGATATATATATATATATATATATATATATATATATATATATATATATATGCGGATGACTATTTACACTCCAACTGAACACTCTGGAGGAATGGTAGACTTTGAAAAAACATTATTACTCACGCATCTACGCATCGTTCATTCAATAATGAATTTGAACACTCTTGGCTACTGGTGTGTCTTTACATTGTATATAACACGCTAAAGTCTGCCTTCCTCTACCAAGCGCCCATAGCTCAGAAGTAGAATTGCTGACTGATGTCAATTCAGTTGGGTTTCAATCCTGACTAGAAGCAATCGGATATCTAACTGATGAGCTGTGATACAGTGAAACAGATCTGTCTGCAGATGACTAAATATATATAGTTTGCTTTGATAACTTTCCAGAAAGAATGAAAGTTACACATAGTTACAGTTCAGGAACAGCATGTAAAGAGTGAATACATGATGAAAAGAAAATATGGAGAGATACAAAAATAATGGTTAACTCAAGATTTGAAGAGATTAAAATTGTAATGGTCAGAAAATCTTCCTCATGAGATTATGTTTCTCAATGTAATAGTTCTTGGGAAGAAGTTACCCAAGTGGAAATTACTCCTTACTAATGGAATACAAAGGGAAGGCGGGTGGTCCACTTCAATGTAGGTATCTTTGAAAATCTTATCTGGTAGAGTTAGCGTTAGGGAACTAAAGAATCTGAACATTTTAATGGAAACTTTTTTTATTTCGTTTTAAATCATTTCTCTCCAAGCAAGACAATAAAGTCGCTAAGTTGCAAGAGATTATTGAATGTGAGATAATATGAGAAAAAATTATTAAATAGTCAGTTAAGTGCCATACGTAAAACATGCTTGGACAATCATATCTCTTTCGAGACATGACTAAGCAGAAGATTATCCCACAGTAGTTTGCCATTGCTTTCTGCATTAGACTGGTTGCCAGCCAAGGCTATAGAACCCAATCTGTCCTGTTATTTAACCCATAACTGGAGGGAAGAGATAGATTAATACCTTTCCCAAGGGTATTTGCGCGTAAGTGAATGCAATGAATTCAACTGGAATTCGAACTCGGCTCCCCAATTTCTCGTTCCAAGCCGATATCCACTCCACCACAACACACATCTCTTATTAAATAGAGAGAGCAATAAAAGAACAGGAATTTAGACAGACGATAACAATTGACATTGTATTTGAATAGCAGGAGAGTACTGAGAAGTTTGAAATGTTTTTTTCTGTGAGAAAGGGATTTTTAGGTAGAAAACAAATATAAAATAAGCATATAAAAGATGGCTATCTGAAATAAATGTTCAAATAAAGTTATTCCTTATTTCTTCCCCTTAAAAAGGATAGGAACTCAAAATACAATTGAGTTACTTCCCTTGTCTGTCAAACCTAGAGCACCATTTCTAAATTCAACATGGCAACCAACTGACACACCGTGAAGTTCATTGTTTCAATCTCTACAATCCTTGCTGTTCCTCAGACAGTAAATGAATAAAAGTTATTTTATTATGTGCTAAAATACACTTACCTTTTATTTTCATTCATTTTTGTTTATCCCACTTGCCTGGGATATACCATTGACCCCTTTTTTAAGGGTTTATCTCACCAGCCTGGAATATAACAATAATAGAGACCAATGTTGGGAGGATAGGTTTTAAAAGATATATACCAGTGATGCTATCATTAGTGGAAGGACCAGTGCAATGGTCTTGTGTCACTATTACACGCTCCCACCCACTCTACTACATCTCAAGTTCTTCTTCTATGTGCCATGTCCTTTCAGGGCGTAAGCGATCATGGCTTTCCACGTCCCTCTATCCCTGGTGGCTCTTAGCATGCTTTCTCCTGTAACACCATGCAAATCCCATTCTGTCATCCACCTGCCCAAGCCCTTCAAATATGTTATCTGCTGCTTTCTCCTGTCTCTTTTTCCTTCTATCTGGCCTGTTAGTATCAGGTTCTTTAAGCCCTCCTTCCTCATTGCATGTCCCAGGAACTTTAGTTGTCTCTTCCTGATGCTCAATATTAATTTCCTTTTCGTTTCCATCCTTTCTAAAACCTCATTGCTCACATGCTCGGTCCATGATATCCACAGCATCCTTCTGTGGAATCACATTTCAGTTCAAGTTTTTCCTTCATCTTTGATAATATTGTCCAGCATTCACTGCCATATTGAAGAACTGACATCACATAGCAATCCAGTACTCTCTTCTTTGTCTCTAGTGAAATTGTCCTGTTTCTTAATACTTTACTCAGCTTCCGGAATGCATCCTTGTGCTTTTGGATCTCAGGAATATAAATGTATAGAAACTGATGTGACAACAAAGTGAGGGATCAGTTTATATATTGATAGTAATATAGAATTGATCCCCCACTTTATATCCAGTATGCATCTGTAGAACCATATTTCGGTTGCTTCAAGTCTTTCCTTCATCTTTGATAATATTGTCCAGCATTCACTGCCATATTGAAGAACTGACATCACATAGCAATCCAGTACTCTCTTCTTTGTTTCTAGTGAAAGTTTCCTGTCACGTCTCAAGGTGGTTTTTTTTTCACTCCAAATTCATAAATTTGTTTTGCTCATGCTAAGTCTAAAATAAAAAAAAAATATACAAAATACATTTCAAGGTAGTATTCATATGAAATTCAAATTTTATTGTAACTTAATTATATAAGATAATGGATTGTATACAATATAGGTGAAAATTTAAAATGTATCTAAATACAAATTAGAGGCTTGCCATTATAGATCATTTCATCTTAAATACATCAATGTTTGGCGGCAATTTTTAATATCAACTTGAGATTTTCCTTGTTAAAAAGTTGGAGAATTTTTACACATTCAACATTATGGATAAAAATAATGAATTTTGTATATTTTTATTTTATTTTAGACTTAGCATGAGCAAAACAAATTTATGAATTTGGAGTGGAAAAAAAAAACAAAAATCCACTAACATTTTTCATCCTTTAATAGTCACTTCTGATTTGTTTAATTTGTAACATATACAAATGTAGGTAGAAAAAAGCAAATGTTGATAAGATAGTGAGGGTCACAAAGCATTACCTGGACACACACAATCAGGCATGACCTTTCCACCCCACTTGGTGGGGAATATTGTGGATAGTACACACCAGCCCTGGTTGAGGGTAAGATTTAGCTGGATGAGAAAAATATGAACTGCATACTTGAGCCCGTGCTTTGTTGCGTCAGATGTGGAGATATCTAAAAGCTAACAGGAAGTGGTCACAAACAGTGACTAATCTAAAATGTACTTAAACTAAAGGAGAAGTAAAACAATACAGGTTCTGTACTGTGGTAACAGAACAATCACCCTGTTGGCTGGGGCTTCAGAATCCACCAATTGCATCTTTGCAGAGGGATAAACACCCTCCATATACACACTTCAGTGAGGTGTCCTGCGTATGATGATAAACTACATCCACCTGCAAGACCTCTGATTAGGCAGTTGTGAGGAGCATGGAATCCCCTCTTAATGGCCGTTTTTCCAGGTCCACCCTGACTCATGGCATTAGCACCTGTTAGGGTCCCAGCTATAGGTAAATAGTTAACTCCCAAATGGGGATCAAAACACTATGAAAGTATAAAAATAGACTTTTATATTGGAAACTCCAGCAATTTGTTTTTTGAGAAGAAAATATTCCCAGCAATATATTTTTGAAGGAAAGCAATGTTACCAGCAATGTATTTTTGGGAAAGAAAATATTGCCAGTAATACATTTAAAAAAAAAAATTATATACCAGCAATACATCTGACTATCAACAAAACCCTCTTTACAAAATTGCATAAGTGAAATCTTATCTGCAAACTGACTTCTTACAAAGAATACATATTATACTCATACAAATCTATTGTAAAATCCTTGTCTGCATTAAATAACCCATTGAGGTGGATATGGCGTAAAACAAAAAACCCGCTACTTTTTCAGACCTGACTTTTGACAAAACCCTCTTTACAAAAATACATCAATGAAACCTGATCTACAAACTGATTTCTTACAAAAAAACATTCTATTCCTACAAATTTATTGTAAAAATCTTGTCGGCATTAAATAACCTATCGAGGTTGATAAGCCGTAAAACAAAACAAACTAAACAGAACAAGCTTATTAAATGTGGATGTTTAGTTCTTTTTCTAGCACCAGTAAGATTTTTTAAAATCCTATTTTGTGAATAAAATTTTTCAGAAAAAATAATTGAACGTTATATGGCAGGATAGGTGATACCTGATAATTATAGTTCTCTGTCTTGTTACTTTTCAGCCAGTATGGGTGGTCGATATATTCCCCTTGGAGTGACTGGCTATACTGCATTGGCTATGTCGATAATGTGTCTTATATTACACTTGATTCACGGATTGAATGTTGTCAGCACAGGACACATGGACGTAAGTAGATTCAGTAAATTTGTCTTTGCATTTTGTCCTTTATGTATGAGTTATTCATCATTCTGGGTTTGATGATAAACTACATCTGGCAGCAAGGCCTCTGATTAGGAGGTTTTGAAGAGCATGGAAACTTGTAATTGTTGTTTCCAGGTTCACCTTGATCCAGAGTTGTAGCACCTGCTAGGGTCCCAGCTATGGACAAATAGTGAATTGCCAAACAAAAACAAAACACTGTGAAAGTATAAAAATACATTCTTATAGTGGCAGTGCCCACAATACATTTTCATAGTAAAAAAAATTACCAGCAATACACTTTTGGAAAAGAGATTAATAATGCTGCAAAGAAAATCAAATTTCAGCATTAAATGACCCATCCGTCTGTTAAGTGCTATGTGTGATAACTGCTTGGACAATCATGTCTCTTTTGAAACATGACTGACTGGCAGAAGATTTTCCTGCACTAGGTTGCCAACCAAAGCTATAGAGGTCCTGGGTATGACAGTAAACTGCATCCAGCAGCAAGGCCTATAATTAGGAGGTTGTGAGGAGCATGGAACCACCTCCTAATTGCTGTTGTTCCTGACTTTGAGTGGTAGCACCTGTTAGGGTCCCAGCTATAGGCAAATAGTTCTTCCCCAAACTGGAAAGTATAAAAATAGACTTTTATATATATATATATATATATATATATTTATAAAAAGACTTTTACAGAAAAATATACATTTTTGAAGGGGAAAAATTATTACCAGCAATATATTTTTGAATACAAAATTAGAAAACATCTTCAGTGTTCTAAAATAAAAAAAAATTTCATCAAAATCTGACTAAATCAACCTCCTCACTATAACCAAGCATTAAAAAAAATACCTTAAAACCTTACCTTTTTGGCATTAAATAACCCACAGAGGTTGATATGCCATTAAACAAAACTCAAACTCAAAGCGATAGAACCCAATCTGTTCTGTTATTTAAACCCATAACTGGATAAAGAAGAGATGGATTAATACCTTTCCCAAGGCTATTTGAGTATAAGTCTATGATCCATAAGGAGTTTATATGCTGTTTAACAAAACAAATTGATATAAATAATTTTGTATTAAATCTTTTGTATATCTACCTATATACAGATATGGGATGTTCCTATCCTCTTAAATAAGTGGACACTATCAGAGTAGAAGAGAGTGATTATACTTACTATCAGTCATCGCTCTCTGAATTCCCTACTGCCTACAGGCAGGAGGAACCCAAAGGGTGCTCTGCCAAAGGATAGAGCCTCATCTGGGGAAAATCGACAGTAGCCCTGACCTGGACTTGTACAGAGTCAACTGGATGTTTTTGGCCAAGCTTAAGAGCTCAGAGGCCTCACTTTTAAAATGGCCTTGTGCCACATTTTGCCTTTGTGGGGAGGCAGATAAATACAAAGTGATTTATACTGACTAGCAGTTTATTAAGATGTATCCTACTTCCCACAGCGCGCAAGTCTTGTGCTTGTTGATATACTATTATCCCCAACCTCCGTTTTGATGATTACTCATGCAGTAACTTTTTAGGGTTATAACAAAATTTATTAGCACACTTTTTTTTTTTGGTGGGGGGGGGGGGGTGATTGAACACTGTAGCAGCAACATAAGGTTTCATGAAGCCATCATGCACACAACTCTGAATTCAAATTCCAGTATAATGCTAGATTAGTTGTCACATGGTGGTATGTTACCAACTTAATAATCTTTCAATATACTGTGTTCAGCTTTTTATTTAGGACAAATTTGAACCCTCAAGCAGCAATTTCTGATTTCATCAAACTATTATGCACTTCTCACTTGTGGGACTCTCTTCCATTTTCTTGCTTTCCAGTCAACTTTGAATTTCAAAAAATTTAAATGCAACAACAATCGTTGTCTTCTGTCGTCTTAATTATTTTTTTTTCTCTTTGTTCTTAATACTGTTTTGTTTCTCATATTCTCTCACACTCAGTAGCCTCTTGCTTCATAGTGGCTTTATTTTATTTTTTATTTAATTATTTATTTTTTTGTATGGATGGGTGTCCCAGCATGTACTTCAGATGAGCAACCCCCAAGGCAACATTATTACTTAGTGTTAGCCAAATTTCGGGTAGTTTTTATTGTTATAGACAATAGACAGTGAAAATTGGTTATTCTTGTTTAGCAGTATAAAAATCTCTATTAATGCTGAAATTTAAATTTTTTTTTTTTTTTTTTGCGATAATAATAGTTTAGTGATACAAGTCTTACTAATTAACCCTTAGCTGGAGGAGAAAAGGTGGGTTCATGTCTTTCCCAAGGATATTTACACAAAAGTGAATATAACAAATCTAACTGCAATTGGAACTTGGATCTCACATTAACAATTCCAAGCCATTATCCCTAAGAGCACCTGGTATTCCCAAGTGGTCACCCATCTAGGTACTGACCAGGTTCAATATTGCTTAACTTTGATGATCTAACATGAACAGGTAGTTTCAGTGTGATATGGTGCTGTAAGCTTGGATGTGCAGGTAGTGTAATGGATAATGGCTCAGGATTGTTAATCAGAGAGCTGAGTTCCAATCCTAATGGGGGTCCATTATCCCTGTGAAAATATGAATCTACCTCTTCTCCTCTCAGCTATGGGTTAATTAGTAAGACTTCTATTAATAAATCCAGAAAAAAATTTGGTACAGAATTTTAGATTTTGGCATTAAATAACTCATAGAAGTCAATATGCTACTAAGCAAAAAAAAAAAAAAATCAACCAACAACTATTTTAGGAAGAAAACCAAAACAGAATTTTGGTTTGACAAATGAGACAGACACTTCAAGACAAAGAGGAATGTCAGCTTGGATGTGCAGGTGGTGTAATAGATAATGGCTCGGAATTGTTAATTGGAGAGATGAGTTCCAATTCCAGTTGGGTTCTTTATATTCATTTTACTTTCGTGCAAATATCCTTGGGAAAGATATGAATTCAATTCTTCTCCCCATGCTATGGGTTAATTAGCAAGACTTGTATCACTAAATCATTATTATCTCAAAAGAAATTCTTAAAAATCTAAAAATATTTTCTGACTTTAAATAACCTGCAAAGGGTTGATAAGCTGTAAAAAATGAATGAATCAGTCAACTTATATAGGACTTATATGTTGCTTAAGTCTCTTTATCTTTGAGAAGATTATCCAGCATTCACTACCATATAGGAAGAATATCATGTTGCAGTTCAGCACTCTTTTCTATGTTCCTAACAAAATTTTCCTGTTTCTTAATACTTTGCTTAACTTTTGGTTGACTCTTTTTTGTTATCTGATGTGTTTTTGGATTTCATTGTCACATTTTCTGCTTTCTGTTAAAACACTTCCAAGGTATTTAAATTTTTGTACTTGTTTGATTTTGGTATCTCCAATTTGCAATTTGCAAGTTAGGCTGTTCCTTTTGCTGACAAAGGAGTATTCTGTCTTCTTACAATTCATGTTTAGTCCTTTCTTCTTGCTTTCCTTTTCTACCTTCTCTAGTTTATTTTTTGTGTTATTGTAGTTGTTTTCAGTGTAATATTGTTTGGCAAACTTAGATCTTCATTATTTGTCTATATTTCTGAGATGAGGTAATATTTACAGTATTTACATTATTGGGACTATTGTCCTCATCTTTGTTGCCATTTGTACAACGTTTGGCCTATAGACGTTGGTTAGTTCCTGACTTGACTCTTAGTTGTGAGTTCAATACCAGACTACAGCAGTGGTGAACAAGTAACTTGCAGGGTTAGAGGGAGATAACTCATGACTTCCAATCGTGGCATTACTAGGAATGAGAATGATATACCCCAGTGATTGTAATAAAAAGTTCAGTTCGAAATTCCTAGCACCTGAAGAAGGTCAGAGCGTACAACGGCCGAAACATCGTACAAATGGCAACAAAGATGAGGACAATAGTCTCAATAATGTAAATACTTTTAACTGTAAAAAACAGTGTCAAAAGGATGTTTTTTTCCATTGAGACCATTGTTATAACTACCTTCACTCCTCAGCTAGATTTATTTTAAAAAGCAATGATTAGAATTTTAATAAAACCAAAACATGATGAAAGTGAACTGATACATTTTTTTGGTTCTTGAGAACTGGCAAGAAAAATAATGAACACTCTTTATTTGATTGTTTATTGAAATGGTTGACAAAAAATATCATCTAATTGCCATTTGATTCAAACTTTATAAAATGGTAAATAAGGAATCTCTTCTAAATGGTTCACAAATTTCAATGATTTAGTAAATGTTTATAAATTTATGAATAAAAAAAATTGTTTTCATATTTATTTCTTTATAAATTGGTAAATGATAAATATTTTATTAGTTTTAATTCTAATTGTATTAGTTTTTAGAATGTTGTAAATCTAAAATTATTCTTGTAAATAAACAATCTAATAGATAAATAATAATAGTGTTTAATATTTTTGTTGTAAATTCTCAAGAACAAAAGGAAAAAATCTATAAATCCACTTTCATCATGTTTAGATTTTATTACAATTCTAATCATCACTTTTTAAAATAATAAACATTGCCAAAGAGCAATGGTAGTTAAAATAATAGTGATATCAATGGAAAAATCATCTTTTTGTCATTCCGTTTTTATTTTGGTGGGAGGGTACAGGCCCAAAGGTTCAAATTTGCCTTTATTTTTAATGTAAATTTAATGTATCTTGATTTGCATGCAATATTTATTTCTTTTTTTTTCTTTCTTATTTTTACTTTAGATTTATGATGAGTATTTCACTCAGTATGCTGCAGCATTCTTCATATCTTTTGTGCTGACGGCATTCCAGGTATGTGACCTTCCTCCTACCACTGGGTTATTTAAACCAGATTTTCAGGAGTTTTACAGTTAATTAGGCTACTTTTTAATTCTTGATAATATTTTTCCCCTTTTTTAAAGAATAACTTACTTTTTTCAAAAGAGCATACACATGAATAAATGTTTTCATATTTTCTAGAAGATAAGGAAATTGACTGTTTCTCAATGACCAAAATTAAACATTGAGCTGGTCAGTAAGTAATTACATAGATTGGGGACCACCGGGGAATATTGGGTATTATAAGCACCTTACTAAAATCCAAAATAGATTTTGGTTTTGTTGGTTTTTTTTTTAATTTTTTTATGGTTTATCAACCTCTTGCAGGTTATTTAAAGCCAGCATATATTTTTAGATTGTCATGATTTTCCGATACAAGGGAAGAGAAAATGTGGATTCATAACATTACCAAATGTATTTGATCGTAAGTAAAGATAACAAACCTGACTAGAATTATAACTCAGCTCACCAGTTTCACATTCCCATGGTGTTATCCATTACACCACCCACATATCCAAGAATACAGCATTTGGTATTCCCCAGCAGTCACTCATCTAGATAATGACCAGGCTTGATATTTCTTAACTTTGGTGATCAGACAAGTCTTAGTGTTTCAGCATAATATAGCCATAAGCTATAATTCAGCTCTGTATAACCCAGAAAAACATTATTTATATTGTTCGGACTGTTGCCATATTCACAATTTTTCAGCCATTGTACACTCTGACCTCATTCAGGTGATCGGAATTTTGATCTGAACTTTTTATTTCATTAAATGGGGTAGATTGTTCTCATTCCATGAGTCAAGTCACTTCTGGATGTCTCAGTTATCTCAATTTAACTTAACTCTAAGTTTTCTTTTCACCAGGTATTTTCTTGTAGCCAGGTATTGAACTCACACTTCTTTGGGTCAAGTCATTGGATTCAAACAATACTTTTATCAATTGGGCCATGTGTCCTTGCCAACATCAGTGTATGTATGACCCCAGTGAATGAAATAAGTTCAAAATTCCAATCACATCAAGGTCATAATATACAACAGCTGAAGCATTGTGAATATGGCAAGAAAGAGGAGGACAACAGTCTAATCAACGTACATAATTACAATACTTCATCTCAGGAATATACAGATCCTGAAGAAGGCTGGAGCATACAATGACCGAAACATCATGAATATGGCAATAAAGATGAGGACAACAGTCCAATCATTGTAAATAATGACAATACTTCATCTCAGAAATATAGACAAAACTTAGAAAAAGTTGCTATAAAGAAACCAATCAATCAATAAGGAAACTGAACATAGGCTGTTCTAGGAATAGTTTCACGCAACACTGCAGGGTGCTACAAATCCCATTTGTCCTGTTTTTAAATAGGCTCATCACATTGAGACTCCCATATTGGATGCCGTGTATGGCATACACTACATTCAGAAATGTCTAGATTAGATCAGTCTGAATTATCAGCTATTTCAGCCATTTTCTCATATCAATGATTAAAAATGGCTTCAAGCAAAAAAATTCTCTAGATCTTAAAGAAGACAATACTTCATCAGATTTTATAAAAGACTGTCATTACAGATTCACAACTGAAGAACTTTACCAAATAACAAAAACCACATCACTTGAAAATTTCCAAAAGTAGCAACAGTTAAATAACACTTGTAACTATAAGAGAAAATAATGACATAATGAAGATGTTGACTTTCCAAACTCAGTCAGCTAAGTGCCATACACCTGATACATGCTTGGCTGACTGGGCAGAAGATTTTCTTGCAGTAGGTTGCCATTACTTTCTACAGTAGACCTAATCTGTCCTGCTATTTAATCCATATTTGGAGGGAGAAGCAATGGATTCATGTCTTTTCCAAGGGTATTTGGGCATATGTGAATGCAACGAATTCAACTGGAATTCAAACTTGGCTCCCCAATTTTTCATTCAGAGCCAATATCTACTGCACCACAACACACATCTGCACATTCATGCAACCTGAAACAAAAGGTTAGGAAGTAAACTGTCGTCTACTTCACCTCTACACTTGTAACATTTCTGTCTAAACTCTGAAACTTTATTTACTATTTTTTTGCCTCAATAGGAGTAGATAGATTCACCTATCATCCCAGTCTTTTAAACAGGAGTAGAGGTCTATTCCTTTTTTCCTGTTTAGGATTGTGTTTCTGGTTCCTTCTAACATCTCCCCATTCTCTTTCATTCTCAGTAACCCTTTGCGTCTTAGTGACATTATTGTCTTGCTCAGGACAAATTCATTAAAAAAAATTTGCTAGAAAAATGCAATGGCAGTACACTTCAAGAGCTTATTTTCCTGAAAAGTTGTTTTTAGAGAAAAATTCTATAAATCCTATAAATGAATGGTAAATGTTTCCTGTATGGGAACAGCTTTCTCACCATTACTGTAATGTGCATTTATGTGCATTTCAAAGACTATAAATCTCTGTCAATTAACCAAGATCCAAAGCTATCCATTTCAAGCTTCAATCGACACACCTCAAGTCATAACAACAACACATTGGATAAAGCATAATTAATTTTTTTAATGATAGAATTAGGTCAAAGCAGAGATCACTTGACATTTCATTTGCTAGCAAAACCAAGAATGGTACTTTAAAAGAATGCCTCCTATTTATTTCTACAGCAATTATAACAGATACAGGAAACACAATAACACTGTTGGATAGAGCAAGTTTTCCATTACAAAACACTATTTTTCTGCATAGTCACTTCTACTGGCCATGCTTTTACACCAACAGTGAAAAAGAGCTAGCATACAAACTAATCAGAACATACTAACCACCATCTAACTATGCTTACATTCACTGTTTAATCTCTATAATAATTCCAAAATCATTAATGAAGTTTGTCTACTTGGAGGAATTTGGTGACACTTGCTTTATACATGCTTTTATGCCAGATGCTGTTGTGCAAAACTGTTGTTCTGCTGCCATCTGTAACAAAGCAAAAAAAATTATAGGTTATTGGAAGGAAAGTATAAACTCTATTGCTATACCATCAACATCTACCTCTGTAATCAGAGGTTATTGGTGAGAATGTTCTGCCATACCCACAACATCTGCATCTGATATTGTAAGCCAAAATTATAAAAGAAGACATTATTTTCAGTTCAGCCTACGTACAATAATTAAGAATTATTTATACATTATTTTTCTTAAAGTAATTCTTCAGTGATTTATTTTTCATTTTAAAATAGTTCTGTATTTTCAAAAGCATCAGTTGGGAAAATTTATTAAAAAATAGCTTTTCCTCAACTGCCTGATTAAGTGCTGCCAATTTCACATCCTCATCTTTGAGTACTATCCTTTTCTCACCCCATCATTACGTCCAAGCCCTTCTCCACCCACCCCGCCTTCACTACGTCCTAGCCCTTCTCCACCCACCCCGCCTTCACTACATCCTAGCCCTTCTCCACCCACCCCGCCTTCACTACGTCCTAGCCCTTCTCCACCCACCCCGCCTTCACTACATCCTAGCCCTTCTCCACCCACCCCGCCTTCACTACGTCCTAGCCCTTCTCCACCCACCTCGCCTTTACTACGTCCTAGCCTTTTTGTCCTAGCATTTCTCTACCCACCTGCCCCCTCATTATGTCCTAGCCTTTTTTCAGCCACCAACCCACCCCTTCATTATCTCCTAGCCTTTCTCCACCCACCCGCCCCTTCATTAAGCAATAGCCTTTCTCCACCCTTCTCATTTTTATTTTCTTTTTTTATTTAGTACTACTCAGTTTGAATTTGTGAATTTAGTAACTTAATGATTGTGAGTACAATCCCTGAATTGATCATTGTGTTTACTTGCACTCAGTAAAAACAGGTGAGCAACAACTGAGCAGCACTAAATAAAAATAAGAACTAGACAAGGTATCCCTAGACATGGGCAGTTGAACAAGGACTGTCTACCCTCGTAGATTAAATAAAGGGTTCCGTTTAGAATTCTCTGTAGGTTACCCAGATTGATATGCACCTGATGAAGGCCTGAGGGCACAATGACTGAAACATTGTAATAACAACTACAAAAAAGATGTGAGCGATAGTTACAAATATGGATAGTGTAAATAATGATAAACTAATATTTTATATGTAATTAACAGGCTTTATTTTGTGTTTCTTTAGGTCTGTCTTTTTGGTTTGTTTTTAGGTATTCTTTTAAGATATAAATAATTATACGTCCTTGTGCAAATTAATTGTAACAAAACAAATAATGTCTTCCTAGGATCTTTCAAACTTTCCCTGGTCATGTATAGGTCGTCTCTTGGCATTGTTTTTTTTTTTTCTGACTGCATTTTCCTTTACGTTTTGGACTGATGGATCCAGTTTGTTCATCTTGATGACACAATTGACAATTGAAAGGCTGACACCAACAATATCTGTGATCTCTCTGTAAGCCTTGCCAGTGTGTCCATGCTGCTTTAAAATTTTCGTACACATCCTTGGAGTAATGTCCATTGCAGACAATAGTGTCTCGATGTGATAAAAATCTGATGCAATCATGGATAACTCAATATTTTTCAAGGCTGAACAAATTTCATCACACACTCCAAAAATAGATTCATATTACTGCTCATGACTGCAAATGACCTAATCTTTTTTTTTCTTATAATCATATCGCCCCAAGCAAGGCATTTTGCCACTTTTTTGCAAGGGATTTCTTAGGAGGAAAGTTATGAGAAAGAGTGACAGGTTGTAGGAGGTGTCAGGGAGTGGGTAAGAAAATTCTTGGAGATTTTAGTTGTCAGAGAAGCAAGTAAACGGAAGGGAATTTCACAGGCGGGAAGTGTGAGAAAAGAAGCTGTTGGAGTAGAATTTGTGTTTACATTTTATTGGTTTCATGGTAAAACGGTGGGACCTAGTTG
This sequence comes from Ascarosepion bandense, assembly GCA_037127315.1. Lineage (NCBI taxonomy): Eukaryota > Metazoa > Mollusca > Cephalopoda > Sepiida > Sepiidae > Ascarosepion > Ascarosepion bandense. The sequence goes on along the minus strand of JBBBDQ010001657.1, from coordinate 1,610,595 downwards.
CTAATCTGAGGAAGAAATAGAAATTGATTATACCCTGTCACTACAGTGGGTCTAAAACTGACCATATGGTGGAAGAAAGGAAACTAAAGCAGTTGTTTTAATCATTTTGCACAAAGGTGTGTATAAACATTGCAGACAATGGCCGTAAGACAAGTAATCGACAGTCAAAACAATAATGTCCTGGCCTGATAAAATACAATCCAATAGCAAATGACGCAATATTTTTTAAGGCCAAACAAATTTCATTACACCCCCACTCAAAAATATATTCATATTACACCACTGCAAATAACATAATCTGAGAAAAAGTTAGAAATCGATTACACCCTGCCACTCCAGTGGGTCTAAAACTGACTGTATGGTGAAAGAAAGGAAACTAAAGCAGTTGTTTCAATTAATTTGCACAAGAGTGTATGTTCTCTTTCTGAATTGCAAAAGTACACCATAAAATTTCAATACCTTCTGTTCTTGTTTTCATTATATACGTTTTATTTCAGATCTACCTGATGCTTTTCCCATCAAAACAACGGAAAGCCCTAGCGACTGCCACCTTGATCAGTATATGCTTATGTCAAGTGTATGTCTGGGAATACAAGAGTAGTCTTATAGTAATCTCGTTCTACATAATGGTCGCCTTCTTCACAACTTGCATCATCTTCTCTCGGAGACTTGAAGAAAAACAACAACACTACATGCTTTGATGTGGCCAGTGGCCATTTCTTGTGGCCACTTCAACAAATTTTTCTTTTCTTCTTCATTACGTCTCATTCATTACCCCCTTTATTAATAATGAGAAAAATTAAAAATTGGGGGGTTTTCATGGAATTAAATAAAGACTTTGAGACTGCTATTTGCCACGTTCCAGCCAAAGTATACTCATAATTATGGTCAAATTAAACTTTGTATATTGTTTTTTTTTTCTCTCTCTCTCTCTCTCTCTCTCTCACCAACAGGCCACTATCTTTGTTAACAACTCTGAGGAGAAATCTCATGACCTGATTGGTCAACTGCTGAAGAAAGCAGTGGTTGATGTGATAGTAGGAAATAACTCAAAAATAAATATGCAAAAGATCGTTAGGAAGAATAAATATAAACTAGATGCTTTAAAAAAATGCTTTAAAAAAACAAAATGAAATTGCTCATTGGAAATCATTATCAAATATGGTCTATTTTTTTGCACACACACAGTTTTGGTGCAAAAATTTGTCACTTTAACTGAGCAAGTTCATGGTGACTTTGAAATTTTGTGAAGACACTGTTATGATGTCTTCACTCATCCGGGCTCTGTTTTTCACAAAAAAAAAACACAGCCACGATGACTGAAGACATCATAATGTCCTCATGAAACTTCGAAGTCAGCATGAACCTGCTTAATTAAAGTGACAAATTCTTTCCACTGAAACTAACAATGCTCTCTTCACCCTGATATTGAGCACTTTATGATAAAAATATCTGCTTGCCAAAATACCTGTTATCTATATTTATATATATAATATAATTTTCATTCGAGATTCAGCAGATTACAATTCACATAAGTGTGTGTGTGTGTGTGTATATATATATATATATATATATATATATATATATAGTGATGATCATCCACGTATACTGTCTTAATATGTATAGGAAAGAATATTAATAAAAAGTTTTGAATTTAAAAATGTACTTTTTTTGAAAATAAACAAATACTGTTAAAAAAAAGTACATTTTTAAATTCAAAACTTTTTATTAATATTCTTTCCTATATATATATATATATATATATATATATATATGATAAGCACCCAATGATTTCTGAAAGAGGTATGAAACTCTGAGTTGTGCATAAAACTTATAATAAGTGTATATATATATATATATATATACACACACACACACAAACTTATATGAGTTAATAAATATACAAATAGGATTACACACATATATCAAAATATAATACAGGTGTTAATAAAACAGTGCTCAATGTAGTATAAACTGAGCTGTTAATTATGTATATTAACAAGTATACATATTGTCCTGTGGCACATATCGGAGTTTCATGCATTACACAATCATCAGGTGCATATTATAAATTGCACTTGATTGTGTAATGCATAAAACTCCAAGTCAGGCCACTGATATTAGATAATATATATATAGTTTTAGTGCAAAGTATTTGTCACTTTAACTTAGCCAGTTCATACTAACTTCGAAGTTTAGTGTGGACACTGTTATCATGGTTTTACTCATCAGGGCTGTGTTTGTTGTGTAATATATATATATATATATATATATATATATATATATATATATAAGGCCTTTAGTACAAGAAGGTACTTTCTGTGGTGTATGTGAAAATCAATTAAGTGTAAGTGTGTTTGTATGTTAAAGTAGATGCTTTTAGCTTCCTTTAAAAAATTTGAGTGATTTATCTCAAATAGATCAAAAGTTTAATATAACTATAATTGAGGCCTTCAGTACAAGAACAAGAAGGTACTTTCTACCATGTATGTAAAAATCAGTTAAGTGTAAGTGTTTGTATGCTAAAGTAGATGCTTTTAGCTACCTTTAAAAAATTTGAGTGATTTATCTCAAATAGATCAAAAGTTTAATATAACTATAATTGAGGCCTTCAGTACAAGAACAAGAAGGTACTTTCTACCATGTATGTGAAAATCAGTTAAGTGTAAGTGTTTGTATGCTAAAGTAGATGCTTTTAGCTACCTTTAAAAAATTTGAGTGATTTATCTCAAATAGATCAAAAGTTTAATATAACTATAATTGAGGCCTTCAGTACAAGAACAAGAAGGTACTTTCTACCATGTATGTGAAAATCAGTTAAGTGTAAGTGTTTGTATGCTAAAGTAGATGCTTTTAGCTTCCTTTAAAAAATTTGAGTGATTTATCTCAAATAGATCAAAAGTTAGGGCATTTTCATTGTCAAGAAACTTTAAACCTTATTTTCTCATTTTTTATTTTGTAGTGGAAAGTACCTTCTAATTCCAAATGGTTTTTATATATATATATATATATATATATATATCACATTTCACCATCATAGGCTTCCTCAAGTCAAAATGAAGAAATGTATTTTTGTACATGTGCTTTAATATTAAATTCTGAATACTTTTTCCACTAAGTTAGCATCTCTTGGTTGGGATGAAAAAACAAAATTCTGTGACTTTTGTAGGAAAGTCATTATTTTAATTAATGCCATTTTCTTTTTTATTTCTTTTCAATTTTTTTGATTTTTTGAATTTTTTCTTAAGCATGAAAAATTGCCAAGGATAACAAACAGCATAAATTAAAATAACAGCTTTTGAACAAAAGTCACACAATTTTGTTCTTTCATCCCAATCGAGAGATGCTAGCTTAACATAAAAGGAAATAACAATTTAATATTAAAATACACACATATACCTTTCATTCTGATATGAAGAAGCCTATCTAATGATGACCATACTCATAATTAAGTCAATGAAACAGTTTTCCACTTTCTCAAATTGATCAATGTCTGGACTATATATCCTGTTAATAAAGAAACATGCATACACACACATCTATAAATTTTTAGTGTGTGTGCATGTGTGTGTGTGTGTGTGTGTGTGTGTGTGTATATATATATATATATATATATATATATATATATATATATATAATCAGAAAAAAATAAAGTTAATTTCATACTTACAGGCATTTTTAAAAAAATAAACACGAAAATGACCAACCAGTTTTAATCCCATTTATCTTCAGGGTCAACTGGGACTTTTTTTAATACTTCAATTTTTAAAATATTAAAAATGAACACTAATCAAGACAAAGGAGAAAAAAAAATTATTATGGGGAGAGAATGGGCAGGCACTAAATGTTAATTATATGGAGCCCAATTACATATTCTCTCTGTTTACAGAGAGACTGGGTACTAGTTTTTATATATATATATATATTGACTCAAATGCCTGTAAATGAAATACCAAGTGCGAACTAGACAACACAGTGAACTGGTCTACACTAAAGCTATTTACAGGCGTTGGAGTCAATAGATATCAAAACTAGGACCCTGTCTCTCTCTAAGAGAATATGTAATTGGGCTCCATATAATTACCATTTAGTGCCTGCCCATTCTCTCCCCATAATTTTTTTTTCTCCCCTTCATCTTGATTCATCGTCACTTTTAATATTTTAAAAACTGAAGTATTAAAAGAAAAAAGTCCCAGTTCACCCTGATGACAAACGGGATTGAAACCACTCACTCATTTTTGTGTTGCTTATTTTTTATAATCTTTAAAAATGCCTGTAAGTATGAAATTGACTTTATTTCTTGCTGTTATAAAATTCTGTACTTGTAATAATTTTTATATATATATATATATATATATATATAGACTATATTACATATATATATGTAGACTTTCTCTACGGACGTGGCGCATGTTGTGAACAAACACACCACGTGATGTAAACAAAAAAAATATTCGGACGCTATCGTGAAATACGTTTCTAATTCAAATTTAAAAATCACTTGTTTCTGATGAAGGACCGAGGGCGGTCTGAAATATAAAATACAATAATAAAAATAAACAAATACTGTCCAAAAAAAGTACATTTTTAAATTCAAAACTTTTTATTAATATTCTTTCCTATATATATATATATATATATATATATGTATATATATATATGTAAACAAAGATTATATTCCCCCTGCCCAAAAAAAAAAAAAAAAAAAAAAGAAATTGTTGACCTGACTATTTCTGAAAGATAGTTTTTTTTAAGGCAAGCAGTCTTTGTAATTAAAGCATTCAGCATCAAGTGATAGAGCCTTAATAGTACTGAATACAGTCAAATCTTCATTTATCTGGTAAATAGTTCAAACTCTTCACAAAATTAACAGTTTACTTTTACGCACAAAAAAAGAAGTACTTGTCTATGCATGATTGTAATAACTTTGCATTAATACCAAACTCCCAATTATGTATGCAAAAAAAGAAAAAGAAAAAAATCCATATAACCAAACAATTTCATATAATTTTACATCCTAAATTAACATCTTTTAAAGAAAATCTGATTTCTGGTAATAAATCCAATTTTACAAACAAGTCTCCTGAAGAATGGGTGTAATTTTCATAGAATTCAAAGTAAAACAAAATAATTTTATTTATTACTATATATACACACACACACACACACTGTTCATCAAAACAAATTTGATCAATAAGAACAGACAATGGTCACACTAGACCATTTCAAATGTCAAGCTTCCTAAAGGATGCCATGATGGAGACAAAGGGATTCTGCCAACTACACAGACACCACATTGGTTTCTGAAAATGTTTGCAAAAGTCAAAAAATGCCAACATTAACTTCAGACAGTTATATCAACAACTTTGAGTACAATACTCAAAACCTTCTGAAAACTGGAAAAATATGATAAAATATTATACATAAAGACCTTGTCAGTTCTTTTTAATCAAACTTGTTGGACTATACATAAGGTGCTACCTAAATGTTTGTGGAATTTAAAGCATGAAAATTTTTTTTTTAATAATCGTGTAGCCCCAAGCAAGGCATTTTACTGCCACTGTTGTGCAGGGGGTTACATAGGCGGAATGTTATGAAAAAGAGTGACAGGTTACAGGGAGTGTCAGGAAGAGAGTATGAGAAGGAAGAGAATACTGATGAGAGTGGGGTGGACTGAGAAAAAAGCATGAGAGATGGATGTAAGTTAGTGAGACAAGAGATGACTATTTTACTTTACATTTAAATTCTTGAAAATTGTAGTTGTCAGGAAAGAAAGGAAGTTCATAAAAAATGAGTTGTTTTTTAATTTTCTTGATTGAATGGTTTTAAAAGCTGTGTAAAATATTTCATAAAATGTGGGGAAACACTGGGTAATTTGATTGGGAAAATTTGGAATTTTCCATGACACCGAATGAATTAAGGAGTATTTACCAAATTACATACAGAATATCATATAGTATAACATACGCAGTACGCATCATATTTATTTTCTTCCCAGTATGATACCATCATTGCTTTGCTGAGGTCTCAAGTTACGTAAATCAAAAAATAAATATCATGAATTATATTCATGTATTATTCAGTAGCCCTCTCACCTACTTTTTTTTTTTTTTTTTTATCATTTCACCCCAAGCAAGGCAATTAAGATACAAAAGTATTACTGAGTATTAAAGAATATAAGGGAAAAAGATCACTATTAAGGAGAGAGAAAAATAAAAAAAAAAACAAGAATTAAGAAGACAGCAGGTAATGATTGACATTGCATTTAAATTTTCAAAGATCAAAGTTGACTGGAAAGCAAAAGGCCAGAAGAGAGTTCTACAAGGAAGAAGGGCAATGAAAGAAACTTTTACCATAGATATTACATTTACATCTAGCCATTTATCACTAAAATGATGAGACCTTGCATTGAAATTACAAAATATCTAGGTACTATAGATGAAAAGTTCATCGGAACATTATTTACCCTCTTTACATTTGATTTTTTGTTACCATATTCATAGCATTTTAGCCATTGTACACTCCAACCATCTTCAGGTGATTGGAATTTCTAACAGAACCCTTTATTTTATTCATGGGAATAGATTGTTCTAGTTCCATGAGTCATGCTGCTTCTAAAATTTTCAGTTATCTCCCTTTAACTCAACTCGCAAAGTTTTTTATTTATGGTCCCAGTGAATAAAAGAATTGTTTGGATCTTGTGACTTAACCCAAAAAGTTGTGTGTTCAATACCTAGCTGCAGCAGAGGTGAACAAAAAGAAAAAAAGTTGAATTAAAGGGAGGTAACTGAGACATGATTCATGGAACTAGAAACATCTACCCACAGTGAATGAAATAAAATTCAAAATTCCAATCACCTGAACAAGGTCGGAGTATACAATTGTCAAAACATTGTCCTTATCTTTGTTTCCATATTCACAATGTAAATAGTGTAAATAATTACAATGCCTCATCTCAGAAATATAGTCAAATATTTATCAGAACAATTATCTTGAAAATATTTATACAAGAGGCACAGGAATGCTATATTACGGAAGTAGGAAAGTGACTGAAGGCAAGATGCCAGGTCAGGATTAATGACATTGCAGATTTTTCTTTGGATTTTATCAAGAATTTTTAAATATATAGCAAGAGCACCCAGTCAAATAAGGCAGCAATATTCAAAGTAAAGATGAATGGTAGTCTTATAACATGTAAAAAAAACTTTAGCACAACAGTGAACCAAGTTTCCTAGCAGCAAATCTAGCAGTTGATTCAATATCGTCTTTCTACTTTATGTTAGGGGAAAACAATCTGAAAAGGTGCCATGAGTCATTTTCCTGGAGGTTAGCATCTGCCATGCTGACATCTAGTAAAAGGTGTTCTCTCAGATATTTGAAAAGGAGCAGTTTTGTTTCAGAGGCATTAAAATTAACAAGCCATTTCTTGCCCCTGTTAACAGCAGATTGTAGGTCATTTTTAAGATCACACTGCTAATTTGATTTTATCAAACTGATCAGACTAAACTCTTAAGGCAGGAATAAGTGATTATATCATTGGCATAGATACCGAGTTGAAAAATTATGTCATATATAATCTTACAACTCTATCATATACAGGTCAATTTCTTATAAGAGAAAATGTGGGATAATGTAAATTGACTCAACCACTCATATAGTGTAAACTTTATAATGAGCTAGTTAGAGGAAAAGTTTTAGTAGATTAGCATTCAGTAGAGTCACCAAGCTATATTTTTTAGAATTGAGAAATATTGTTTTACCATTTTTTAGGAAACCAAATTAGGATGGCTTCCAATCCTGTCATTCTACAACATCACAGATCCTTGCACTGAACAGAATCATAGAACATCTAAAAGCGAACAGCTCTGAAAAAAATGCTAACATTTGTGGGATTTTTGAAAAGCTTTTGAGGATTTCCACAGAGAAAAGATACTGAAAATCTTGGAAGGCATATGGAATTCTTGATGGACTAATCAATACGATCTCTCTTTTGTATACCAGCACTGGAGTTAAGCAAAACTGAGCCTGGTCTAGTACCTAGATGGGTGACCTATTGGGAATACCAGGTGCTGTAAGCTTGGATGTGTTGGTGGTGTAATGGATAATGGCATCAAATTGTTAATCTGAGAGCTGAGTCCCAATTCTAGTTGGGTTCGTTATATTAACTTACCTTAAGAGAGGTATAACTCTATCTCTTCTCCCCTCAGCTATGGATGAATTAGTAACACTTGTATCACTAAATCATTATCATCTCAAAAAAATGCATACAAAATATTTAGATTTTGGCATTAAATAACCCAAAGGGTGATATACAGCTTAGCAAAAATCAACAATTTCAAGAAGGATATTAAAATAGAATTTGGGTTTGACAAATGAGATAGGTACTACAAGGTAAAGAAGAAAGTCTTGTTTAAAAATTTAGATGCTTAAGTAAAAGAGAAGCTCCAATCATCTATACTGATTTGGATTTTGCTGGTTGCATTGATTCATGATGTGATATATAGAAGATACCAAGGGAGAGAGTGCTTTCACCCAGGTTGGACTTCATCTGAATGTCAGAAATTTGAAGTGGAACAAATATATCGAATCTAGAGATGCATCTACTGCTAGAAAGGTTAGGTCTCTGTATCAGGCCAGAAATTTTTTCTTGTCAGACTCCATCTTACACATTTATGAATTTACCATTTGTCCATGCATTGAATACTGTTGCCATATTTGGTCGGGTGCTCCTGCTATCTCGATGTTCTCAACAAAATCCAAAGAAAGATCTGCAATGTAATTGGTCCTGACTTGGCATCTCGACTTCAGTAACTTTCTCACCAACATAACATGGCTTTCCTCAGTCTTTTCTACAAATATTTTCATGGCTCTGACTCTAACCAACTTTTTACGCTGGTACCCCATTCACGTAAATTTAAGCTTGTTACTAGATTGGCATTTAGATCCTACCCTTTTACCATTGAAATTGTTAAATTTAACCATCACTTCTACCCGAAAAGATTTTTTTTCTCGCACTTCCCACCTATGGAACTTCCTTCCATTTACTTCCTTCCCTAATAGCTACAATCTTGAAAAATTTAAATGCAATGTCAATTGCCATCTTCTATCTTCTTGAATCCCATTCATCATTTATCCTTCCTTCAATACCCAAGTCTTTTCTCTCACTGTAACCACCTGTGCACTAGTGATGGTCCTGCATTGCTTGGGGTGAGATGACTTAAAAAAGAAATGTGGGATGGTTTCTACAACTCAGCTAAAGTCTAAAAAACCTGTAAAATAGGTCATCGATTTTTTATGACTTGGCCCACAGATAAGTAACTCTTCCCCAAATGTCAACGTCGGATGAGTCCTGGCATGAGAAGTCTTGCCATAGACTTCAACACATTTGGGAATTCAACTTCAGCATATCCATCAAGAGTCAAATACTCATAGCTACAGTAGAGACCACACTGTTTTATATTTGCAAACACATGGACACTTACCAAAACAGAGGAATCCTCTCTCTTGCACATGAATGCTGATAATGTCTCTCAGTGTATCTTGTAGGTAGGGTTGGTTGCAAGTGTCATGTAAACCCTCGCCAAATCTATGATATACCCCACCCTACTCTACTACATCTCAATGATTTCAGACATGGAAATGAAACTACAAGACCTCTTACAGAACATAGCTGAAGAGAGTGACAAAAAAGGACTACAAATAAACTGCAAGAAAATCAACTGCATGGTCATCAACAAAAAGAGCAGCCCAAAATGCCAAATACAGGTGTGTGGGATACTACAATCGACCAGGTACAAAAATTTAAATACCTGGTAAGTGTTCTAACAGAAGACGGAAAGTGTGACACAGAGATCCGAAGGTGAATTGGCATAGCAAAGGACACATTCCAGAAACTGAGTAAAGTATTAAGAGACAGGAAAATTTAAACAATGAAGGGAGTACTGGATTGCTATGTGATGTCAGTTCTTCAATATGGCAGTAAATGCTGGACATTATCATCAAAGATGAAGGAAAAACTTAAAGCAACTGAAATGCTGTAGTTAAAGAGTAAATTTCTGTTTGGTTTTGGTTCCACCGCTTGCTTTGCTTGTGGGTTTGAAGCTTCCAGACAAAAATAAACAGAGTCTTAACTCAATGCTCTCTCTCAGCTGCGCACGTCACCACGGTCACAACAACACTCGCAGCCATTTTCTCAGACCCTTTTTATGAACAAAAACCATTGCTGACGCACCAATCATTGCAGTCGGTCTCATTCTCACTCAACATAAAATGACAGGTCGAAGAATATTCCTTTCTTTGACCAAACTTGCGAGAATGCAGCTGACAAGACGACGAACTGTCTAGCATGGGTTGACACACACATTCATCACAACTCAGCAACCCGACAAGCAAAACACTATGGACGCTTTGGCTCTGGTAAATGTGAATGTTTATCATCACAAATGTGGTTCTACAGAAGGATGCTGTGGAACTCATGGACCGAGCATGTGAGCAATGATGAGGTTTTTGAAAAGGATGGAAATGAAAAGAAAATTAATATTGAGCATCAGGAAGAGACAACTGAAGTTCCTGGGACATGCAATGAGGAAGGAGGGCTTGGAGAACCTGATACTAACAGTCTAGATAGAGGGAAAAAGAGACAGAGGAAAGCGACGGATAACATATTTGAAGGGCCTGAGCAGGTGGATGACAGAACAGTGGTTACATGCTGTTACAGGAGAAAGCGTAATAAGAGCCACTCGGGATAGGGAGATGTGGAAGGCCATGATCGCCTACGTTCTGAAAGAACAAGGCACATAGAAGAAGAAGAAGCAGTATTCATATAAAATACAAACTTTATTGTAACTTAATTACATACAATAATAGATCATATGCAATATAGGTGAACAATTCAACAAGAAAAATTAAAAATAAATACAATGTATCTAAATACAAATTGGAGGCATGTCATAATAGATCATTCCATTATAAATCAATGGTTTGAGGTAATTTTTAACATCAACTTGAGATTTTTCTTGTTAAAAAGTCAAATAATTTAATACATTTAAGATTATGGATAAAAAAAATAGTGAATTTTATAGTCTTTTTTTTTTTAGACTTAGCATAATTAAAACAAATTCATGGATTTGGATGAAAAAATTGTCTTCATCTTGACAGGGTTTGGCTTGCTGGCCTTCTGTACAAGTTTCAGGACTACAGTATTTCTGGACAATTGTTTAATTTAATTCAGTCGTTCCTATCGAATCATGAATGAAGTTTGTTTTAAAAGGGAATTCTTCTAGATCTTTTCACAGAAACGCAGGTGTCCTTTATCCTAGATCTTACATTTCTCCATTATTTTCATCAATGATTTCTCTGATGTAATAAATTCCAAGTAGGCATCGATGCTGATGATACCACTATTTGCTCCCATTTCAATAAGAAATCTACCAGGGCTGACAAAGAAAACTCACTGCTGTTCTTGAAAAGGACCTCTGATCTGTGGTGGACTAGGGTAAGAAATGAAGCTGCTCTCCTGTAACTGTTATATATCGCCGTACGACGACAAAACAACAAACACGCATATATAAAAATATAAGGTTATATTTTTATTATTAACGACGGACCGTGTGGAATAGAGAACGGAAGGGTGAGAGCGCACATAGTTGGGTTGACGGGAGTGTAGTTTTGCCTGTGGTGTTTCTCTCTGCTTCCACTGGCTGTTCTCTGCTAGGGAATCCGTGTGTCGAGGTCTTTATATAGTCTTCTAGAACCGGGACTTTCCTTCCGGTTTTGCCTCGCCCACGCAACGCCTACGTAATTCTAAGAGACACCTGATCTGCTTCCACTGGCCGTTCTCTGCTAGGGAATCCGTGTGTCGAGGTCTTTATATAGTCTTCTAGAACCGGGACTTTCCTTCCGGTTTTGCCTCGCCCACGCAACGCCTACGTAATTCTAAGAGACACCTGATCTGCTTCCACTGGCCGTTCTCTGCTGGCGAATCCGTGTGTCGAGGTCTTTATATAGTCTTCTAGAACCGGGACTTTCCTTCCGGTTTTGCCTCGCCCACGCAACGCCTACGTAATTCTAAGAGACACCTGATCTGCTTCCACTGGCCATTCTCTGCTGGCGAATCCGTGTGTCGAGGTCTTTATATAGTCTTCTAGAACCGGGACTTTCCTTCCGGTTTTGCCTCGCCCACGCAACGCCTACGTAATTCTAAGAGACACCTGATCTGCTTCCACTGGCCGTTCTCTGCTGGCGAATCCGTGTGTCGAGGTCTTTTTATAGTCTCTAGAACCGGGACTTTCCTTCCGGTTTTGCCTCGCCCACGCAACGCCTACGTAATTCTAAGAGACACCAGATCTGTTTGCCTCTGTAGCCATTTCCGCCGCTGTCGGAAATAAGGTCAAATGACACCCGCTCCGGCCTCGACAGGATGTATTTCACAAACACCTGTCTTGTCGCTTCGCCGCCCCCTTCACCGACGGGAAACACCATCGCTTGCATCACTTCCTCGGGTGGGGCCAGATTGTTATATTACATAACCACCATAGAGAAACTTTATCCCAGAAAGCAATACACTGCACCTCCTTGACTCCACTCTTCTCAGGAACAACCACATCAAATCTATAGTTATATTTACTGTAAAGAAATATTAGGTCACTGTGCCTGGCCAGGAAATTTTTCTTGTCAAAATTCATCTTGCACATTTATAAATCTACCATTCATCCATGCATTGAATACTGTTACCATATCTGGTCGAGTGTTCCTGTATTTACCTCAGGGTTCTTGACAAAACCTAAAGGAGAATCTGTAATGTAATCAATCCTAACTTCAGTCACTTTCTCACTGACAGAATGTGCCTTCGCTCTCTCTTTTCTAGAAATATTTTTACGGCTTCTGCCCTAACGAGCTTATCTCCCCGGTGCCTTGTCTACATGAATTTACTTGAGCTACTAGACAGGCAACTAGGTTTTTAAAGTCAAAACTCTTTTAAAGTCAAAACAAATGTAACTGCCATTTCTAATCTATCAGTTTCTTTTCTTGCACTTCCCGCCTGTGGAACTCCCTTCTGTATACTTGCTTCCCTGATAGCTCTAATCTTTAAGAGTTTAAGTGCAACGTCAACTACCATTTTTTATCTCCTTGATTCCCATCTTTCTCTTATCCTTTCTCTGACATCCCGTGCACCTTGTTTTTTTTGGGGGGGGGTTGCTCTGCTCTTATGTAACCCCCTGCACACCAGTAGCAGTAATGCCTTGCTTGGGGGTGAAACAATTTTTTTTTTCATAATCATATCACCCCAAACAAAGCATTTTACTGCCACTGTTGTGCAGAGGTTACATAGAAGGAAAGTTATGAGAAAGAGTGACAGGTTACAGGGGGTGTCAGGAAGTGGGTAAGAGAAGGATGAGAATACTGATCAGAGTGGAGTGGTCGGAGAAAGGATCATGAGAGAGGATGCAGGTTAGTGAGATAGGAGATGACTATTGACTTTACATTTAAATTCTTGAAGATTGTAGCTGTCAGGGAAGCAAGTAAACGGAAGGGAATTTCACAAGTGGTAAGTGCAAGAAAAGAAGCTGCTGGAGTAGAATTTGTGTGATTTTTTTTTTTTAATCATATCACCCCGAGCAAGGTGGTAACACCACTGATGTGCAGGGGGCTACGTAAGAGTGAAACGATTGGAAAAGAGAAAGCCGGAAACCACATCCTAAACAAAAAAACAAGGGATGAGCCTCTACACCTGTTCAATAGACATGGGTGGAGTGTCAAACTGGGCGATAGTTTAGTCTATCTACTTACAATTTATTGGTTTCACAATAAAATGGTGAGACCTCATTGCTAATCTTGTTGCTTGAGTAAATTCATATATAGCGGGCACCAGTGACCTAAGTTCATCAGGGCAGAAACCGTGAAAGTATTTGTAGAAGAGACACAGGGAAGCAACATTGTGCTGATGAGAAAGTGACTGTATCCAAGCTGCCAAGTTGGGATCGATCACATTACAGATTCTTTGTTAGAATTTGTCAAGGATCCCTAGGTGGATAGCAGGAGCACCTGACCAGATATGGCAGCAGTATTCAATGCATGGGCAAATGGTAGATTTGTATATGTGCAGGATTATTTCAGACAAAAAACTTTCCGGCCCTGCATAAAGAAGTGACCTTCTTAGCAGCGGATTTAGCTATGTATTCTATGTAGTCATACCACTTGAGTTCTGAAAAAAAATACAATATTGTCACTATAATGAAATAGTAATAAATACTAACATATGTTTCTGTCTGAATTATCAAAATGAGGAAATATTATTTAAACTATTTACATGTGGACAATAGTCTAGTAGATTAAAGATTGTGGTTTGTCCTATTGAACAATAGACTAGTGGATTAAAGATTCTGGATTGTCCCATGGGACAATAGCCTAGTGAATTAAAGCATTGCCTCATGAATTTGGTCATAGTAATTGTGACTTCAGTCTCAGGACTTGGCAGTGTGTACCTAAACTCAGTGGAAACAAGGTGATCAGTACTAAAAATATGAACTAAATGAGAGCATTGGAACAAGAACAGGCTCTACCTGAAGATTAAATGAAGGATTCAGTTTGGAATTCCTTGTAGGTTACCTGAATAGGCATACACCTAATGAAGTCTGGGGAATCTGAATATTTTGACAACAACCACAAAGATGAGGACAATAGTCCATTTGTAAACATCTAGGAAGTGTTCTGAAAGAGGACAGAAAATGTGACACAGATATCTGAAGGTATATTAAGATAGGAAAATGTCTCCCAAAAAATTAAGCAAAGTATTAAGAAACAGGAAAAACTTATTACAAACAAAAAAAGACTTGAACAAGAGGTATTTTATATTTTTGATTTGAAGAGTTAAAACCAGATAAAATATTGTTATTGCAAAGAGCATACAAGGTGGAGGTAATTAGACAATAGAAAACAAAATGTAAAACATTCTTACATATAGCAATTTAGTAAGCATCGCTTACATGTGGCACAAGGTTTAAGTATGGATCACCCAGTGTGGATCAAACTCGCTACTCAGCTGTGATTGATCTAACAGGGCAAGCTTGCTAACCATGTCGGAGTGTCCAAGATTTAGTGTGGCTTAGATATGGCATAAGGCCAAAAGTATGGAGCATCTAGTGAATAACAAACTCACTACTCAGTTGTAATTGATCTAGCAAAACAAACTTACTAACGATTACACCGCACCAAAGTGCCCAATGATTTTCTAAACATTGGTTAGATGTGTCACAAAGCTGAAAGCATAGAGCACCTGGTGAGGACTGAACTCACTACTAAGTCATAATTGGTCTAGCAAGATAAGATTGCTTGCCATAACACCATGTTTAAGTGCCTATACATAAATCATTAGAATAATACTATAGACTACCCACAATTCATCACTGACTTCTATATATATTTTTTTTTTTAATCATATCACCCCAAGCAAGGCAATAACGCCACTGATGTGCAGGGGGCTACGTAAGGGTAAAAAGAATGGAAAAGGGAAAACCGGAAACCGCATCCTAAACAGGAAACAAGGGATGAGCCTCTTCACCTGTTCAATAGATGTGGGTGGAGTGTGAACCGGGCGATAGTTTAGTCTATCTACTCCAAAGTCAATCAAACATACAACAGTCATTCTGGGTGCTGACTTTTATATTTACTCTCTATCCTTGATATTCAGAACTTTAATTCATAAATATAGCATACCTTAAAATTGTAATTTATCATTCATATATATATATATAATGTAGTACACTTGGTATGTAATCCGGGTAAATTCCAAAGAAGACGAACTCGAGAGAACTCAATGTTAAATTCATTTATTTAACAGAGTAATATTTTACATAATGGATTTTTAATTATTAGTTTGGATTATTCACATTTCGCCACTCTTGTGTTCTTGGCGCGGCTCTTCATATCCAAATGGTACAACGATGGGTAATCTAAATATCACCACCCCACAAATTAAAAAAACGAAAATTCCTTCTCTTTTATTTGGTTTGCAGTAATGCCCACATGCCCATATTAGGACGGGCATTTTTGACGTTTATATACGAAAAGGCTCTCGTTCATTCGAGACTCATTTTATATTGGGATGGGCATTTTTGATGTTTATATATGTATATATATTATAAGCGTGAACAAGTTCTCGTTTTTTTTTTATAAATGGTATTCCCAGAATTGTGTGCGTGTAGTTTCAGATGTTAATCTAAAGTAATTACTATAAGCAAGCTTGGAATTCAGTGTCTGTCATTGTGTCGAAGTGTAAACGTCTTTGTTTTTCATAGTGTTAAACATGTCAGATTTCATGCCAAAAAAAGTGTATTTGCAGAGAATTTTACTGCACTACTTTATTCAAAAGAAATCTGCAGCTGAAGCACACAGAATTTTTATTGAGACTTATGGAGACCATGCTCTGTCAGAAACAACATTGGTTTAGACGTTCAGAAATAATGATTTTAATGTTGATGATAAAGAATACTCTGGCACACCGAAAAAGTTTAAAGACGAAGAATTGGCGACATTACTTCCTGTAGACTCATATTTGGTGCAAGCTGAACTTGCAGAATCATGAGAAGTTGATTACACAACAGTTTCAAAACATTTGAAAACATTAGGAATGATTCAAGTGCAAGGGCATTGGGTGCCATAGGATTTGAAGCTGAGAGATATCGAACAGCATCTTGTCACATGTTAACAGCTGCTTCAGCGGCAGAAAAAAAAGGTCTTTTGAATTGTATCATGACCAGCAATTAAAATTGGATATACTATGATAATCCTAAACGTAGAAGGTCATGGGTTAAGAACACCCATGCATGAACATCAGTGGCAAAACGAATATCCATGGTTCAAAGCTTCTGCTTTTTTCATGGGATCAGCTGGTTGTAGTTTATTATGAGCTACTCAAATTGACCAAAATCATCATGAAAGATTTCTGTCAACTAAAAGAGATGCATTTGAGCCAAGCATTGAAGAAAAATGGCCGCAATACAAGCAGAGACACAACAAAGTGATTTTGCAACACGACAACACTAGGCCACGTTGCTAAATTGGTGAAAACCTACTTGGAAAAGCTTAAACAGGAAGTCTTACCTCACCCATCTTATTCACTAGACATTGCCTCGTCCGATTATTACATGTTTCAATCCATGGCATATGGCCTGGCTGAGTAGCACTTTCATTCTTATGAAGATACTAAACTGGGTCGACTCATGGCTAGGCTCAAAAGATATGCCGTTTTTCCAACATGGAATTCAAATGCTGCCAGAGAAATGGGGAAAAGTAGTGACTAACAATGGACAATAATTTCAGTGACATGTTTCTTACTAATTTTTGTAAATAAAATATTACTTTTCATGAAAAATCAGCAAGCATTATTCAAGGTCTTAATGTATATATGCACTAATTATTAGCCCACGCCAGTTGTTTAAAAGAAATGATGTAATTCATACTATTTTTAAGTAGATAGTTCTAAATGAAAATAGAATGGTTCCTTTGTTATTATTGGTTTGCAAAATTTTACAAGGTATAGAAGCAAATATGAATTCCTCCAAATCACCCTAAATTTTCTTCATTTTTCATTGATGAAACTACAATATAGGTAATTATTAAATATTTATAAATTCATTTGATGCACATGTTATTGTGCAGTATTAACAAAAGAACCATTTTATTTTTCCTTTACAATTATTCACTTAGCAATAAATACTAAAAAATAGTATGAAATACATTATTTTTTGAAAACACTGGGGTGGCCCAATAATTATTCCTGGTAGTGTATAGATGGTATGATGGATAAATTTTTGTCTGAATTACACAAAAATTAAAATAACACTAACATTTCATTTTATATATACCAAAATTACACAAAGTATCTTGAAATATTAAAGAGTAAATTTATTCAACAAAATTACTATTGAAATCAGTGATGACTTCCAAATCTCCTGCTACTCTTCTGGGCAGTCTTCTTGTTTAAGTTGGTGATTACTGTATAATGTTTGCCTGCTGTTTATCTTTGGTGTTAGAAAGAGTTTTATTGGTCTCTTACACAATAATCATGGGAGTTGCAGTCTAAGGAGTCATGTAAGGAGTGATGGGGTTGCAGAAGTTATTTGATAGCCATGACTGAGTTTCCTGCTTCTGTGACATGGTGCAGAATCCTGTTACCAGACATAGGATCTTGCAGCAGACACCCTCTTGACTAAGGGCAGTCACCCTCTTGACTCAGTGCAGCACTACCTTCTCAGGGCATTTGATGTAGACGTCCGTGTTAAGTCTGAGTCTGTGTGAAGATTAATGGAGGTATAACATCGCCATCATGAGTGATCCTTCCAAACACCTTCATAATAACCATTAGACTCATCCAAATCCTCTGTGCTGTCATTAGATTGACACCCAAACACTCTAAAGTGTTCATATTGTAGCGTCAAGCAAGAATGCCAAGCAGTACACCATGCTGTTTCCAAATTTCGAGCGGACTGAATTGCATCCTAGCGCTCATTTTCCCACCCTACTATACTGTGCAGTTGACAAAATCAAAAACAAACAAAACTCATGCGCAAAATTAAAAATAAACATGGCAACAATTTACTCATCTCACACTGTATATAAAATTAATATAAAAGTTAGTCACATTCAGCATCCTGACTCCTGAGTTTCATAGACGGACATGTCTGTTCACTCTTCAGGAGGTATCAGTAATTGACTGCCCACATTTTTCCATTTTTCTTTTTATGCAATTAAGGTTGGTATAAGTTTTTTTTACATATATTTTAATATTTTTCTTAACATTAATTTCCCAGTATTACATGAGAGGAGTTGAATATTTCGTCATCATGTTTCAATGGGGCAGTAAATGCTGGCCAATTTTTTCACAGATGAACAGAAGACATAAGGCAACAGATATGGGTCTAGAGAAAGATACTTCAAACACCATAGATGGAGCATTTAGTATTTTTAAGCAAAATGGAAAAAAAAAAGAAAATGAAAATTTAGATAACCCACAAAGTGTTGATCAGCCATGGAAACCAAATCAATAATGCCCCAGATTGACATGTGTTCAGTGTCATCTGGCTGCCATTACCTGTTAACTGGTTTATGACTTTACAAACAGTAGTTTATATACAGTCAGTCAGTTAAGTGCCATATATTATATACGCTTGGGCAATCATGTCTCTTTCAATTCATGATTGATTAGACAGATTTTCTCACAATAGGTTGTCATTTTTTTTGCAGTAGACTGGTTGCCAACCAAGGCTATAGAACCAAATCTGGAGGTAGAAGAGATGAATTCATATCTTGCACAAGATTATTTGCGTGTAAGTGAATGCAACTCAGCTCTTGCAAACCCAAATGAAATTGGAATTCGACTCACAGATTTCTACTTCTGATCCATTACCCCACCCACATATCCAAGCTTACAGGGTCCCAGCTATGCACAAATAGCTAACACTCAAACTGGAATCAAAACACTATGAAAGTAAAAAAATAAATTTTAGTCGTAAAAATTCCACCAATACACTTTTGAAGAAAATAATATTACCAGCAATACATTTTTGAAGGAAAAAATATTACCAATAATATAATTTAAAATATATATATATATATATATATATATATATATATATATTACCAGCAATACACTTTTGAAGAAAAAAAATATTACTAGCTTTAAAAAAATATTAGCAGCAATATATTTTTGAAGAAAAAAATATTACCAATAATATAATTTAAAATATATATATATATATATATATTACCAGCAATACACTTTTGAAGAAAAAAAATATTACTAGCTTTAAAAAAGATAATACAGTTTTGAAGGAAAGAATATTGTCAGCAATTCATTAAAAAAAAATATTACCAGCAGTATATGCATCTGTTATCTATCTAGAGATTCTTGATAAAATACAAAGTAAGGTCTGTAATATTATCAGTCCTGACAAGGCATCTCTGTAATTTTCCTCAATGATATGTGGTTTCTCACTGTCTTTATTATAAATATCTTCATGGCAGTTTTTCTGATGAGCTGTCCTCTTTGGTATGTATGAATAATGTATTTATTTCAGATCCGTAAAAGAAACAAAAAAGAATTAAACATTTTAGGTTAGTCGAAAATGTATATCTGGACCAGACAAGAAGACTAATGTTTAAAGTACACTCAGGCTAATTATGTGTCATAGAGTCTGAATGTTGTTGATGAAAAAGACTTCGTCTCAGAGAAGTAAAAAAAAAAGAAAATAATCACAAAAAATTTTAAAAAATGATGAATTATAAATAAAACAAAAACTTTATAAACAATTCTTGAAACCAACAAAGTCTTTCTTTCAGGAGGATCGTCACACTTTTTTTAAAGTTGCTATTTCCATTTACTCTGTTTGCTTGTCTCACGACCTCTCTGTGTTAAGCGGGGTTGATTTACCAAAAATTCAAACTTACTTTTTAAAAATGTATATTTCAAACCTAAAAAATTTTGTAGTTAAAAATTATTGGTTTAAAAATCTTTGAATATGTGTGTGTGTGTGTGTGTGTGTGTGTGTGTGTGTGTGTGTGTGTGTGTGTGTGTGTGTGTGTGTGCAAAGAAGCTTGCTACAGGGATGTACAACAAAGGAGTGCTTATGACTACACAATCCCAAAATGAAGAGATGGCCTTTTGGGAAGAACTAATATATATATATATATATATATATATATATATCAGCATGCAGTATGGGTATAGAAGAATCCAAAGGAGTATCCTGTACATACAGTAGTAGGATAACTCTCTAAGAAAGCTCTAAACATCTATGCATAAAAATACATATAGAGCAAATATAAGAAAAATTAAAGCAGACACGTTATCTCAAGGGGAATTTCAGGTGAACCACAATCACCTTCTGTCTTTATTTAACAAAGGATTTTACACAAATATATATATATATATATATATATATATATATATATATATCAGAATGCAGTGTGGGTATAGAAGAATCCAAAGGAGTATTCTGTATATACAGTGGTAGTATAACTCTCTAAGAGAGCTCCAAATATATATATATAGAAATACATATAGTGAAAATATAAGAAAAATTAAGGCAAACACATTATTTCATGGTAAATTGGAAGTATAGGCCTATTTCAGGCAAACCATTATCAGCTTCCATCTTTATTGTACAAAGGATTTTACACAAAGTGCCTTAATTTTTCTTTTTATATATATAGTGTATTTGGCCAGCAATCTTTCTTTTATGCAGGTTTCATTAAAAATGACAGACAAGATATCATGGTTAAGTTTTTATATAATTTTTCATGTGATCTTATGATTTTTCCTTTTCAGAATCTAAATTATATAAAAATTGTCCAAATGTTTCATTTTACCAACCACTTTTGGATACTTTTTAGCCATTATCAAGAATGAATTTTATTTTATGTGTGACTGAATACGTATAGTGTTTATGTATCTGTGTAGAGTCATGTGCGTGTATTATATTCCAAACATGGTATGTATGTTGTTGCTGTGTTCATAATTGATAATATTAAGTGTTGTATTTTTCTTTTTTATTAATAATGTTTCTATTATTTTTAGTCATTTTTGGCATGTGGATGATGCTATTATATTTGTATTATCAACAAGTATATCAAAATAACAATTCACCTGCAAGATCTAAACTGCAGAACTGATCAAATCAAATTTGTAAATATTTACATCAGGCACACCACCACACAGCTGATGAGAAGACTCACATTGCACTTCTCAGACCATAGTTCAATTCAATCTAGTTTGAACTTACATAGAGACTAACCTAACTCTATCCGTAACATACTTCTTGATAATACAAATATAATAGCATCATCTACATGCAAAAAAGGCTAAAAATAATTGTCAGTTATTTTTAATGAAACCTGCATATATATATATGGTGGACTCTGAGATCAATAGAAATTGTCAGTTTGTATCATGCATGAATGCAATCATCAAGCTTAAAGATTTCAAGCATGAAACTTTGGTCACTCAATGTTGACCTCAGAGTCCAATTTTGTATTTACATATGGTCTATCTCTGATATTGAGCACTTTTACCCATAAATATAGCATATTTTAAAACTATATTTTTGTCATATATATATATATATATATATAGTACTGTGCAAAAGCATTAGGACAAGAACGATTTTATTTTATATAAGGCATATTGACAAAAAATAAACTAATTAAAGTAAGTTTATTTGATTGACTCAACAAATGCTTTAACAAGAAAAAAATACTTGTTACAAAATAAATTTAATATTTAGTATAATGGGCTTTTGCTTTGATCACAGCCTTCATTCTGTCAGGCATTGACATCACAAGCTTCTTCAATGTATCTAATATTATCTCCTGCCAAGCAGCTTGTATTTGTTCCCAAAGTGTCTTGCAAAGTAACAGTAGATTTATCAATTTTTTTATCCAAAATATCCCATAGATGTTCAATAGGATTGAGATCAGGGCTTTGTGGGGACCAATTCAAATTCCGAAGCCTTCCTTCCTCTTCCTTTTTAGCTAAATAATTCTTACAAAGGTTTGGCTTTTCACCCTGCATTTGCACACTACTGGTAGTGTGCAAAAGTGTCATGACAGGGGTGATTTTAAACTTTATTTTGATGCCTCATAAAAGATAAAATAGTTCTTGTCCTAATACTTTTGCACAGTACTGTATATATATATATATATATATTGTCAGAAAGTTATGGAACACGTAGGTTTTAAACCCACTGTTCATGCATTTAGTTTTATAAAGAGTGCTCGATACAACGTAGAGCTTTATATTGTAATAGTTGTTACAATGGTTTATAAAAGCATAGTATCCCTACACAAAAATCTTCACGTTTTGGTGCTATGGTTGCTCCTCATCTGGTGATAAGTTTAAATGCTGGTGATAAGTTTTAACACCTCCAAAATGAAAGAGCTATCCTTTAATCATCATGCAGACCCTTTTTCCCTCCATCAGTATATTTTTCTATAAAAGTCTATTTTTATGCATATATTTCTATAAAAGTGTATTTTTTAAACTTTCATAATGTTTTGACCCCAATTTGGGGGATTAACTATTTACCCATAGCTGGGACCCTAACAGTTGCTACCACTCCAGGTCATGGTGAGCTTGGAAACAACAGCATGCTCCTCACAATCTCCCAATCAGAGGCCTTGCTGCCAGATGCAGTTTACCGTCATACCCAGGACCTAATTGAATATGGTAGTATATGGGGAAGGAAGATATTGTTTATAGTCATGTGTCATACGATATATTTAATTGTGCTTCAATTGCTTTTGTGTGATTTTTTCAATATTTTTAAGTTTGATTCTTCTGGAGGCAGTGCTTCAAAGAAAAGAAAAGACAAGAAGTTAATTTTTTTTTAATCATCTCACCCCAAGCAAGGCAGAACTGCCACTGGTGTGCAGGGGGTTTCATAGTAGGAGAGTGAAAAGAGAGGAGAACAGGTCACAGTAGGTGTCGGAGAATGGGTAAGAGACGGACGGGTACATTGGTGTAAAGAGAGCTGCGTGAGAGCAAAGTGTAAAGTGAGAAGAAGGATGGGAATCAAGGAGATAAGAGATGATAGTTGACGTTGCATTAAAACTCTTGGAGATTGTAACTATCAGGGAAACAAGAATGCGGAAGAAAGTTCCACAGGTGGGAAGTGCAAGAAAAGGAGCTCTTAGAGTAGAAGTTGTGGTTGTACTTGACTGTTTTTACAGTAAAAGGGTGAGATCTTGTGGCCAGTCTAGTAGCTTGAGTAAATTTGTGTAGCAGGAGCACCAAGGAGCTAAGATCATCAGAGAAGAATCTGTGAAAGTATTTGTAAAAGAGACAGAGAGTAGCCACATCTCATCAGTAAGAGAGAGACTAGAGTCAAGCCACCAGATCAGGATTGATTGCATTGTAGATTCTTCTTTGGATCTTGTTGAGAACCCTAAGGTGAACAGCAGGGGCCTCCAACCAGATATGACAACAGTATTCAATGCACAGGCGGATGGTAGATTTGTAAATGTGCATGATGGATTCAGAAGAGAAGAACTTCCTGGCCTGACACAGGGCCCCAAACTTTCTTAGCAGTTCTACAAATACTTTCACGGCTTCTGCTTTGATGAACTTAGCTCACTGGCACCCCCTATATATGAATTTCCTCGAGCCACAAGATTAGCAACTAAGTCCCACCCTTTTACTGTGAAACCAATAAATTGTAAACACAAATTCTACTCCATCAGCTTCTTTTCTCGCACTTCCCGCCTGTGGAATTCTCTTCCGCATACTTGCTTTCCTGACAGTTACAATCTCCAAGAATTTAAATGTAAAGTCAATAGTCATCTCCTGTCTCACTAACTTATATCCTCTTTCTCATGCTTTTCTACATCCACCCTACTCTCATCAGTACTCTCTTTCTTCTCCTACTCTCTTCCTGACACTCCCTGCAACCTCTTACTCCTCATAACATTCTTCCTCGTCCACCCCACTCTCATCAGTAATCTCTTCCCTCTCCTACTCTCTTCATGACATCTCCTGCAACCTCTCACTCCTCAACATTCCTCCTATGTAACCCCCTGCACAACAGTGGCAGTAAAATGCCTTGCTTGGGGTGGCACGATTATAAAAAAAAAAAGATCTAGCTATTAATTCAATGTAGTCATTTCACTTAAGGTCAGTAGAGAGAGTGAGACTGAGGAGACGCAGTGTATTGCTCTCAGAGAGTCTAGCGTGATCCATGCTGATGGCAGGTAGAAAAAATTGTCTATGGTGGTTAAAGAATAGCAACTTCATTTTGGAAGCATTAAAATTTGCGAGCCATTTCTTACCTAAGTCTACCACTGACTGGAGGTGCTTTTTGAGAGCAGCAGCAAGGGCTGTTTTGTCAGCATAGGCTGATTTCTTAGCAAGGCAGGAGTAAATAGTGGCGTCATCAGCATAGATGCCTACTTGGGATCTGATTACATCAGGGAGATCATTGATGAAAATCAGAAAAGGCGTAGGACCTAGGATAGAACCTTGAGGGACACCCGTGTTTGTATGATAGGATCTTAAAGCCTGCTCATTCAATATGATCTTCATTACATGATCTGATAGGACTGATTTGATTAAGTCAAACAAACATCCAGATATACCATACCCCTGTAGCATGCACAGAAGGCCAGTGTACCAGACACAATCAAATGCTTTGGAGATATCTAGGGCAACAGTTTGAGCTTCAGCATTCCTATCAAGAGCCTGGTATATGTACTCAGTGATGGTCGTTAGCATGTCAGCGGTAGACCTGGCAAAGTGGAAGCCATACTGTCTGTCAGAGAACAGGCAGTGGGCTATGAGATGTTGAACCACTTCAGCATTGATGATGAGAAATTAGATATAATAAAACAGTCAGAGAAGTGCAAACCACAGATGAACATTAGCCGCATGCTGGATCTAAGTTGTATGACTGTCTCAGCAATCATTGGTGATAATGAATGCATACTGCAACATGTTAAAGGATCTGCTTCTGTACAATCGCCTGTGATTACAAAGCAGCAAAATGATTTAATTATTGAGAAGGAAAGACCATTAGTGGAATTGTTTTTTCTTTATTTCATATTTTTACTGAAGAGTGTTTTTGTGATACTAGATTATTTCTTTTTTTTTTTTTTAAATCATATCACCCCGAGCAAGGCGGTAACACCACTGTTGTGCAAGGGGCTACATAAGAGTAAAAAGATTGGAAAAGGGAAAGCCGGAAACCACATCCTAAACAGGGAACAAAGGATGAACCTCTTTACCTGTTCAATAGACGTGGGTGGAGTGTGAACTGGGCGATAGTTTAGTCTACTCCAATTGAGAAAAAAGAAAAATGAAAAGAGTGAAAAGATTGGAAAAGAGAAAGCCGGAAACCACATCCTAAACAGGGAACAAGGAATGAACCTCTTCACTTGTTCAATAGACATGGGTGGAGCGTGAACTGGGCGATATTTTAGTTTATCTACTCCAATTGAGAGAAAAAAAATGAAAAGATTGGAAAAGAGAAAGCCGGAAACCACATCTTAAACAGGGAACAAGGGATGAACCTCTTCAACTGTTCAATAGACGTGGGTGGAGCATGAACTGGCCGATAGTTTAGTCTATCTACTCCAATTGAAAAAAAAAAAAGAAAAAGGAGTGAAAAGATTGGAAAAGAGAAAGCTGGAAACCACACCCTAAACAGGGAACAAGGGATGAGCCTCTTCACCTGTTCAATAGACGTGGGTGGAGTATAAACCGGCCGATAGTTTAGTCTATCTACTCCAATGCTATTCAAAACCAAAATACGCCCAGGTTGAGAAGTTTAGAATCTAACCAACATAGACCTGGCTGGAAAGAATGTCATCATAACAACCCAAGAAATTAAAAAAAAAACAACCAAAACTAAATTTTCCCAAGGCTCAGGTAAAAAAAAAAACAAAAAAAAACATATGATGCATTTACTGCAATGCTCCACAGCCTCACCCAGATCAATTTGTCCAGCAAGTGGATAAATAGATAATAGGTGTAGGAAAATTGAATAATTTGCGCAGACATGTTTGTCTAGCTCCAAGATAAGACAAGTCCAGTTTTCACTTTCATCTGATTTCTTTTAATCTGATAAAGAATCTGTTCTCAGTCAGTGTTCTTTCAACACCCTCCCCATCAATAACTTTACCCAAGGTTACGGCATCCATCCACAACAAAAAAATGATTTTAGAAATGTGTTAGCTGAGGTAAGTGATATAGTTACTTATGTGCAGTATGTGAATTCCAACTTACATAAAAAATTGACTTAAGTCATAGTTCAGCAACAAAACTCCAATATAAAATGGGTCCTATTGCATATTGCTGCCATATTTGGTCTGGTGCTCCTACTATATAGTTCAAGGTTCTCAACAAAATTAAAAGAAAGGTATGTAATGTTATCAGTCTTTACCTTTCATATCAACTTCAATCACTTTCCCACAGTCATGATGTGGCTTTCCTCTGCATAAATTTAAGTATCATGCTAGGTCTAATTGTTTTATTGTTGAAATTGAAATGGTTAGATACAACCATAGGTTTGTGAAGATAGATAAATAAATAAATAAAAATAAACAATAGCAAGAATATCAAAATTTCACCATCTCTAACAATAGATGGATAATAAAAATCATCAGGTAAATAAGCCATAGTTTGACCAACCAATTCAAAAGTTCTCAGAACCAGAATAATAGGCTGCAAGCCAATGAGAAGCAGAGCACACTTTTCGAAGTAGATCTACAGATGTGTATATAAAAAGATAGAAAATTAACCAAAACCAGAGTTGATAAATTAATTTTGTCCATTCTTCGATGTTGTCACATACCCAGAGATTAAATACAACTAGCTAGCAACCATAGATGGTTAAACAATCCTTACTACATTGAAGACAAATCTACTTTCCTTCACCACATTTTCAGACAGTGGCTACTATATTTGGATAAAAGACAAACATACATATAAGCATGCATTTACTTCCACCCAGACCCTTTGTTATATATCGACAAACAACAAACACGCATATATATAAAAATATAAAGTTATATTTTTATTAATGACGATGGACCGTGTAGAATAGAGAACAGAGAATTGAGAGAGCGCGCTTCTAATGGGTTGACGGGAGTGTAGTCTTATCTGTTGTGTCTCTCTTCACTGGCCGATCTCTGTCGCTCCTCTACTGGCGAATCCGTGTGCCGAGGTCTTTTTATAATCTTCCAGAACCGGGACTTTTTCTTCCGGTTTTGTCTCGCCCACGCACGCCTACGTAATTCTCAGAGACACCTGTTCTGTTTGCCTCTGTAGTTATTTCCGCTGCTGCCGGAAATAAGGTCAAACGACATCCGTTCCTTTCAACGACCGGAAACACCCTCGCTTGCATCAGCCTTCCTCGGGTGGGGCCAGATTGTTATATTACACCTTTCTCTGTCTCTCTATCACTTGTTTTATCATTAAACTTTTGAAACATTCCTTCAATATTCTGCTATATAAAAACGTATTTTCTATTTTTCAACACTGTGTATTTTTTTTTAATCATTACACCTAAACTAGCTTCCCTTTCAAATACAATCTTCAAAATTTTAAGTGCATTGCTAATTACCATTTTCCATCTTCTTGAATCCTGTTCTTTTATTTTCGTCACAAAAATTTCTCATTCTCTTCCACTCCCAGTAAACCATTGTGTCTTCCTGACATTATTGCTTTACTTAGAGTGAAATGATTAAAAAAATATTGATTCACTGAAATGCCACCCTCCCAGATTCTGCAAGGGATAGACCATACATTCTAGATCTGTTAGTAGATACAGACATTTTTTTTTTAATGTGACACAGAAAGCAAAGTATGAATACAATTGAAAATGTCATAAGAAACAAAGAAAAGAATACTTGACTGTTAAGTAGTGTCTAATTTACTCTGTGGCAGTAAATACTGAACAATCTTCTCACGTATAAAGAAGAGAATAACATGGACTGAACATGTGAGCAATAAGGAAGTCTTAAGGAATTAGAGAACAAAAATAAACATATTCTTACAATTAGAAAGAGGCAGTGATGTGGTTCTACTTTTGAATGCAGAGAATAACATGGACTGAACATGTGAGCAATAAGGAAGTCTTAAAGAAAATAGCAACTAGAAGGAAGCTTATACTTTTTTTTCTTTTTTTTAATCATATCACCCCGAGCAAGGCGGTAATGCCACTGATGTGCAGGGGGCTATGTAAGAGTGACAAGATTGGAAAAGAGAAAACCGGAAACCACATCCTAACCAGGGAACAAGGGATGAGCCTTTTCACCTGTTCAATAGACGTGGGTGGAGTGGGAACCAGGCGATAGTTTAGTCTATCTACTCCAACTGAAAAAAAAAAAAAATGAAAAGAAGTGAAAAGATTGGAAAAGAGAAAACCGGAAACCACATCCTAACCAGGGAACAAGGGATGAGCCTCTTCACCTGTTCAATAGACATGGGTGGAGTGGGAACTGGGCGATAGTTTAGTCTATCTACTCCAATTAGTCTAAAAAACTCATGATGAGGAAAGTGGGCCTAGGTAATTTAAATGAACTTACCTCACTGGTGCCCTCTATATATAAATTTATTCAAGCCACAAGGTCTCACCCTTTTACTGTGAAACCAATAAAATGTAAATACAAATTCTACTCCAGCAGCTTCTTTTCTCGCATTTCCCACCTGTGAAGTTCCTTTCCATTTACTTGTTTTCCCGACAGCTACAATCTCCAAGAATTTAAATGTAAAGTCAATAGTCATCTACTATCTCACTAACCTGCATCCTCTCTCTCATGATCCTTTTTCCGTCCACTCCACTCTCATCAGCATTTTCATCCTTTTCTTACCCATTTCCTGACACCCCCTATAACCTGTCACTCTTTCTCATACCTTTCCTCCTATGTAATCCCCTACAAAACAGTGGCAGTAAAATGCCTTGCTTGGGGTGATATGATTATAAAAAAAAAATTCAATGCTATTATAATATGGATATAAAATGGGGGATCAATTCTACATACAATCAATATATAAACTGATCACTCACTTTATGGCCACAATCATCCTTCTCTTACCCACTTTCTGACACCTCCTATAACCTGTCACTCTTTCTCATAACTTTCCTCCTATGTAACCCCCTGCAAAACAGTGGCAGTAAAATGCCTTGCTTGGGGCGATATGATTATAAAAAAAAAAAATTTAACACTCACGGGTAATACTGGAGGCAAAAGATGTGGGAAGAAACTGTGATTAATCCACCGAAAGAGTTTGTATGAATAAATGACAGAATAAGTACAAAGTGACAGTCAAAAATCAAAAGTTACTTAGAACAACTAAAGACAATAAGTAGTGGAGTGCCTTGATTAGCCATGCCCTGAAAGCAGATAGCACGTCAAAGAAAAATATCCTGTATGTTCCTTCATAGTTAATTCCCATATGTGATACACAGGGCCATAGCTGATGCTAAAAAAACACCGGGCAAAGAGAAAATTGCCCGGATTTATTAGTTGACAATGTGATGGTGTCATCAGTGTCATCCGTTTCCAGAAACTGATTTTTGCGAATTTTTTCGGCTATTCCAATGGAAATTAGGCACAGAACGTGAACGAAAGCAGGAAATCGGGTTCAGACTTTTTGAGTATAAACAGTCTTTTCTCCCAAAATTAATAAATAAACAAACAGATTTTTACTATGTTCATTCGGATGTTTTCTTCGTTTTTCTTTCTTTCATTCTTTCTTTCTTTCTTGCTTTCTTTCTTTCTTCGTGAATTGTTTAGTTTGATTTCTGATGAAGACATTTTTCCTTGCCCGGATTTTCACTATGATTGCACGGATCGGCCCGGATCCATGCCCGGTGTGCCCAGTAGTCAGATATGGCCATGGTGATTTACACTTGAGTGATCATGTCTCTTGTGAGACATGACTGAGTCGACAGATTTTCCCGCAGTAGATGAGTTTCCAAACAAGGCTATAGAACTCATTCTGTTCTGCTTTTCAACCTATAGCTGGAGTAAGAAATGATGGATTAATACCTTTCCTAAGGGTATTTGTGCGTAAGTGAATGAAACAAATTTGACTGAAATCTGAACTCGGCTCTCCGATTTTTCATTCCAAGTTGATATTGATTACACCACAACACGCATTCTTATGTTCCTTAATGGAGACAAAATGAAAGGTCATAGAACTCAGGATAGGTTACAGAATATGTTGTTTAAGCATTAAAAAAAATTATTCATTTCATTACTATGTAATCTATAAATAAAAAAGTATGCCGTTTACATCCCTTAATTTGAGGACCACAAGACTGTGGCAGATTTACTTGTCACCCTAACCTTAAAAACAATGAAAACGAAAAGCAACTCTACCCAAACCATAACCATACAAATACAGACATATTAACAGTAATAGGCATTTCTGCATTGAATTTTAACATAATGCCATGATATTGTGAAGTTGTTATACATGTATGCACTATGGATAGCCCATAAACGACAAATATGTCTTTTAACTTAATTTGTTTGAATAAGACTTTTTCTTTTGGAAACATGTAATGACAGTTTTTTTTTTGTCTGGATTTTTGGGTGGAGTTATCATTATTTACACTATTTATATTCAGACTATTATCCCCATTTTTGTTGTTGTTGTCATAACATTTCAGCTGTTGTGCCGTCTGGCCTTCTTCAGATATTGATCTGAGTAATCAGAACTCTGAACTGATCCTTTTATTTAATCTATAGTATGAGGAGTTATTATTTACACTATTTATATTCAGACTATTATCCCCATTTTTGTTGTTGTTGTCATAACATTTCAGCTGTTGTGCTGTCTGGCTTTCTTCAGATATTGATCTGAGTAATCAGAACTCTGAACTGATCCTTTTATTTAATCTATAGTATGAGGAGTTATTATTTACACTATTTATATTCAGACTATTATCCCCATTTTTGTTGTTGTTGTCATAACATTTCAGCTGTTGTGCTGTCTGGCCTTCTTCAGATATTGATCTGAGTAATCAGAACTCTGAACTGATCCTTTTATTTAATCTATAGTATGAGGAGTTATTATTTACACTATTTATATTCAGACTATTATCCCCATTTTTGTTGTTGTTGTCATAACATTTCAGCTGTTGTGCTGTCTGGCCTTCTTCAGATATTGATCTGAGTAATCAGAACTCTGAACTGATCCCTTTATCTAATCTATAAGATGATGAGTTATCATTATTTAGGCTATTTATTTTCAGACTATTGTTCTTATCTTTCTTGTTCACACAATGATTCGGCTGTTGTGCCCTCTGGCCTTCCTCAGGTATTGATCTGGACAATCAGAACTCTGAACTGATCCTTTTATTTAATCTATAGTATGAGGAGTTATTATTTACACTATTGATATTCAGACTATTATCCCCATTTTGTTGTTGTCACAATGTTTTGGGCATTGTTTCTCTGGCCTTCCTCAGGTATATTGATCTAGGTAATTAGAATTCTAAACTGATTCCTTTATTTAATCTATTGGATGAGGAGTTATCATTATTTAGCATCTTTCATTTTTACTGAGTTATTTAAACTTAGTTGTTCTTTGATGTGCCATGTGTTTTCAGGACATGGCCAATCAAGGCACTCCACTACTTACTGTCTTTAGTTGCTCTTAGTAACTTTGATTTTTGACTGTGTCACTTTGTACTTATTGTTATTTATTCATACAAATTCTTTCAGTGGATTAATCACAGTTTCCTCCCACATCTTTTGCCTTCAGTATGACCTGAGAGTGTTAAATTACCTAGGCCCACTTTCCTCATCATGAGACTCAGAAAATTCAACAGTTTCTTTCTGATTGTAAGTATAAGCTTCCTTCTAGTTGCTATTTTCCTTAATATTTACTTATTGCTCACATGTTCAGTCCATGTTATTCTTTGCATTCAAAAGTAGAACCACATCACTGTCTTTTTTAGTTTCTATGTATAAGTTTATTTTCCTCTTTTTACAGAAAGATTTCATACACATAATTTTGATTAAAGAACAAAAATTTAAATGAATTAATGAATTAATGAAAGTATATATCCATTTATTTTATTTTTATACTACAATAAGCTGGCATTCTGTTGAACGTTTTCTATATTCTTTAGTAAAATGAAAATATTCTTTTTAGAAAACATATGCTTAATTTTATTTATTAATTAGCGATGAATCAAAACAAATTACGGCACATGTATTCTAGTTGAAAAATTCATCAATATTTTCTGTTGCTATTGAATTTGTAAAATTTCACTATAAAAATAATCCAAGTAAATATACGTGTACTAATATCAAAAAGAACAAAGATTTTCCAATAATATATACATATTATTTGGAATGCACCTTTTTAGTCAGACAATCTTGGAAAGTGAGGGTGTATGACATTCTGACATATGGTGACTAAAGGGTGTATTAGACAAAAAAGGTTAAGAACTACTGATCTAACAAATGCTAATCTACAAAAGAAGGTCTAATTAATGCTAATTTACTAATGAAAGGCTAATGAATGCTAATCTACAAATGAAGGTCTAATGAATGCTAATCTACAAAGGAAGGTCTAATAAATGCTAATCTACAAATGAAGGTCTAATGAATGTTAATTGAGCCTGATGAATACCTAGATGCATGACCACTTAGAAATACCAGGTACTGTAAGTTTGGGTGTGCATGTGGTATAATGGATAATGGCTTGGAATTGCTAATCAGAGAACTGATTTTCAATTCCTATTGGGTTTATTATATTCACTTATGTGCAAATGTCTTTGTGAAAGGTATAAATCCACTTCTTCTCCTCTCAGCTGTATCTCTAAAACATTAATATTTAAAAAAAAAATTACAATCTAAAAATATTTTCTGGCTAACCCACAAAGGGTTGATAAGCCATAGAATCAAATCAATCGATCAATTAAATACTGATTAGCTACACAGACATGTCTTTTAGTTTTCTTTACATTCTCTAGAATATAAATGTATCGAAACTACAGTGACCACAAAGTGAGGGACCAGTTTATATATTGGTTATAGCATAAAATAGATCCCCTGTTTTATATTCAAACTATAATTTCTTGTTTGTTTGTTTGTTTGTTTATCAAATTCTGATTAGGTATGAATCAGCCTCTTCTCCCCCACCCAACTCTGGGTACTTGTAAGACTTGTATCTCTAAAACATTATTATTTTTTAAAAAATTACAATCTAAAAATATTTTCTGGTTTTAAAGAACTTGCAAAGGGTTGCTAATCCATAGAATCAAATCAGTCAATCAATTAAATACTGATTAGTTACACAGACATGTCTATTATATTTATTTACATTCTCTGGAATATAAATGTATAGAAACTACAGTGACTACAGAGTGAGGGATCAGTTTATATATTGGTTACAGTATAAAATAGATCCTTCATGTTATATCCAAACTATAATTTCGTGTTTGTTTATCAAATTCTGGTTAGGTATGAACTGTCCTCTTCTCTGCCTGCCCCAGGTATGGAAACTTGTAAGACTTGTATCTCAAAAAAGCAAAAAAAAAAATTCTTACAATCTAAAAATATTTTCTGGCTTTAACTAACCTGCCAATGGTTGATGAACCATAAAAAATGGCTAAATCATTCAAAAAGCAACTAAAACAAAAAAGTAAAAGAAAATATTACTAGCTTTTGAGTTTTACCAACATTACTATTTTATTGTAATATAGGGTTTGTTTTTGCTATTGTTACCTGTCTTGTTATACTTGGTTTAATGCAATCATTAAATGGGCGTCATTTGGCAGGATTTGAACCTGTGACCCCTATCAACATCGGGGAACCTACCAATTGATCTGGTGCGTCTTAAACTACTCGACCGCGAATTTTCAATCCATCCACCAGACAGGTGTAAAAGAATAAAATAAGAAATAAAACTAAAAAGTGATTCTCTGGAAATGAAAAATATTTCTTTTACAAGATTTTATTTTACCGAAATGGTAAATTTAAGATTTTATTTAAACAAAAAAAAAACAAAAAAAAAAAAAAAAAAAAACAAAAAAAACTGTCAATAATTTTTAAAACCTGAAGAAGAAAAAGAAATTAAGAAGTAACTTATAACGAAAAATAATAGTTGTTTCTACGAATGTATGGTAAAGTTGAACGTTCAATGTTCTCAGTTCGAGAGCATTGAAGTGTAAAATAAATAAAAAATTGACTTTTTTTATTTATAATAATAAAATACAAAACTGAAGTGTAGCAGAGTTCTATACTTTGTGTGTTGTCAGCCCTGTATTTGCCTCTCCTCCTACATTTTCCTTTTTTTTTAAAACGAATTTTTTTCTTATTGTATCTTTCACACGCAATACCACTTTTTTTTTTTCACAATAGCCCTGATGAAAAATAAAATATTTTTAGAATAAAAATTGTCTCAATTTAATTGTTACATACAAGCAACTGTTTTTAATTTTGAGACTAAAATGAATTGATATAAATTCCGAAACGACAAAAAGTCAGGTGCGTGTGTTTCTTACTGCTGTGTTGTTAGGATTTAAATTTCCCATACTTTTCAACAGTCGTGGGATGGGATCCCTTCAATTACATAATGAATTGGAATAAAAGTGCTGTGTACAATATTGGTTTTCGTTGTGTATCATCCAAGCAAATATATTGTAAATGTGGATATGTCTGGTGCTGGCTAGGCTATATATTTATTTCTCATTTTCCACTCTGGCGTTAGAACAAAAAGAAAGAGACATTTTAAAAATAAATTATTTTAAATGTGTTTTAAAGGGATTTCAGCTCAACTAAAAAGTTGTGTGTGGTGAGGTAGTACTTAAACTTACGGTAAAGTCACCATTCATCACACACTTGTAGTTAAATTGGAAAAAAAAAAACGAAAAGGGAAAAAAATTACCAATCAAACAAGACAAAAAACTTAAAAGTAATAAATAATGAAGATTGAAGAGTGATTCAAACAAAAATTTTCAGTTTCATAAAAGGGTTGGGGAAATTAAATATATAAATTTCTTATTTAAAACGAAATATTATTTTTTGATTTGAAATTTGTACTTGAGACAATATTCCAAAAACGTATTTTTAATCAAGTTTATAAAAAGAATACATAAACAAACAAATGACATAGACTACTTAGTGGGTAATTGAATGACAAAATGAAAAAAAAAAAAAACACGTTTCGTTTCTAGAAAGAACTCCTCCAGATTAAGAAATAATTATTATATTTTATGGATGAATGGAAATAGAAACAAAAAGTATTTCCTTATGTGCTATGATTTTTTTTTCACCTTAAAAAATGTATGAAATACACGCTCTTGCGTGTCTGTATCTGTAAAGTTCTCATTTTAAAGAACAAGAGCCCTGGTAAATAAAAATAAAAATATATTGTTATCGTTTTATAAATAACGAACATCAACATCACTGCCAGGTAGTTGGATGCCTTGTGCTTCAGCTTAATGTTTATAAAAATAAATAAACAATAACGTAGCCTTAGAGTTGAAGGGGAGAAAAACCCGTTGAGGATTCCTTATTTTAAAAAATGAGGTCATAATTTGAATTTTTTTTTTAGTCAGAAGGAACAATGTATTTTTAAAAACTGACATTAAGTAACAGTTTTTTTTTAATTTTAAATTATTTCTTTTCTATCAAATTTTGATGCTGTTCTAATTATAAATTTTAAAAAAAGTAATGTCTCTTTTTTTCTTTTATCACTGACGATCGAATCTGTTCTTTTATCAACACCGATAAAAAACAGAAACAAAAAATGTAGTAAACAATTATTTACACCCGGAGGAAGTCATCATTTTAAAAAAAAGTATTTGTAATTTTTTTTAATTAAAATTTAATTTCACGTTCTAAACATCTTTCTTTTGCTATTGATGAATTTTTTTTTCATTAATAACTTACTTAAATAATATTTATTAAGAAGAAAACGTAAGAGCGGTGTGAAGAGATCCGTAAATTTGGTCGGTGTCATAACTGAATTTATAGCTGTTTATCAAATAACGACAAATTAAGCAGTTGGAAAAATATTACTAAACAGTTAAATTTATTTGTTTCTGTTAGTGTTAACCTTTTGTTTTATCTGTTCTAGAGTTAAACTTCTAGATAATAATAATAATAAAAAAAGAAAGCTTTTCAAAACCGAAAAACGTGACGTTCGAACTTGTGTATTTAAAAGTTTTAAAGAAAAAAAAAAAAAAAAAGAATCGTCGGTGCTACAGCAATGTGGTTTCTGAGCGGATTTTTGTTTTACATTGATGAAATTATTAAGATTTCTTCTTTTTTTTAATTCATTAAATAAATAAAATAAAAAAATGCTCAATATTTTTTACAAAGAATCACCGATATAATAAAAAACAAAAAAAAAAAAACTACGATGATTATTTTTCGAAAAATCAACGTCCGTTACGATAAGTAAAAAAAAAAAAAAAAAAGAAAAAAGTAACACTTAAAAATCGGATAAACTATTAATTATTCTCTTGTCATGTGAATTATAGTTAAGTTAATTCACATGATAAGTTAAGACAAGGGTAGTTAATTTATTAAAGTTTTTAGAAAATAACGCAGAAAATGTTTTAAAATTTCATAAAACTTGCGGAAAAAATCCAAGATTTTTATATAATATTATAAATCATTTAAAATTTATAATTGCGAAAATTACTTAGTAATTTAAAGAAAAAAATGGTAAAAAAAAAGAAAGATAAGATAAGATAAGAAAACTTGAATTACACTGTACACAAGCTGAGTTAATGAGAAAGTGCGAAGTTAGGAAGATGCAGCCAATCAGAAGCCGTAGTCGCAATCGAAATTAACCAATCAAAAGGCACGGCGGGAGAGGGAATTTGTCCAATCAAAACCACTTAGAAGCTCAGCCGTTGGTATTTAATTCTATTTGAAAACTTCTACCAGTGAAGTTGGTCAGGAGGTAGTTTTTAAAATTCGGAGATTAAGGTTTCATCTAAGGCAAGTATTTGACTTTATTGCTGAACGTACCGTTTGTTTTCGTTGTAAAAGCCTTGTCATTTTTCCTTATTTTAAAATTAAAAAGAATTGAAACGATTTTTTTTTCTGTAGTTAACTTATATATAAAAACTTAGTTTCCAAAATCCAAATCATCGCAGTCAGTACATGCATAAATATCAAGTTGCCTTAAATTTTACGTTAAGTAATTTTTCTTCACTTTAGCAAAAAAAAAAAAAAAACCCAAAAAACCTGTATATTCGTTTTAAATTAAAAACTTAACACGTCTTTGTCTCTCTACACAGCACAAAATGCCGGAACAAGATCCACAACGTCTCAAATCCTACAAAAACTTCGGCAGAGATCTGTCGGTAAGTAACAACTACTAATTAATCATATAAATTATAAATTAGGATATTCTGTTTTGTCCAACTAAAATGTGTTCAAGTTGCTCCTCCAAAATCGTTCTTGACGGTGTACAAAAAATATAAACTTCCACCGTCCAGCTGGTCTTAAACTTAAGAATTCAATGTTTCGTCTTTTTGTAACACTTTTACATCGAAATATATGCCCCCACCTCTGTTTCCTTTTGATGACCTCTTATCCTTCTGCCGGTTGTAACTTTTTGTTCTGTTAGGCAGTTAAGTTTGTCACCATTCATAAAATTTTTTTAGTCTGTCAAGATTTGTAACTACTATAATCTGTCAGCTTTTTTCGCTATTAAAGCCTGCTTCACCCAGATTCCTCCTGCTACTACCTTTCCATCTTGATGACATGACAAAGCTAGCACATGGCTGACGCTTTTTCCTTTAAAAGGATTTTTTTTAAATCGTTATTTTTTTTTATTACTCGTAAAACGCCTTTCCTTCTGTACATACTAACAATTATTCACCTCAGGATTAAAAATATCAGAAATTTTCTTTGTGAATCCGTGGCTAAATTACTGACACGCCGGCGTGCTGACAATTGCATCATTGTTTTTTTAACTGTCTCGCTTCAAACTGGATTCCAAAGCCTTCCTCTGCTTGTAACGTTGCTTCCTGATCTAATACCGAATAATTCTTATTCACATGAAATAAAAATTGTCGGATTGTATTTTTCTCTTCTTCCTTCTTTCACTCTTCTAATTGCCAGGTTTAAATTCGAAACCTTTTCAATAAGGTTGATTTCCGCACCTCGTTCGTTATTACTGAAGTGAAATTTAAATTAAACTGAGTTAGGGTTTTTGCTTGTTCCGAAAACACGCCGTGATGCCTGCTACAAAGAAGCCTAATATCCTAACTCCCAGAAAATGTGACTTTAATTCTAGTGCCGTTTTAACTGCTATACCCTTTCTGGCACTACTAAAATTTCAATTTAAAGCTTTTCCGTATAAAAATCGTATCTGGCTCTCTAGGCAATTTTTTTTTTGCTTAAAGCCGAATTTCTAAATCTGTCACTATCAGTAATCATGAATGAAAGCGGTTGATTCCTGTTTAATGCCTCTAGCTACCCGCGATTACTGAATGATTTTTTTTTTGTGTATGTGGCGAGTTTGTGCTTCATAACGTTCCACGTGTAGATTTTTTTTTTATGAAACTGAATTTGCTGGTCGCTGGTCTCCAAATAAAACTTAAAAATTTTCCGGTTCTGACGATCTATTTTATTTTACATCGTATATCAAACTAAAATTTTGTACTGGTACTGGTCACTGTCAGATGTTCACTAGTAAAACTGTCCTCGCTCAAATTTCTCATTCCCTCGACTGTAAATGTAAACCGAGATTACGTCGGTGTTCTTTATAATATCGGATAACTATTTTCTAAAGATTCACCGTGTTACATTCAGTAACTCGCTTACTCATTATTTTTTTTATTACAAAAAACGCAATGTTTGCAAAGTGCAGCTGTAAATTTTACCACGCGAAACTTTGATTCTTCTTACTAACAAAGACGTGATCTTTACATGGACTACGTCACTAGTGATTATTATTAAACTAGTTAGTATCCCTCCCTAAAAAAAAGAAATTCTGGCTTGATTTTAAAACTTTTTGTTCGTCTTACTAGGAAATGAGACGTCGAAGAAACGAAGTTTCAGTGGAACTTCGTAAACAAAGAAAAGATGATCAAACTATGAAGAGGAGAAACATTGGAGATCTGTCGGATGATGCCATAAGTCCTCTGAAAGAGCGCAATCAAGTGAGTACTTTACATTGTTTACTAAATCCCCCTTCCCCGTTAAAGTTAAATTCTTTAACGGCACTTTTATATTGTAGTTACATCAAAGAACCATGGTTAAAAAAGCAAACACTAATGGTTTTGTTTAACCATGACACCTAATTACATATTGGTTCAGGTTAAAAGCACTCGGCTTTTTAAAATAAGTTAATTTTTTCTTTTCATCACTAAGACTGTTCTTAGCTTCAGAATACCAAACATTTTTTTTTCTTTTTTTCCAGGGTCCAACTTCAACTATGACAATTGAAGAAATTGTTGCTGGTGTCTGCTCAAATAGTGTTGAGAGCCAACTTGAAGCTACACAGGCTGCCAGACGACTTCTTTCTAAGGAGAGGAATCCACCAATTGATGTGATCATTAGGACTGGCATTATTCCAAACTTGGTAGAATTTCTTAAAAGCTCAGATAGGTAAAGTTGTTATCCTAGCTGTCAAACCAAACATAACTGATTAAACTCTGCTTTTTTTTCTTTTTTTTGTGGGGTGGGGATGTTTGACCAATGATACTATTAACTTAACATACCAGGAAGATGTTTCTAGTCTTTACTAGAGAAGGTGCCAATTGCTTGTTACATTGAGTTGGGTTTAAATGAAGGTTGAGTTCAGTTTAATTTTGAATTAGCAATGTTTTTTCTGCTTTTACAAGAAAATAGTACTTAATTCTGTAACCTAGCTGCAAGTAGGTAGCACAAGGCAGTTTCACATTCATAACTGCAATAGGCTGTTCTAGGTACCTCCAGTCAAATCGATAACAAAACAGCATAGTATAAATAAAAAGGTCTCAAGCTTAATAAAACACATTCCTTCAAAATGTTTATATTATGAAGAGGAAAGATCAAAGTAATTTTTAATTATTTTAAATTTCTCATTTTCAAAATTCAGTTTTGTTTTGATTTAGCGATTAAGAAACGCTTATTGCCCACTTTTTTCCAAAAAACACATTAATTTGGAAATTCTCGCGAAAATCAAATAATTGTCAAATTTTTCAGTACTCCTTCACAGGTTAAAATTTTACCTGTTCCCCCTCCCTTAAATCCATGAAATCTTAAATTTTACACTGAACTTTATTAGTTCAACACAAGACTCATTGGGGAATATAATTTTTTTAAGTATGCAATCATTATCCGAAAACCTTTTTGAAGAGTAAAATAAAAATGCAATAAAACTCTGATGTAATTTGATAAGCTTTTAACTGCTGGAATAAATCAGACATTATACTCTGAAGAGAACAAATTTTTCAAATAATAAAATTTTTTTAAATTAATATATTTTAATCTCCAAAGAATTGATTGCAAGTCTTTTTAAGAACTGATTATATTGCCTATCCAAAATTAAAAAATTTAATGAAAACCATTTTGCAGAAACTTTAAACTAAAAAAAAAATTGTGTAAAGATGTTCCATGGAAGTCATAACATGCTTCAGAAAAATTAAACTAAACATTTTTACCATGCCTTAGGCTTCAACTTATTAATAAATAATATAACTTCAGTTATTTCATTCCTTCTTAAAATTATTTAAATTTTCTAAAATTTATTTATTCAGAAAACCTATTTGAATGTCTAGTTATGAATCTAAACTAAAATTCTATAAAATATATAATTGAAAATATTAAGTTAAATTTTAATTAAAAACAAATTTAATTTTGAAAATTGTTTTAAAGTAATTGAAATTTTGGCCCCTATGCCCCCGCCATCGTTCTTGACAAATTCCAGCTGTCATTTTGTGTCACCCCGATAAGAGGGCGACCAGTTTTTATTGTAAATTTCTGGCAGTAAGCAATTGATTGCAATCAGATAAAGGTAAGTTTAAATTTTAAAAATTGACTTAAATGACTTGTCAGCTAGGCATATTTTATTTTTGCAAGATTAAAACAAATTTGGCTACTGCCAACGTAATGTGTTGACCAAAAATGGTGGGAAATTTAAATTTTTTTTCTTCGATTCAGAAAAAAAAAAATTAGATTAAAACAATATAATTTCGGTTTAAAATACACCAGTGTATTCTTCCTGGAATTAAAATTTAATCTCTTGGTTTTCAATTCAAGCTAATTATAAACTTAACTTATTTTTAAAGTTTCAAATTTAAATTTAGTTATCAAAAATGGATGGAGGTACCTACTTTACACTCACTGACCCTGTCTTAGCTTTTGCCTTGTTTGGAAAGTCTTTAAAAATCTCAACTAAGAAATAACTGAACTTTATTCATAAACTTATCTGAACTCTAGATTTCAATTGTCAAATTACTGAACTACTGATTACTTGAGGATAGTGTATTTGTGCTCACCTCTCCTTGAAGAAAAGTATAAATCCAGTTTGACTGTTTTAAAATTTAGCCTTTAATAGTAATGTCTTCCCTCCCCCAAAGGAATTAAACTTTACCCATAAGTTTGCAATATTAATTTCATAGTTCACATATTCATTGCCTTTCAAAATATCCAAACTTGTCCTCCAAAAAGCCTTTATCTAAAGAAGCTCCCTTCTATGCTGATGGTTGGAAAGTAAGCATGTTTGATTAGCATCTAAGTATACAATTCCAGTGCATGACCATATTGTCAAGAGACCATTCAGTACTTTATATTATCAGAATCTTTGGTCTTTTAAGTGAACTTCTGCTGTTGACCAATTAACTGAAATAGCAGGCAATGGATCCATAACCCAGCTTGGTAACTGAAACGCTATTTTCAGCAGGGTGTAAAAAAATCTTTACTGAGTTCCAATTTTTAGTGGTGCATAAGACCTAAATCTTGTCTACTTCTTACTGTGGATGGGGAATACCCTGCCCTCTTTAAGTGCACTACAAATCCTCAAGGTGCTCTCTCAAGGGTAGTTGATTAACATTTTGAGTAATGTGTATGGAATATGTCTCATTTTGAGTCCTGGTAAATTACTTAGTTCAATGTCCCAGCATTTTTTATTTATGAAAGACTGAATGCACAACTCTTAACAAAGGGATGCTGAGAAATAAAAGCTTTTACTGTAGAAAGTAAATTTTATTAATGTTAAGTCTCTTCTGTAAAAGACTTATTGTTAGCATAAGTATTTACAAGCAGTATAGTTTCAAGTTAATGCCTTACACTTCCAATGTTTTTTTTTTTTTTTTTTTTTTTAATTCACTGACTTATGCTTTCTCCAGACCTGAGCTCCAATTTGAAGCTGCCTGGGCCTTGACCAATATTGCTTCCGGTGACAGTGAACAAACAAAATCTGTAGTCAATGCTGGTGCTGTTCCTCATTTCATTAACCTTCTATCTTCTGGTGACCACCATGTTTGTGAACAGGCAGTGTGGGCTCTTGGCAACATTGCAGGTGAGTTCTTCACCAGGGTTGTGGAATTGTGATAAGTCTTCTATATTTGACCAATGAACTTGAAATGGAAACCTGTCAATCACAATCTGTTTGCTCACTTCAAAGGCATAAACTCTGAAAAGGTCAAAATACCATAATTCTTTGTGTATAGATTACTGAACAAGATGCCATTTTAAAAAAATTGCTTTTTGGATAGGATGCACTCAATTTTTAGGTGAAAGAAAAAGAACAATACTTGTGTAAG
The DNA here is from genome assembly GCA_037127315.1 of Ascarosepion bandense. NCBI lineage: Eukaryota > Metazoa > Mollusca > Cephalopoda > Sepiida > Sepiidae > Ascarosepion > Ascarosepion bandense. The sequence continues at coordinate 1,567,369 of JBBBDQ010001657.1, read as the reverse complement.
AGAGAAAAAAAATGGGAATTCTTTTCAAGCATTATAAAACATGACTTGTGGTATAATCTGTGGAATATGATCATTAAATTGCCAACACACAAAATCAGATATAAACTTCAAGGTGTTTCATGTAAAACTACCTTTTTTTTTTTTTTTTTTTTTTTTTTTTTCCTGCAACAATTATAAATCTTTCAAACTCTGTCTAAACTTGAAAAAGTAGTTGCAATATGACATTAGATATCACTATCAATAAAATCTAATATGACTCATTTTGTCTGGGCGGGGAAATGTTCAAGAGTAACACAGCAATCTTGGGATACATAAACTGGGAAAAAATGAAATACACACAGGATTATGGTGTGCTCCCTCTCGCTCATATACTAAGAAACAACTCTTAATTTATTTTTAGATGCTTTCAATGATTCTTTGAAATTATCTGATAAAAATTTACAATTCTTGTGTTCTCAATTTGACCTTTGTTTTCAGGTGATGGACCAGAGCTTAGAGACTTTGTTACTCAGAATGGCATTGTAGAACCATTGTTGTCTTTGGCCAAGCATGATCTACCTGTAAGTATAGGATCAGTACTTCTTGTGATGGTTGGTATTTTTTTTTGCTTAACCCATTGAGATCTTTGTCAAACTTATACAAATCTTAAACTTAACTCCTTAGATTTCAACATCTTTTTAATTAAATCCATCTGTATAAAATCATGGCTAATCTTCTCTTTAAGGGCCCTGGGCATGATAAACTGCATCTGGCAAAAGGAGGACTCTGATTGGGAGGTTGAGAAGCATAAAACCACCCTGACCTGGAGTAGTAGTACTTGTTAGGGTCCCAGATATGGGCAAATAGCTATCCCCCCTCACCACCACCCAAATTGGTCACTATGAAAGTATGAAAATAATTTTATAGAAATATCTATGAAAATACATTTTTGAAGGAAAAAAAATATTACCAACAATACTTTCAAAGACATGATTCTCAGCAAAACACTTTAATACAAAACTACTGAATTTTTCAGTTCTTCTAAAATAAAGACTATTTTGCCTAATTTTTGCTTGATTTTAAAACTTTTCATGCTTAATTGAAGGATTTTGTTTTCTTAGCAGATATTTCATTGCCTGGAATCTTGTCTTAGTTTGCTAGGCTTTCCTCTCCTCTGCTGGCCGGTTGGCTAGTCTCCCATTTCCATATTCTGTCTTGAAAAAGTTAGAAATATTTTTTCAAGTCAGTAGCATTGTTTTCAGCTTGGAGTTAATGTTTTGAATATTGTTGAATTCTGTTCTGGGTGAGCCATTTAAAAAAAAAAAAAAAAATCAATCTTCTCACTATAAAAACTATTTTGGCATTAAATAACCCAGAGAGGTTGATATGCCATCAAACAAAACTAGCTCTTCTCTTTAAGTATTGTATATACTAATGTGTAAGCTGACTTTGTGGGAGCCCTGAATTCACTTTGAATTTTGTCCTTCAAAACATTACATACCCTGTGTATATAGTATGAGCCCCCCCCCCCCCCCCCCACACACACACTTTTTATAAATAAAAGTAACTTCTTGCACTATACTGTATATGGTGGCACAAAGCCGAAAGTATGTTGACACACCCAGTGAGGATTGACCTTGCTAAGTATTCCATGATTCCCCCCCCCCCCCCCCCCCCCATACCCAAGCATATACAATAGGTGATCATAGTATCATGAAGAAAAACTATGAATCCTTAAACTGTTATTACTGCACAGGTATTACCTCCTTCTACATGTCCTCTCAAGACGTGAACAGTCATGGCTCTCCACAACTTATCCCTCTTTGCACTTAGCATTTCTCTTTTCAAGCCTCTCATCCCCTTCAAGATATAGTTGGCTCACTGCCTTCCCCTAGCGTTCTTGTGTGATATGCCTGATAATTTAGCTCTGAATGTTTACTATTTTCATTAATATTTGTTACTTACCCAGAATTCTGTGACTAGAGTATCTTTCAGTAGAACTACACTTATCAAGAGTCAGATTGTCTCTGCATTCACTAGCATACAAAAGGACTAATACTGCATAGCAATTCAGTTTTTACTAGAATGTTAAGCTTGCTCTATGACCTTTTTACCTTGGGTCATAAGATGTGTAACAGTCATTTCTATATCGGAATTTATATTGATGTTCTGTTCTTTCAGCAGAATTATGCCTTTGCTTAAATCTTAAAGGTTTTCTATGCAGGGATGTATATATCTTAATATTTCCTTCTCTTAAGGCTGGCTTCCTCAGAAACGTTACCTGGACAATCTCTAATCTGTGCCGAAACAAAAACCCCTCACCTGACTTTACTACAATCCAAAAGTGCCTTCCCACACTCTCCTGTCTTCTGCGGCATTCAGATCATGAAGTTCTCTCTGACACCCTGTGGGCTTTTTCCTATATAACTGATGGTCCAAATGAGAAAATTCAAGCCGTCATCGATAGCAGTAAGTCATCTTTTTCTTCTGCCTTATTTAGCACAATTTTTATAACTTTTTAATTTTCAGTATCATTTGATTAGCCAAAGAGATTACCACTCCAATTATCAAATTGGTATATGCACAGGTCTTAATGCATACATCTCATTGATTTGTAAAGGCTATTTTTAAATCTTATAGGTAATTCAATTTATTGAAAATGTAAAGAACAAAGCATTTAACAAATTTCAATGAATTTTCATTAATCCCTGTGTGTGTGTATATATATATATATATATATATATATATATATATATCTCATTCACAGTGTGTGGAGACAGTGTCCATAAAACCCATGTGCACTTTTAAAAAAAATTTAACTTTATTTGTATTTGTGATAGAAATAATCTTTAAAAGGGATTAGAAGTAAATGTATATTTAAAGTTTATTGAAATTTTAAGTTTCCACATGTCCTCCATTAACAATACAAAGGGTAATCCAATTTTGCTGTTCACTGACTTACAGTAATGCCTGAAATCACATTTTAGCTTTCAAATTTAAACTAGGTTTGGTTGCATACACATGCTTTCACATGTTCTCATAAAATATAATGGAGTCAAATCTGGCAAACATGGAGACCAATAAAATGGTCCACTCCTTCTGATCCATCTGTTAGGAACTTCCTGTTTGAGAAACTAACATGTGAAGCAAAGTGACAGGGAGCTTCATCTTGTTGAAACACAATTGTTAAAAATTTTTTTTTTTTTTTTTTAGTGCACACGGACTTTATGGGCACCCTGTGTATAGCATAAATGGATTAATCTGAATGTTACTCTAACACTATGGTTCCCAACTAAAGTGAGGTAATGAGCCCATATTTTGTGGGTAATGGATGTTTGCTTTGGGAAAATGCAATCAGCTTATAATTTCACACTGACAGCATTTCAAGGAAGAATTCTCCTACCCCAATCTCTCTTAAAGTATCTTTCTTTCAAGCCTTGAGGAAAGAATTTCTCCACTTTTCAGATACCAGATCATAGAACTGTGATCATGGTCAAATTTTGGTAATTGTTGTCACTAAAGTATCAATCAAATATATCCAATCCCTTAAAATATTGTACTAATTATGCGTTTGTATATATACATGCACACACATGCCATCAGCGTGAATGCACTCAACAGCCATGCCTATGTGAACAAGCTTTTTCTACTGTCCTTGGAATGAAGTCTGACTAGCCCTTTCAGTCACAAAGCCAAGAATAAACTGGCACAGGCAATACAAGGTCAACACTATTGGCTATTAAGAATCACGACTAGGTAATGGCTACTATACCTCTGATTATAGATTGGTACTATTGTATTGAATAATTTCTATTAACTTTGTCTGCTTTTGATGTCTGAAAATATTACTTCCTTTCCTATATTATGGGTATTTGTTCATTGGGGTAATGGATAATGGTGAAATTGCAATTTTGGGGGTAATTGCAGCAAAAAGATTGGGAACATATGCTCTAACATATCCAGAAAAGTCTCCTTAACACAGCCTTTTTATTAACTTGTTAAATAGTTACTTTACCTCTTAATCCTTGTCATCTTTCTGCAGATGTTGTTCCTAAACTTGTGGAATTGCTTCAACACCCCAAGATTTCTGTGATAACCCCAGCTCTGCGAACAGTGGGCAACATTGTCACTGGTGACGATTCTCAAACCCAAGTAATTATCTTTTTTTTTTTTCTTGCAGCCTAATTTTCATAAAGTATCTTGAATTCTTTGATCTTGTATTCAGAACTGCACCAGATTCACTCTTCAATTTCAGGTTGTAATTGACTCCTCTGCTCTTCCCATCTTTCACAATCTGTTGAAGCACCCCAGACCCAACATCCAGAAAGAAGCCTCCTGGACCATTTCTAACATAACTGCTGGTAACAGTGCTCAGATCCAGAGAGTTATTGATACTGGGCTGCTTCCTCCTATTGTTGATCAACTGGCAAAAGTGAGTATCTGCTAACAGATCCAATAACTTAGTATCTCTTAAATTTATTTTTTAAACAGTTCATTACATGGCTTTTAACTGCCACATAATTTTGTGGCAGTAAGTATTGATAATTTAAACTAGGACACACTTGGCTGGGAACCAGTATTGCAATAATTGGAAGAGTGGGGTACACAGATGAAAGTTTCTTGACCAATGGAATCTATGCCAGTGGAAGTTTGTGGGCTGCTAGTTTTTTTTTTTTTTTTTTTTTTTTTTTTTAGACTGGACTGCAAGCAACATCCATTTTAATGCAGTATTAAAAACAAATTAAAAAAAAAGCTGAAAAATTCACTTACTGTGTCTGAATTTTTCAGCTTTTTTTAAGTCCAGTTTAAAAAAAAAAAAAAATAGGAGTGGTGGGGGGGAGGCTGGTCTCATTAAGATACTTAAAATGTACTGTTTTCCAATACAAAACACTGCATTACTCACCTCATTTAGTGGGTGAGTATTCTTGTGTGCAACAAGAGATATGAGGGCAATGACAAGACCAACCAAGTCTTAAAGTAACTGAAAGGCTTATAATTTTAGTGATTAAATTGGAACTTAAAAGAAGAAACAAGTGCTATGCTTACCTTGGGTAATCATGTCTTGAAAGGTAGATTTTTCTGCAGTAGACAGGTTGCCACCCAAGGCAATATGTCCTGTTTAACCATAGCTAGAGAAAAGACACTAATCTTTCCAAGGGTATTTGTATGCAAGTGAATGTAATGAATTGAGCTATAATTCACTTGGCTCTTGGATTTCTTGCTCTGAGCAAGCAAATCTAGCAAGAACTTTCTTTATACTATGACAAACTTCATTGGTAGTTTGTTTGGTATAGTTTACATGTTATGTCAATGACTGGTAGTAAACAGATTGCTTGGTCAGATTTCTGCAACAACTGTCTAACTTAATTTTCACACTGGTCATTAAATTTGAATATGCAGGTGAAAAACCACTTGTAAAGTTATGACTTAGTTCTTTAAAGTAAATTGATTCAGAACTTGTATTTTTCAGTTCTTTTAACAACCAGTTGTTTACATACTAGTGAAATTAATATCCATCAGCCTATGATTTTTTTTTTTTTTTCTTAGTTTGGTTAGTTGACCCATTGTTGTAATGGCTGCCTGTTGCTTACCTACCCATATTAGAAATAAGTTCTTCCAGGACACAATTTTGATTTTTAATAGGCTAGCAGGTCATATTTTTTTCCTCCCTTCAAATGATCTATACTCACTTATATACACTAAGTATGGTTTGCATGCATTTATTGCTTTCTGAATACTCTGTTAGAATCTTAGACATCCATGACAGGCCAAATGTTTGTGGCTACCCTGTATTTCTCTTAAAAACAAAACACTTGTACATTCAGTTAAACTTGAATTTCTGTATGCAATAGATTAACACTCCGCATTAATATTACTTCCCTTCCACTGAATTCATTTTCAAGGCCTCTCAATTGTGGTATCCTTACTGTTAATTTCACTCAGTTGTTTCCTGTTGCCATGGGATCTAACATTGAAATTCGAGCACTATTAAGTGATCAGTCACTTTCAGTGGCAGGATAAACCATTTGTACTATTGACAAATTCATATAGTGATAAAGGTTAACCCTCAGACTTGATTATTTTATTCAGGTGAATCATGAAAATTAAAAATTGTATAAACCCGCTATTCACGTGGTTTATACATGATTAGGGAGGGGTCTCCTTTCAATAAGTCAATGTTCTGTAATTGTCTTAATGCGTCAATTATCTAATTAAAAAAAAAAAATTTTCTTCAGAATTGACTTGGCCACCTCATTCTGACCTCTCCCATTGAATTAGTATAGATTAAATTAGATAGTTCAGTCATCTTTTACAATACTTGGGAAGGCCTGCCAATTTTTCTCTCAATTTTGAAAAATTGAATGCAAAGAATTCATAACTCAGTAAATAAACCGCTTTTTCCTTATGTAGAAAACTTTGAAGTACTAGTTATTTGTATAACTAGTTAAAGATTCTTTTAACATGCTTTATATAACTTGTCTACATGCAGGGTGACTTCAAGACACAGAAGGAAGCTATTTGGGCTGTTACTAATCTAACCTCTGGTGGCACAGTTGAACAAGTGGCTCATCTTGTCCAGTTGGGTGTGATTCCTCCCCTTTCTAACTTATTGACTATTAAAGATCCTAAAGTTATCCTGGTGATCTTGGATGCCTTCATGAATATCTTGATGGTAAGTGAAATGTCTTTATTTTATTATTGGCTGCACTTATCTCTCTCTCTATCTATATATATATATATATATATATATATATATATATATATAATAATAACCCTACACATTTGTGAACCTCCTGTCTCTTCTATTTCCCCAGGCTGCTGAGAAAATCAAGCAGCATCATGCTGTCTGTATGATGATTGAGGAATGTGGTGGTATAGACAAAATTGAGGCCCTCCAGTCTCATGAAAATGAGAATGTCTACAAATCTGCCTTGGGTCTCATTGAGAAATATTTCTCTGAAGAGGTAAGAACTTTGCTTCTGTTTGTCCATATAAAAAAAATCAAGCTCTGCTTAATCGACCACTAAATTACTGCGGGACTCCGTTTACTTGTGAAAAGGGAGATAACTCAACTTTAGTGATTATCTCCCTTAATCATTCCTTTTGAGTTGTGAATTTCTAGATCTTTTTTTTTTTTTTTTTTTTCCCCTCTCTTCCAAAACCTTTTTAATTAAATCTTAGATGGCATGAGTCATGTACGTAGTTAAACATTGCTTGTATCCAAAGTTTGCCAGTTCATTTTATGATTAAAATGAACTCCTTATAGACCAGGCTTGTCAGCTTTTCCATAGTCAAATAAGTGTCACTAAAGTCTTGTCTGGGATACCCACCATAGAGGAAGGTGTATAATCTTAATCTTTCAAAATGACTACCTACTTTATCTGAAAGGCAACTGAAAACAGGGGGCCACTTTATCAAATACAAGGTTTCTGCCCATTGAGTTAGCTGAGTGTGAAGGGATGTTAACCAGCTTCTAGCTGGTTGATCCAGTCTATAATGGCAGTTATCTTAAGTGAGTTCTTGAATAAATGGCAATTGTCATTCAGATCTGTAGCTTCATTTCATTTTATTGGCATTTTGCACTCTTTCCTGTGCACCGGTGATTATACTGACAAGCAGTTGTTGGATCAGTGGAAAGCTGAGCTTTGAATGTTTACATGTGTCAACCATTCCACTTCTAAGTGATTTAGGCATGTAATAATTTTGACATTATAAAATAAACATGCCAACTAATTCTAGGGTTAAGTACAGTAACATTTTTGTTGTCTCATTTATTGATGTATTGGAATTTAAACCAAGATACAAGATAACTTTTAGTTTTTTGCTCCTCTGATATTCAGTTGTTTGTGTCCTGGTGCATTGACTTAACCAGGAGCTTGTCTTTACTTTTACTTTTAAAAGTTCAAGCTCTTGGCTAAAAAAAAAAATCTTTTAATATTCTGACTTTTTCACTTCAGGATGAAGAAGATGCTGATATTGCTCCAGTTGCAACTGAAGAGGCCTACAATTTCAAAGAAGCAAATGTGCCATATGGTGGTTTTAGTTTCTGAAAGCTTGCAAAAATTGTGTTCTTTGACTGTGGAATTTGAATGATGCATACATTATCTTTTTCTGTCTGCATTCACTACACAAAAAAACTTACCCTTTCTTTACTGTCCTCACAAAATAATCTATACTCCTGTTATTTGTTTATTCATTGACCTGTAATAAAGAATGTTCTTAGAAACTTATCTGTTCTGTGACTAAATTTTCTCCAAAAAAGACTTTTTTTTTTTTTTTTTTTTAAGGAAACCTTTAAAATTTCACTTTGAAGCAGGAAGGTGATTTGATAGGCTTTTAATGTAGGGGAACCAAAAACTAAATAGTAAGATTCACGAATTTTCAAATGTGACATCTTTCTTGGAGCTTTGAGTGCCATACATGATGCCCACTTTGGGTGGTCATGTCTCAAGAGACATGACTGACTGGGCAGATTATCCAACAGTGGACTGGTTGCCAGCCAATGCAACAGAACCCAATCTGTCCTATTTTCCCTATAATTGGGAAGGAGATGAATTAATCTTTTTTTCAAACTTATTTGTGTATAAGTAAATGCAAAGCATTCAATTGGAATTTGAACTTGGCTCTGACTTGTTCCAACTCAATATCCATTGCACCACAACACACATCCATTGCTTATTTCCAATATTCAAATAACTTGAATAAAGCAATAAATGAACACTCCAAACACCTTTGTAATCATTCAACTCTTTTGACCCTGCACTGTCCTTGTATTGACACACAAATGCTTTCCCATGTTTGTATTGCTAGCATTCTGGTGTGAATGCTAGCAGTACAGATTTCTGGCAGTGAATAGTGTCACTGCTCTTTTCTCTCTAATGGTTCTTTGAACCCTTACCTAATATATATTCCAGGGGAGATTACTCTTGAGTAGGGGGCTGTATAGAAAGTATTTCTGTCAGTTAAATTTTAAATATTTTTCTATTGCAAAATATAAAACTGCACTTATGAGTTAATCTATTGCTGTTTTTTTTTCTTGTTTTTTTTTTTCCTTTTTAGTTGGCTAATCAGTGTTTATTTTATTTTGGATCAATGAATCCATTATGTATAAATATATGGATGTTTATTAAATAGAACAATAACTCGGGTTAATACAAACTTTTTTCTTACAATTCTCTAAGTTCTATTTAAAAATTTATGCAGGACAACCTTCTCAAATATGCAAAATTAAATTTTGCAGTTCATGTTTGCTCTATTCTTAAAAAAAAAAAAAAAAAAAAAAAAACCCTGGGGTATGTTGTCCCAGAAGTTTTATCAAGTTTACTTTATATATCACATAGATTATGCACACTAACTTGTAATTAGTAACCCAGCCAGCTAATATTAGTCTCATCTATACTAGCCCTATTTATATTTACTATGGGCATGCAACTGCTTCGTGCACATTCTTTTTGATATGATCTGCTGGTTAAATACTGCCATCCATTTACATAACCTCACAAGGTTGCTGAATCTTTCCTCCCGTGTGCAGGTGATGTAATCAAGTGATTCAGAATAAGTTTGAGAACCATCTTCAAATTCCAGTCATTCATTTCTATGAAAATAGCTTTAGGAAAGGCATAAGTTCTCACCAGCTATAGATTAAATTAGCCAGTTAAACCAATATTTGCATAAATGGATTAAAATGTTTCAGCTTCAACTAAGTTAATATGAAATTTCTTTGTAATTTTACACCTTGCAAGGCCGGACAGCTACTAGTGTACAGGGATGAAGATTTTTATCTATTGCTAAACCTTCAATTCTAATCATATACAGGTGGTCCTTGACTAATGAGTCTTTTCCCATGTCATGTAAGTTGGTGTTTTTTATATATATATATATATATATATAAAAAATGAAACTGCTTCTATGAAACTGCTTCTATATTACCAGAGATGTTATCTATTTGGGACTCAAAACAAATCGAGTTATTCAGCAGTATAATTTCTTGGTTTTGTTTATTGGGCTGCTTTTAGCCTTCAATTCAGACCCAGATACTAAGTGGGTAGAGCAATCACTGAATTACAATTTCAAATGTTTAATTTGGTTTTCCAGTTGTTTCTAGTCCTTTAAAACTGAAAGGAAAAATAAGTGGAAATGGTTCATTTTTACTTATGCTACTTGACTAATAACAGCTAAGAAATTAATACTAATATTTCTACAATTGGGTTTTTTTTCTTTTTTTTTTTAAACCACACCCACTCCCAGTTAGTAACTCCTTTATTGCGTTCCTAAGTGAAATGAGGAAAACATTGACAGGAAAGAACAATATTGCACTAAAAAAAAAATTTATAAGTTCAAAATTGATTGGAAAGTCACTTATGGTTTTTAACTGGATCTGTCACCTTTTCTGTCAGATAGTAATGCCAAATGTTTAACAATGGAAATTTTCTGTGAATGAAGGACTCTTAGATGCAAGATATGTGAGCAACCAGGCAATTTGAGAATGTAAAGATAGTTGAAATTTCTAAGGAATGTAAAGATAGTTGAAATTTCTAAGGCATGTAATGAAAGAGGACCTGGAAAATGACACACCTGAGACAGGAAAGCAGTAGAATAAGACCTGCCACTTTAAGATGTCTCTCACACTTGCCCCAGGGGATGAAAGTATTAGATCCAATGGTTTGAGTTCAATACCTGATAACAGCAGTGGTAAACAAAACTTAAGAGTTGAATTAAATGTAGATAAGTGAGGCACAACTCATGGAACTTGAACCATCGATCAAAACTTTGTGGTTGAAATAATGTTACCAACCATACAGTTAAATGACCAAATACATTTCATCTATAGCTGAAGCCATGAAATTTAGATTTTGCTTTTATAATCAATAGGTTGAGGCTAAACAAAATCCACCAATGTTGTTTTTTTTTTTTTTTTGGCGGGGGGGGGGGTACATGAGATGATTCTCTAAGCATAGCTTAGACCTGTCACAAGACTGAATGTAGGGGATACCCAGTGAAGATTGAGCTTGCGACTCAATTCGTGATTCTAGCAAGACAAGCTTCCTAACCATTACACTGCATAGAGGTGCCCAATATATACTGAGACGACAAAATAAGACTTCTTTTTAAGTTTTTTTTTTTTTTTTTTTTTTGTCTGGTTATGATGCATGTTATGCTAGAAATGTGTGTTGTGGTGTAAAGGATATCAGCTAAGAACAAAAAATACAAGAGCCGAGTTCAAATTCCAGTTGAATTTGTTACATTCACTTACGCACAAATACGCAAGGGGAAAGGTATTCAGTTTTTTTTTTTTTTTTTTTTTTTTTTTTTTTTTTTTGTGCTGGATGAAATGAAAGATCCGAAGTAATGTCCAGATGTAATTACACCTGTAAATCCATCTTAGGATCATACAAACCTAGACAAAAGTATTTTAAGATCCTTAAGTAACTCCCTAATTTTGAAAACTTTTGGTTTAAAAATTTCCAGTTGTGCATTTTGAAAAACATTGGAAAATTAGTTATAAATTGCCTGAAGATATAGAAAGGTTGAAGCCAAGCCTACATTGCCAAAATAAATTATTTCCAAATGAAAAGAAAAAATATATATATATATGACTAATTTAAATATTACAAAATGCTGTTGATAAAAATTGAACATTTATTATGTTATGCATTAAAGGAAAATTTCCATACTAAAAAATGTGTATCACATTTACTGTTATGAAAGTGCTTTCATTTTTTATTTTATTTTTTTTTAATTTTTTTTTGTTTGTCTTCATGGTGTCTTCAGTTGAAAATGTTTCTGGTTCAAAATGATTCTTTCAAGAGTTTAGTGAAAGACTTTATCACTTATTAGTTTGAAAATGTAATCCAGTAGATATGGAAGAACCTTTTATTTTTGCCCCACTAACTTTTGGTAAACTGAACAATATTTATTGGCTTACGTCAAATGTGCGTTGTGCAGTGGATATCAGCTTGGAATGGAAAATTGAAGAAAACTGTTTGAGTTACTATTGTATTGGTTGCATTCACTAATGCACAAATACCGTTGGAAAAGATATCAATCCAGCTATGGGTTAAATAGCAGGACAGATTGGGTTCTATAGTTTTGGTTGGCAACCAGTTTACTGCAGAAAGTAATGGTAACCTACTGTGGGGAAAATCTTCTGGCTAGTCAGTTATGTCTCCTTCAAGACATGATCACCCAAGCATGTATATGGCATTTAACTAACTGATCTGGATAAAAGAATCGAATAGCATGACAGACTGGGTTCTATAGACTTGGTTGCAACCACTCTACTGCAGAAAGAAATGGTAACCTATTGTAGGGAAAATCTGCCCAGTCTTTCATGTCTTGAAAGAGACATGATCACCAACTTTGTCTCCCATAGGACAATTAACTGACTGATATAAAATTGGAATCAGTCGATGTTAAGATTGTTGGATTCAAACAGGCTCAAAACTTATTCATATTCTGTACAAGATTAACTTGTGAAAATAAAAACTTCTAACATCCCGTAAATGGGTTCTACAGTGTAACCCTGATATAAGAGTTGTCAGGACCGGATAAAAGTTCTCTTATATCCGGGTTTGGTCTATTTTATATACATTACCACAGGCTCTAATTTGGGACCAGAAAAAATCTCTCTTATATCAGGGTCTCACTGTATTTAAAAACAGATTGATTGTGACATTTTAATTTTTACAGGACATCCTTATTTCAACCACTTTAAATATTCTAAATGAAAAATTTACGGCCCATGTTCCGGGATGGTTTGAATAAAGACATCCTGGTTGGCTAGGTTTATTTATTTATGTCCAACAGAACATGCAAGGTGTTAAATTTAATTGTATATATCTGGTCAAAGCAAAACTTAAGTTCTATATTTGTTTATTTATATTTCCATGTACAGTAAACATGCACCACCACTAATGTTTCAAATTTGTAGCTCAAATTCTGGAAAATGTAATTCTCTGATAATTAAATAAAACCATTCTTGATACAAGCAACACTTCACATATCATAGTGAAAAGACATCAACCTGCAGCAATGGGTCTGTTGAGGTATCCTTCAACCTTCATTTCTCTACAGTATTTAAATTATTTGGACTATTGTCCCCATCTTTGTTGCCATTTGTACGACATTTCAGACGTACACTCTGGCTTTCTAGGTGCTTTACTACATTCAGAATGATATACCTCAGTGATTGGAAGAAAAGGTTCGGTTTGAAATTCCTAGCACCTGAAGAAGGCCAGAGCATACAATGACTGAAGTGTCATACAAATGGCAACAGAGATGAGGACAATAGTCTGAATAATGTAAATACTGTACATACTACCTCATCTCAGAAATACAAATTCATTTATTTAATGGTAAAGTAGACTCTGACAACATGTCTAAAACTGGAAAAAGCTTTAACATTCCCAAAAAAGATAAAAATGCAAGTCAAATTTTTGTTTTCACTACACAAAGGAATTGAACTCTGTTTTTATATCTTGTTTTTTTTTTTTTAATAATTTCATCCTAATCAAGGCAATAAAGCCACTAAGACACAAGGGCATTACTGAGTGTGAAAGAATAAGAAAAAAAATTATTAAGGGGCAAGGACAATAAAAGAAGAGGAATCAAGAAGGCAGAAGGTAACAATTGATATTGCTTTAAAATTTTTGAAAAACAAACTTGGCTGGAAAGCATGGAGCCAAAAGAAAGTTCCATAGTCAACAAGTGTCAGAAAAGAAACTGAGCATAGAACAAACAGTTAAATCTAGTTAGCTCAACGGTAAAATGATGAGACCTTATTGCCAATCTAGTACTGCTTTTAAATTCATAAGGTTTAGGTATCTTAGAGGAACATAATATTTATTTTGCAAAGACAAAAATGTGGCACAAGTCCAAAAGTGGGGGTAAGGGAAGGCTGGTCTTGAATGTGTCTTATCTTAACCTTAGCTAGCCACAATTACTGACCCAAACATACCACAGTATTTCTTACACCAAAACAACACATTCTTACTTCAACCACCATAATACCTCATAGTCTCCATGTAGTTTTAACTAGTTCCCATATGTACAATTTGTCTGATGGTGGGCAGGGGATATAAAATAACAACATAATAAAAATGAAGCCCTAATGAATTATTACAATGATTACAATTTTTATACTAGAAAAGTAATAAAATAATCCAAAGTTCATCTGCAGCCTCATCATGAAAGTATTTAAAGAAAAGGTGCAGGTAGGCAGCATTATGGCAGTGGGAAAGTGACTGAGACCAAGATACCTGGTCAGGATCAATAACATTACAGACTCTTTGGATATTATCAAGGATCTCTAAATATATAACATGAGCACCAGATCATATGTAGTAGCAATATTCGAAGCAGGGATGAATGGTCCTTGTTTTATGTTTCTTTGACACAAATTCTATAACCTAACATTTAAAATTTTTCCAGCTATGAAATTTTAATTACTTTCATTATTCCTTGTCCTCTCTATAATAAAGACCATTGTGTATTTATATATATATATATATATATATATATATATATATATATAATGTGTGTGTTTTTTTTTCATTTGTAAATGAGTTATTACATGACCTAGGTTTCTATTATGAGTGGTGATTTCAGGCGATTTGCAAGAACTGATTTTACCGTTTACCTTTTTATTAAGAACACTCACATAACTGGTTTTATTTGAACGCTCACGTGATGGGGAATTTTGAACATGTAATTTTAAAAATTACAAGAAATTATAACATTTTCATCCATGGTTGTATGTTACCTGAGCATTCTTTAAAAAAAACAGTAAAATCAGTTATTGCAAACCTAGGTAATAATTTGTAATAACTCATTTACAAATGAAAAATATTCAAAAGTTCTACAATTTGATTGTATTGAACACTTTTTAATACAAATGTACACTGGTCTAATTTTATTATGAACAAAAACTAAGTAATTAATCAATCAATATATATATATATATATATATATATATATATATATCTTAACTGTCACAGTCATGGAGACACAGACAATAGCATGTCAGCACAGTTCATTCTTTTTTACTACCAGTTGTTAAACCTCTTGCTGCATGTTTGCTCTTTAACAGTGCCTTATTATTTTATTTGTTTGCAATAATTATGTCATTGAGTAGTGAAGAGTATATATATATATATATATATATATATATATATATTATAATAAAGACCAGTGTGTGTGTGTGTATGCATGCATATATAGTATTTACATTATTTGAAGTATTGTCCTCATCTTTGATGCTATTTGTACGATGTTTTGGCTGTTGTATGCTCTGGCCTTCTTCATTCTCGAAAATGCTAGGAATTTCAAACTGAACTCTTGATTGTGATCACTAGGGAATATCATTCTCATCCCTTGTGTACTAGTGCCTCTTTTGGAAATCATGATTTATCTCCCTGTAACCCAGTAAGTTACTTGTTCACCACTGCTGTAGCCTGGTACTGAACTCACAACTTGTTGGGTCAAGTCACAGGAACTAACCAATGTCTATATCCTTAAGGGCACATGGCCCAGAAAAAATATATATCCCTCCTGTCACCCTCAGGGAGGTGGGTTTCGATTATTTTGTTTTTTTTCTTATGTCTTAATGTAAGAAACTCAGTAGCCAGAACATAAATATTTATGTTGCCTTCATTTTAGATGCCATATTGATATATATATTTTGGTGTCTTTTTTTAACGGTATAGGCCAACTCTTTCTTGAATAAAATCTCCCAACAATGAGTGTACAACATTTTCATAAGTTTTTGCAACATGCACTGAAGGTAATAATTGTCTTATGTCAGTTGCTAATCGACTTAACGCACCCAAAATGTTAGGAACTTTGTAATCTTCCACTGTAAGCTGACTCCTTAGTATTCGGCTAACTGCCAACTAATATCAACTGCCTTAGTCCAACTATGTCCAAACTGGAACTAACTAATAGTTCTACTGAACTTCAATAGAACTCTCTGGAACTTCTAAGAAATCCTAAGAACTTCCTAAGGACTTCTCGAGTTAACTTCCTGTTAACTCTTATTAATATAGGAGGGAGAGTCCATTATCTGAAGAATAGGTGTGTTTCACCATAACACATTGCCACTAATGTTCCGAAAATGTAATTCTCCAATAATTAAATGAAAGCCATTCCTGATACAAGCAACACTTCACATATCACAGTAAAATGATGTCAACCTGCAACAATCGGCCTGTTGAGGTATCCTTAAACCTCTATTTATAACTAAAATGTAGCCCATATTTTTTCTTCAGGATGTAGGCGATCATGGCCTTCCAAATCTTCCTATCCATGGCAGCTCTTAATATCTTTTGCTTTGATATTTCTCCAAAACCCTGCTCTGCCATCCATTTGCTTAAGCCCATCAAGTATGTCATGCACTGTTTTCTTCTGTCTTTCTTTCCCTCTATCCACCCTGTGAGTATCAGATTCTCTAAGCCCTTTGTTCGCATTACATGTCCCAGAAACTTCAGCTGTCTTTTCCTGATGTTAAGTAAAAGTTTCTTTCATTTTCATTCTTTCTAAATCTTTGTCATTGCTCACACGTTCATTCCACAGTATCCTCAGTTTCCTTCTGTAGAAGACAACACACTACCACTTCTTATAAAACTAGAAAAACTAATTCAGATTTGTCCTAATTTCTGTGCAAGTGAGGCTCATATAAATATGCAAGCATGCAACAAATCTAAAAAAAGACAAAACAGAGTCTCGGGCAGTCATAGTTAAAGTATCTGCAAAGAAAGGTATGACATTGAAGTAAATCCATGAGGTCATTGTATAGACACTTGATGAGGGCTCCCAATCCTATGCAACTGTGAAGACGGTTGTGGAATTAAAGCAGGTTAGGGGCAACACAGATGATGACCCTTGGTCAGGTCATCCAAAAATCTTAAACACAAGATGATGTCAGTCATCAAAAGATTTTGGATGTTTTACTGTCCAGCAGATAGCTAAGTCTATAGTTATGTTTTGATCCGTGGTGTCTTAGCTGTGATTTTGAGGATGAGCAAACTGTCTACAAGATGGATCTCAACAATGATGACACCAGAGAAGAAGCTGGAAAAAGTTGATCAGTTACCTATATTGGACACACTACTACCTTCTTGAGAAGATGCCTTACATGTCACTTATCAAACCAAAGTGCCATAAAAAAGATTTATTAACATATAATTTACAAAAAGACGTAAGGAAAATTCTGATCAAAAACACAAGAAATATAGCTGAACATTTTTGTAATGATAAAATACTACCACTTCTTATAAAACTAGAAAAACTAATTCAAATTTATGTCTTAATTCCTGTGCAGGTGATGCCTATACAAAGGTGAGGGGTGTGTGATAAATCCCCAAAACAGTGTCCTGAGCAGTTGTAAAGTATCTGCAAAAAAGGTATGACACCCAAGTAAATCCTTGAGGACAGGATACTGACACTTGTTGAGGGCTCAACTTACTATGCTACTGTGAAGTAGTGGGCTGCCAAATTCGACAGGCAAGGTCAGCACAGAAAATTACCTTCAGTTCAGGTCATTCACAAACCTCATCACTGATGAAAAAGTTGATGCTATTCATTGCATGGTTTTGGATGGCAGACTATCAGCAGATGGCTAAGTCCATAGACATTAGTTCTGGTTTGGTCGTTAATGTTTTAACTGAGATCTTGAGAATGAGCAAGCTATCTGCAAGATGGAATGCTGACATCAAAGCAGAATCTGAAAAGGGTTGACATTTCCAGGATACTTCTGACTCGCTTTAAGGCTGATCCTGAGAATTTCCACCACAGCTTAGTAACTCAAGATGAAATCTAGGTTCACTACTTTGAACTTGAACCAAAGATTCAAAGCAAACAGTGGAAATACTGCACCCACAAAAAGTTCAAGCAGGCAGTATCTGTTGTTAAAATGATAATTTTTTTTAGGGATTCTGAGGTTGTAATGATGATAGATTCCCTGGGAAAGGTAAAACTATTAATGCATAAGAATTAAGACAGCAGAAGGATGTAAACAAGTTGAAACATATAGGGAGGCTGAGGGCAAGTGGATTCTTGCTCCAGGATAACACACCCTTTCACACTGCTCAGGCTGCATGAGCTCAACCAGCCAACTGTGGCATTAAATTGTTATCCCATCCCCCTTACTCAACAGACTTTGCTCCATCTGACTTCTTTTTGTTATTTAAACTCAAATCTCACCTCACTATTCTGGAAAATAATGATATCATATCTGTCCTATTATTTAACCCATAATTGGAGGGAAGAGATGGATTAATATCCTCCCGAAGGGTATTTGTGTGTAAGTGAATGCAGGCGTACTATATTGAAAAATACTGAAAAGCTGTTTTGTTTCTCCAACTCCTGAGTGAGGCTGAGAACGTTTTGACTTACTTATATAGTGACAGTTCTTTTTTTTTTATCTGCTTCTTATGCTATTGGAATTCAAAGTTGTTTGTTAAATGTTTAAAACAAATACATATTTCTGTTTTACATATTACAGTCAAGGAGTTAAATCCCAAGTCTCGCTAGGATTTTCTTATAACTACAAATACATAGAATAGAAAAATGAACATTTGCAAATTTTAAACTTCCTATTTTGTATTCGAGAACTGTGGAAAACAAACACAAGTTTTTGTCCAAAATAAATGAACAGTATTGGGATTAAAAAGGATTACAGTTAAAAGGGAGCAGCTGTTGATATTGTTAAATCTCATGCTACATTGAGCCCATGAGAGCCACTTGGTCCCTCCAGCTCTCACACTCTTGGTAGAGTGTTGGAATATCCTCTAGTGCTAAATTGATCTTCTGGGGGCACTTGTGGAAATGTCCTTCCAGTGTCTGTGTCATCTACTACAAGATCATCCTCAGTCAGCAGAGGTAGTTTTTTTTTTTTATTTCACCCCAATCAAAACTATAAAGATGCAAGAGTGTTAGACAATATGAGTTTGAACTGGTAGGTAACTCTAGTGAGTTGGTCATTAGGTCATCGCAGGACATGATTAAACCAGTGAACATGGTCAGTCAGTAAGCAGCCGAAATATGGTTCTACAGAAGGATCTGTGGATATCTTGGACTGAGCATGCAAGCAACGATGAGGTGTTTGAAAGAATGGCGACAAAAAGGAAATTGATACTGAGTATCAGGAAGAGACAACTGAAGTTCCTGGGACATGCAATGAGGAAAGAAAGCCTGGAGAACCTGATACTGACTAGTCAGATAGAAGGAAGGAGAGACAGAGGAAGGCAGCGGATAACATATTTGCAGGGTCTGATCAGGTGGATGATGGAACGGGGGTTGTCAGGAGCAACAGGAGCAAACATACTAAGAGCCACAAGGGATAGGGAGACATGGAGAACTATGATCGCCTACGTCCTGAAGGGACAGGGCACATGGAAGAAGAAGAAGAAGGTTGCCATTCCTTTCTGTGATAGACTGGTTGCCAGCCAAAGCTATAGAACCGAATCTGTCCTATTATTTAACCCATAACTGGAGGGAAGAGATTGATTAATACCTTTCCCAAGGGTATTTGTGCGTAAGTGAATACAAGAACCCAATCTGTCCTGCTATTCAACCCATAGCTGAAGGGAGGAGAGATAGATTAATACTTCTTCAATTTCTCAACTGCATTTTAATCCTTAAATCCTTGATACCATAGTGAATAGTTCTGAACAATTACAGAAAGGCATAGGGAAGCCACATTATGATTTTAGAAAGTCCAAATGCCAGGTCAGGACTGATGATATTGCAAATTCTTTGGAATTTATAAATAATCTCTAAATATTCTGCAAGAGCACAAGACCCTATGTGGCAACAATATTCAAAATATGGAGGAATGGTAGACCTATAAAATATCTAAATCTAAACTTATTTATAAATGGAACTTTGTCTCTGTGTGTCCGTTACATATAGACTCCGAAACGGTTGAACCAATTTTCTAGAAAATGTACACAGTTGTACTATAAGCGTCTGCGAGGGTTCTTAGCAAGGTTTTGTGTCGAGGTACCCACGATAAATATCAAAACTCAATAATCGAAAAAATCGGGTTATAGAAGGAGTGGTCTGATTTTAATCAAATTTGATACACTCATAGACAAAGTCATAAAAAATGATATTCAGAAGTTTCAAGGTTGCAGTTCTTACAATAGTGCAGAAAATCGATAATATATATATATATATAAGGCAAGATGTTTGTGTATGTGTCTGTTTATCTGCATGTATATCTGTATTTTTTTCAGCCCTTTTATTTTAGTTTTTGATTTGGGTTTGGCTATAAGTAGGTATAATTGTAGTTCTTAGTCTCAGCCATGATACCATTTACTCAGAGGACTTGTTTAGCCTTCAAAATTCAGTTTACGACAAAAAAAACTTATTTGATATCGATACCAGGAAATCAAAATTTGACTTTCATCCATTCATTTTTCTTTCGGTCTACGGTTTCGCTTTAACTGGAAACAACTATTGCTTTTTAGTCTTTCGTGCAACGTCCAAAGAGTCTGAGCTCCAGGACCATGGATTAGTCTTAAATATTTCATTACACCCCAGCAACGCCGAGCTATACTGCTAGTATAAAATAGGTTCTGGAGAGAGCAATTATTAAACATGACTCAGTGAACCAATTTCTCAGCAGCTGACCTATTAATGCATTCAATATAATCTTCCCATGTCATGTTAGAAGAGAATATTAGCTCAAGAAGTTGCAATGAGTCACTCTCCATACAGATTTTTATTTTCTTTCTTGTCGTACTAATTCTAGCTCAGTAAAAGCAGTGGCGACCAAAAAGTTCAAATATAAATGTCAA
The DNA here is from genome assembly GCA_037127315.1 of Ascarosepion bandense. Taxonomy (NCBI): domain Eukaryota; kingdom Metazoa; phylum Mollusca; class Cephalopoda; order Sepiida; family Sepiidae; genus Ascarosepion; species Ascarosepion bandense. Next base: position 1,546,592 of record JBBBDQ010001657.1, on the reverse strand, counting down.
ACTAATAAACATTTTTCTTGTTTAAAATAAAAACAATATATTCTCACAAATGTTATACTTCTTAGAAGATGTATATATGTGTGGGTGTGTGTTTAAATACTTTTAAGTGCTGCCAGTAGTGTCAAAATTACATGCTGAGCAGCAGCTGATCAGGAAACAGAAAACATGAGAAATGAGGTGATTTTCTAAGCGCAGCTTAAATGTGGCACAAGGCCGAGAGTATTGAGCACCCATTACTCAATTGTAATGATTCTAGCGAGAAAAGCTTACAAACCATTACATCACATTGAGATGCCCCCCCACCCCCCAAAAAATGCGAAAAGAAGAGTTTTTAAACCCCACTACTTTTTTATGTTAATACAAAGTTACTCTAGTCACGTGACTATATACCCACGTTTCTGATTATTTTAATGCATAAAATCTCCATAAGAATAGATATATATTTAAAGACAAGACAAGGCTTGATTTTATGCTATTAAAAAGTTATTTACCTTTGAAGTGTTTTCTTTTTCTTTTTACTGAAGAATATTTTTCTTAATTTCTTAATTTCACACCGTCTATTCCGATTCATTTTTATAATCGTTTCAACCACAAGCAAAGCAGTACTGCCACTGGTGTGCAGAGGGTTACAATGAGAGAAGGGGGAAGAGAGGAAAAATACAGATGTCGAAGAAAGGATAAGAGAAAGATGAGAGTCAAGAAGATAGAAGATGGCAATTGACGTTGCATTTAAACTTTTGGAGACTGTAGCTATCAGGAAAGCAGGTATACGGAAGAGTCTCATAGGCGGCAAGTGTGAGAAAAGAAACTGTTGAGTAGAAGTGCCGATTACATTTGCCTATTTTGACAGTAAAATGGTGGAACCTATTTGCAAATCTAGCGACACAAGTAAATTCATGTGGACGGGGCAGAAGGGAATGAACCTCGTCAGAGCAGAAGCCGTGAAAATATTTGTAGAAAAAAACAGGGAAGTCAATTTCTGTCGGTGAGAAAGTGACTGAAATCGAGATGCCAAATAGGCATTGATTCAGTCAGTTAAGTGCCATACGTGAAAAACGACGATCCGTAGTGTGAAACCGCGGTAGGTTTTGGCTCGCTTTAGATTTTTTTGTATATATATATATATATATATATATATATATATATATATATGTCTGCGGATGACTATATATATATTCAAATAAATACACAGCCGTCATTATTATAATAGAGAGGCTTGTTATGGAGATTTAATAAAGTATTCAAACCACAGCGCCGAGTATTAGTGCAAAGCAATTAATATAACAACCTTATGTTTTATAAGCATTGAAGAAAATAGGGGAATAAAAAGTGCGTGAACCAAAAGCACAAACGAATATATAAAATAATTTGCATAGGTTTATTAAGATTACTGAAAATACCTTTTAGAGGGAAATCCGCAAGTGCCGTTCTTCAGAGGGCAATGAAAAACAGGTTAACTGACGAAATCTGTAATATTTATCAGCTTCATATTTGTGTTGTTGCTACCGCTAAATACGAATTAAGACAAAAAAAAAACAAAAAAAAACAAACAAAAAAACAAACAAAAACAAAAAAAACAAAAACAAAAACAAAAAAACAAACAAACAGAAAAACTAGGAACAAGTTTAAAAAAAGGAGAGAATGACAATAAACAGAGATAAATTTCAATTTGTTTGTGATAAAATATAATTTAAGGTACTAAATTTAAAAAGATGGTATTGCACCAAATCCAGTCTTAATTAAGAAAATTTCAGAGATATCTACAACTTAAAAAATAAAAAATAAAATCATTTTTAGGATTTGTTAAATTTTTTTTTATAATAGATCAGTCATTTAAGTACCATACGTGATATACGCTTTGGCGATCATGTCTTGAAAGAGACATGAATGACCAGGCAAAAAATTTTCCCGCGGTAGGTTGTCATTATTTTCTACGGTAGACTGGTTGCCAAACAAGGCTACAGAACCCAATCTGACCTGCTGTTTAATCCATATCTGGAGGGAAAAGAGACGGATTAATATCTTTCCTAATGGTATTTGCAAGGAAGGGAATGTAACCAATTAAACGGGAATTCGAACTCGGCTCTCCGATATCTGGTTCCATTGCACCACAACGCTTCCAGCGTACGTTCTGAATTATTCTGATATCTTTCAAAATATGGCAACATTTGCCATGCTCTATTGAAGCCATTTTTCTTCGCGTTCATTACTAACTTTTTACGTTGACTTTCTTGCTTTCTAAAAAAGTTTTTGACTGAACTGTCACGAACTATTTGTTGTATGGCAGTCAATGCTGGACAATTTCCTCAAAGATGAAAAAAAAAAAAAAAAGACGTAAAGCAACAGAAATGTGCCTTTACAGAAAGATGTTGAGGATACCATGGATCGAACATGTGAACGTAGACAGCATTTTTATCTACGCTGTTTAAAAACCCAAAGAATATGGTCTGCCACCAGATTATTCAAAAATAAAAAAACAAAATACATTTGTCTGTATTTTTGAGATGAGTTAGTATTTACAGTATTTACATTATTCGGACTATTGTCCTAATCTTTGTTGCCATTTGTACAACGTTTCGGACGTTGTACGCTCCGGCCTTCTTCAGGTGCTAGGAATTTCGAACTGAACCCTTTATTACAATCACTGGGGTATATCATTCTCATTCCTTGCGTAGTAGTAATGCCACGATTGGAATTATCTTCCTTTAACCCTGCAAGTTACTTGTTCACCACTGCTGTAGTCTGGTATTGAACTCACAACTCTAAGAGTCAAGTCAGAAACTAACCAACGTCTATAACAAAAATGTCGTACAAATGGGAACAAAGATGAGGACAATAATCCCAATAATGTAAATACTGTAAATATTATCTCATCTCAGAAATATAGACAAATATTAATTGGTTTGTTTTTTACGACTGATCAACCTTTTACAGGTTATTTAAAACCAGAACATTTTTTAGATTGTAACAATTTTCTGAATATAATAATGATTTACTGATACAAGTCCTACTATTTGACCCATAGCTGGGAGGGGAAGAGGTGGATTCATACCTTTCCCAAGGTTATTGGCGTTTAAGTGATTATAACGAATCCAACCGGAAATCGAACTCGGTTCACTAATTTCCGTCTCTGTCGTTATTCATTAAAACAGCTGCAAATCCAAAATAAGTAACTGTCATTTCCAAGTGCTCATCTATCTAAGTACAGACCTGACTAAGTACTTAACTTCGGTAATTATACGAGAACCGATGTTTAAACTTGATATGAGCGTAAAGTGATATCATTTGGAAGAGTCTAAATGATGAATATGCAATAGAACCGTACATTCAGAACAGATACTACACAGTCATTCTGAGGTTCTTTTTTTTTTTTTTGCTCCCGTTTCCTATTGTAGTCTTTCCTCTCCTACGTGGTTTTTTGCACGCAACTGCATGCTTGAAATTATTCTCATTTCTCTTAAGCCTATCATTAACACAGGATAGTTTATGAACGTGCCTTTCAGAAAGTTTGACATTGTAAAATCTTGACAGCACTCCACGCTGTTAAATAAACAATTTAAAATTTGTTTTTTACTGATGAGAATAGAAAGAAAAATAGTTTCTGAGAATTTTGTGTACGATATTATTTTCTTGCGAAAATCTAGACACAGAATTCTAATAAGGAAAGTTCATATTTTTTAGGTCAATAGCCATCTTTATAAATAGATTTACTTTCATAAACATTTAAGTTTTTTTTATTACTGATGGTTTACAATACCCTGAGATTAGAAGATATGATTTAACAGAGGACGAAATCCGAACGTTCATTGCGATAGCGAACTTTTACTTCTGTGTATAAATACAGATGATAGAGTTATGATAAAATACACCGAAAGGAAACTACGAGACCTCCTACAGAAAGTAGCTAAAGAAAGCGAAAAGAAAAGGCTATATATAAACTACAAGAAAATTGAATGCATCGTCATCAATAAAAAGCGTAGCCCAAAATGCCAACTGCAGGTCAGGGATACTAAAATCAAGCAGGCACAGAAATTTAAGTACCTGGGAAGTATTCTAACAGAGGACGGAAAGTGCGACACTGAGATCCGAAGGCATATTAGGATGGCCAAAGATGTATTCCGAAAGCTAAGCAGAGTATTAAGAAACGGGAAAAATTTCGTTGAAAACAAAGAAAAAAGTACTGGATTGTTATATGATGTCTGTCCTTCAATATGGCAGCGAATGCTGGACAATCTCATCAAAAATGAAGGAAATGAACCGAAATGTGGTTCTACAGAAGGATGATGAGGATACCGTGTATTGAACATGTGAGCGACGAGGTTTTAGAGAGGGTGGAAGCAAAAAGGAAACATTTATTTAACATTAGGAAGAGAGAGAGCTGAAGGTACTGGAACCTGTAATGAAGAAGGAGGGCTTAGAGAATCTGAGACTCACGGGACAGCGAGAGGGAAAGAGAAACAAGGGAAAGCAATGCATGATATACTTGATGGGATTGAGCAAGTGAATGGCAGAGCAGAGTTCGGGAAGGGTAACAAGAGAAAGGGTGTTAAGAGTACAAGGAATAGGGAGATGTGGAAGGCCATGATCTCATACGTCCTGAAGGGACAAGGCACATAGAAGAAGAAGAAGAAGAAGAAGAAGAAGAAGAAGAAGAAGAAGAAGAAGAAATTCTTTTTTCAAAATAAAATCGTTACATTTACTTCCAGAGGACGGAACACATTGGCTAAGATAAACATGAACCTTCGTACTTCAAAAACGAAAAAAAAAAACCCCCCAAAAACCCCAAAAAACGAAATGTTTTCCATTGGCACTGCTGTTATTTTGATTACTTTAGTTATTGCCATATTTGTACGCCCCGGCCTTCTACAGGTGACTGGAATTTTTAACAAAACCCTTTATTTCGTTCACTGGGGTAGATTGTTCTCGTTCTATGAGTCATGCCACTTCCGGATGTCTTAGTTATCTTCATTTAATTCAACTCCCTAAGTTTTTGTTCGCCACTACTGTTGCCAGGTATGGAACTCAAATCTCTTTGGGTCAAGTCAGTGGATCCAACGAAAACATTTTATCTACTTTCAGTCGATAAAAGTGGCCCATCTATAGTAAGTACTAATTATCAGTTTTACTTACCTTCACTCTCTCGGCAATGTTTGTTACAAACAAAACAAACATGAAATTGAATTTATACTTTTTCTTTGTTCTTTGAAAATTTACAATAAAAATATTAGTCACTATTTGATGCAGTAGATATCGGCCTGGAATGAAAAATTGGAGAGCCGAGTTCGAATTCCAGTTGAGTTCCCTTCATTCACTTACGCGCAAATACACTTGGGAAAGGTATTAATACGTTTGTTCTCCCTCCAGCTATGGGTTAAATAGCAGAACAGAATGGGTTCTGTAATATTGGTTGGCAAAAAGTCCACCACAGACAGAAATGAAAACCTAGTGCAGGAAAACATTCTACCCAGTCAGACATGTCTCTTTTAAGACATGATCACCCAAGCATGTATCACGTATGACACTTAACTGACTGATTAGATTGTTTATTCATACAAATAATTTTATATTTTCAATATTGTTAAAATGAAAAAACAACTACCGAGCAATGTTTATCATTCATCAGTTTGTAATGGCATAAATATGAAAACAATGTTTTTCATGATGAGGAAAGAGTGCTCAGAAAATTTGCTACTCATAGGACAGATTGAAGTCAAGAGAGACAGGAACAAATAACACATAACCTATCTAATGAGATTAGTAAATGGATGACAAAACAGGGATTTGGAGAGATAAAAAGACAAAAAATTAAGAAGTGCCTTAAAGCAGGGGTCAGCAACCTTTGCTATGTGCCAAATTAGGGTTTTAAAATCATTCAGTGTGTCAGCAGCATACGTATTTTTATACAAGCCAAGGTCAATATATCTGTTCTACAACCCACGTCTATTGAACAGGTGAAGAGACTCATCCCTTGTTTCCTGTTTAGGATGCGGTTTCCGGTTTTCTCTTTTCCAATCTTCTCACTTTTTTTTTCAATTGGAGTAGATAGACTAAACTATCGCCCGGTTCACACTCCACTCATGTCTATTGAACAGGTAAAAAGGATCACCCCTTGTTCCTTGTTTAGGATGTCGTTTCCAGCTTTCTCTTTTCCAATCTTTTCACTCTTTTTTTTTATTGGAGTAGATAGACTAAACTAATGCCCGGTTCACACTCCATCCACGTCTATTGAACAGGTGAAGAGGCTTTCTCTTTTCCATTCTTTTTACCCTTACGTAGCCCCCTGCGCATCAGTGGCGTTACCGCTTTGCTTGGGGTGATATGATTAAAAAAAAACAAAAAAAAACAAAGGTTTGTCTTTTCATCTTGTATTTGAATCTTAGTGAGGTATTTAGGAAAATCACTCCTGTCCTAAAACTGTTGCACACTACCGGTAGTGTGTAAAAGTGTTAGCACAGGGGTGATTTTAAACTTTATTTTGATGCCTTGTAAAAGATAAAATAGTTCTTGTCCTAATACTTTTGCACAGGATTGTATATAGACACTGTATATACGCAGACCAATGGAAATTACTTGGCGTGCCACGTATGGCATGTGTGCCCTAGGTTGTCCACCCCTGCTTTAAAGGACAGGGAATTGTGGAGAACCATGTTCGCGCACGTCCTGAAGGGACATGGCACATAGAAGAATAAAATTTGCGGATCAGATTTTGAAAGAAGAAATTGAATGAACATGTCGTCTTTTGATGGAAATAAACATTCAGAAAGTAAAGTTCATATTGTTTTTTATCTTTGTTCCGAGTCTTCTGTTACACAATTGTGGACTGTAATGGAATGTTGAAGCGTGTTGTCCATTATCCTCTGGTGTATCCTAAGAAATATTTGTTTCTCGTCTAGAATATCCATCAGTCCAGAAAATAAGAAAATTATTTAAAAAAAACAAAAACAAAAACAAAAAAAAACGCAAGAGACTTAAACACAATAACTTGTCAGTTGCTTTTAACGAAACTTGTATAAGAGAGAAATTGCTGCTCAATTACACAAATATACAGGATGAGTCAAAATTATGTTAACACTAGTATGAGAGGAATTATTTCATCAGTCACCATCTGTCCACCAGAACAGCGATTAACAAATACAGATGTTAACACTAGTATGAGAGGAATTATTTCATCAGTCACCATCTGTCCACCAGAACAGCGATTAACAAATACAGATGTTAACACTAGTATGAGAGGAATTATTTCATCAGTCACCATCTGTCCACCAGAACAGCGATTAACAAATACAGATGTTAACACTAGTATGAGAGGAATTATTTCATCAGTCACCATCTGTCCACCAGAACAGCGATTAACAAATACAGATGTTAACACTAGTATGAGAGGAATTATTTCATCAGTCACCATCTGTCCACCAGAACAGCGATTAACAAATACAGATGTTAACACTAGTATGAGAGGAATTATTTCATCAGTCACCATCTGTCCACCAGAACAGCGATTAACAAATACAGATGTTAACACTAGTATGAGAGGAATTATTTCATCAGTCACCATCTGTCCACCAGAACAGCGATTAACAAATACAGATGTTAACACTAGTATGAGAGGAATTATTTCATCAGTCACCATCTGTCCACCAGAACAGCGATTAACAAATACAGATGTTAACACTAGTATGAGAGGAATTATTTCATCAGTCACCGTCTGTCCACCAGAACAGCGATTAACAAATACAGTTTAGTGCCTTGACACACATTTTACAGGGAATGTTTTATTCTGTTCTTGCGTTCTTCGATGTCACTAACTTTTTTGCTATACACGCGATTCTTTGTCATACTCCCTGACCAGAAGTCACAGGGTGTCAGATCAGGGAGAGTGTGGTGCCAGCTATCCACTATACCTATCCAACGATTTGGAAATGTTTAATCAAGACAAGCGCGTACAGTACGGACAAAATTGTTAACATAATTTTGATTCACCATATATATATATATATATATATATATATATATATATATATATAATTCCATTTTGGATAATTTTCACGTTCTAATGAACTATAAGCAATTTGTCAACTGTTATATTTGAAGCAAGAAGAAAATTTACAGTAATTTTTCGCAACACAGTTTTGTGGTTATTTTTTGTTACCACAACTCACACCCCTGAAGATGATCTCAGAAAGAGATTGAAAGTACTTGGGAACATCAAGATATGAATAATAAAATCATCTGTCAAAGTTACTGCTCATTTCTTGTATCTATCAATTATAATACACTAAAGATTATCCGTGAGTATGAACAGATGTTGTCTCCGGCTATATCGTGTTGAATACACCGGGTCCCGTCCGATCACCGAAGTTAAGCAACATCGAGCCTGGTCAGTACTTAAATGGGTGACCATTTGGGAATGCCAGGTACTGTAAACATAAGGACCAAGAATGGTCCACCAGTCCTCCACGTTTGGGGGATGGGGGCAGGGCTAACAACCCTGTCCCGTAAAAAACAGTTTGTTACAGAAATAGCAACAAAAAGTTGCTGCCCTATGCACCATTGGGTGTGATGGATAAATGATGGTGATGAACAGATGTTATTAAAAATAAGCAGGCACTATGTTTGCAATTTATTTAATCTAACACGTGTAAAGAAAATTTGCTGCCTAAATACACACACACATATATATATATATATATATATATATATATTCTGGTGTATGAAAATCTTTTTGAATTTGTCCATAATGAAAAAAGATCGCTGACGAAGCGAACATACTTCGCAGAAATGATCACACACACACGCGCCTATATATATTCAATAAAACTTCAAAATTTACAAGTGTCGTTCACTTAAAAAAAGAAAAAGAAAAAAGGAAAGAAAGAAAAGTGGGAGGAGGGCTAAAAAAGAGTGGGAAGATTATGTTATAAGACAGGTGTCTTTATGCGATTTGGAAATCGCCTGAAGACACCATATGGTAGAAACCTAGGTCGCGTAATAACTCGTTTATAAATGAAAAAAAATATTAAAAAGTTCTAAAATATAATTGTATTGAAGAATTTTTAATACAACTGTGTACTGGTCTAACTTAATTATAACCAAAAAAGTAGGTAATTATATATATATATATATATATATATATATATATATATATATATATTATATAATCAGATATTATAAATCAAATGTTTAAAATAAATCTCTCTCCGTACCACTCCTTATACATAGATAGAAAATACTTTTTCTCGCTATGAACTCTAGAAAATTCTTCATTTATACGAGACTGAACAAGTTTATTTTAATTTTGTTTCTACAGATATTTACATTGAATAATTGTTTAGTTTATTTTGTTTGACGGTATATCAAGCTGAACAGTTATTTAATACCGATAAGATTTTTAGGATTTGTTCATATGAATAGAATAAGTATTCTTTGTAAGAAATATATTAGCTTTTATTATTGTTATAAAACCCATTCATGCATTCCACTGGGAACTTTCTTCATTCCAAATCATGTTATTCGTAGTGTGTTAATATCAAACATGAACAAAACAAAAAAAGTTCCAGTGATTGTTATTTCCAACAGTTTTCTTTGAAGCAAAGTCATTCAACACGACTCAGGTTTCCCATCCCATACCGTAACTCTGACCCAACCTCATCCCCTACCCACGAGCATGCTTGCTTCCAATTCATCTCAACCTTTTGGGATCCTCTATGTTCCAATTGCTTATTTCCAAGTAATTATCTTCTAATTACGCGAGACTTTTCGCTCCAAACCCTTGTCTTTTCCGGTTGTATATATATATATATATATATATATATATATATATATATATATTATTTTTGCTTTCTCTCTTTCTCTTCTATCCTTTCTTTCTGTTACAGGCTTCTCCCAACCTTTTAACAACTCGTTTTTCACGAGGGTTGAAAAGGTTTCCTTTTGAACCCTCAAAGACCACTTTGTTGCGTGCCGCTGCATCCCTAACTTCAGTTGTTATAAAAACCTGATTAAATTACACCCAATACTAATGCATGCTATATATATATATATATATATATATGTTTTGGTTTATATTTTATTTTGTTTTATGTTATATCAACCTCAATGGTTTTTGTGATACCGACCAGAATTTTAGCGTAGGTTCGTATGAATATAATATGCATTCTTTGTAAGAAATCAGTTTGTAGATCAGGTTTCATTGATGTATTTTTATAAAGAGGGTTTTTGTTGAGAGTCTTGTTTAGTTTATTTTGTTTTACGGTATATAAACCTGAACGGTTATTTAATGCCGACTAGATTTTTAGCATGAGTTCGTATGAATAGAATATGTATTCTTTGTAAGAAATCAGTTTTTAGATCAGGTTTCATTGATGTATTTTTATAATGAGGGTTTTTATCGAGAGTCAAATGTATTTACTGGTATTTTTCTTCAAAAATTTACTATTAAAATCTATTTTTATGCTCTCATAGTGTATATAGTTTGGGGGGGGGGTACTATTTGCCCATTGCTGGGACCCTAACAAGTGCTACCACCCTGAGTGGGTGGACCTAGGTACAATAACAATTAAGACGCGGTTTCATGCTTTTCTAAACCACCCAATCAAGATACTAAGAGCTACAATGGACAGGAAGATGTGGAGGACCATGTTCGCCTAAGTCCTGACATGACACAGCGCATCATAGAAGAAGATACAAGTCCGAAGAACTACTTCAGTTAGAATTTTAGGATAGGTTCGGGTGAATAGAATATATATTCTTTGTAAGAAATCGGTTTGTAGATCAGGTTTCAGTGATGTATTTTTGTAATTTTTTTTTTTTTGTCGAGAGTCAAATATATTGCTGGTAATTTTTTTTTATTGAAAAATGTATTGCTGGAAATATTTTAAAAGGTGTGCTGCTGGTAATTAAAAAATAGTATTGTTGGTATGTTGATTATAAAATTATATTGATCGATAGTTGTATTTAAGAAGATATTCTGTTTATTATCAAACAGTATATATATTTATTTCTACCGGCCTGATTATTTACGATAAATTTTGTTACGAAAATGTGTATCATTCGGCACGATTCGAACCTGCGACCCCTATTAACATAGCGGGAAGCCACCAGTTGATCTGGCGCGCCTTAGACCTCTCGATCACGAATGACCAGCAGTCTAAACGAAGTCAAATCAAGCGTATATAATACAATTTTCAATTCTACGTAAATAACCATCTCTGTATTGAAATGTATGTCAACAAAAATAAACCATTTCGTTAATCTTCGTGAATTTCCCTAACATTATGTTTACATTTGTTGACATTACGATACATTTCGGTGCAGAGATGGTTATTTACGTAGAATCAAAAATTGTGTTATATAGGCTTGATTTGACTTCGTTTAGACTGTTGGTCCTTCTAAGACGCGCCAGATCAATTGGTGGCTTCCCCTATGTTGATAGGGGTCGCAGATTCGAATCCTGACAAATGACACAAATTTTCGTAACAAAATTTATCGTAAATAATCAGGCCAGTAGAAATAAATATATATACTGCTTGATTATAAACAGAATATCTTCTTAAATACAACTATTATAAACAGAATATCTACTTAAATACGAGTATCGATCAAAAATAATATTCAAACAAATAATTTCAAATTGTTGGTTGTTTAAAAACCATTTCGTTAAAAATATATTTGTATACTTTCATCGTGTTTTGAACCCAGTTTGGTGGGGTTAACTATTTGTTCATAGCTTGGCTGTTAACAGAAGCTACCACCCAGGGTCAGGGTGGACCTGGAAACAACAGCAATTAACCTCCCAATCAGAGTCCTTCCTGCATGTAGTTTATCGTCATACTAGGACGTATATATATATATATATATATATATATATATATATATAGTCATCCGCAGACAGATCTGTTTCGCTGTATCACAGCTCATCAGTACGGTTAGACTCCGATTGTTTTTAACCCAGGATTGAAACCCGACCGAATTGGCGTCAGTCGGCGATTCTACCTCTGGGCTATGGGCGCTTGGTAGAAGAAGAAGAAGAAGTGTGTGTGTGTGTGTGTGTGTGTACAGTACTGTGCAAAAGTATTAGGACAAGAACTTTTTTATCTTTTATGAGGCATCAAAATAAAGTTTAAAATCACCCCCGTGCTAACACTTTTGCACACTACCGGTAAATATTAGGACAGGTGTGATTTTTCTAAAACCTCACTGAAATTCAAATGCAAGCTGAAAAGCCAAACCTTTGTAAGAATTATTTAGCTAAAAAGGAAGAGGAAGGAAGGCTTCGGAATTTGAATTGGTCCCCACAAAGCCCTGATCTCAATCCTATTGAACATCTATGGGATATTTTGGATAAAAAAATTGATAAATCTAATGTTACCTTGCAAGACACACTTTGGGAACAAATACAAGCTGCTTGGCAGGAGATAATATTAGATACATTGAAGAAGCTTGTGATGTCAATGCCTGACAGAATGAAGGCAGTGATCAAAGCAAAAGGCCATTATACTAAATATTAAATTTATTTGTAACAAGTATTTTTTTCTTGTTAAATCATTTGTTGAGTAAATCAAAGAAAACTACTTTAATTAAATTGTTTATTTTCTGTCACTATACCTCATAAAAGATAAAATAGTTCTTGTCGTAATACTTTTGCACAGTACTATATATATATATATATATATATATATATATTGTGTGTGTGTGTGTGTGTGTGTGTGTGTGTGTGTGTGTGTGTGTGTGTGTGTGCGCTTTATTATTCTGACACGCATGTTCACCTTGATTGTTATATTAACGACGTTTTGATTGTTGGGCCTTGCGGCCTTTTCAGGTGTCTGTAGTCGAAACTCAGTAAACGTCTAGTAATTTTGAACTGACATCTTTAGGGAATTTAAATGCAGTTTTCACGTTTGTTTCGCTTGTGCATTTCTTCCAATGAACCGAAATATATCATATTTCAACACTACCGGACCCAGAGATTGAACTGACAACTGCCAGGAAACCAGATATGTGTCAACTCACGATTTAATTCTGTAGACCATATTTTACACCTGAAGAAGGTATAATAGCTGAAACGTTTTGGATATAACAACCAGTGAACATACTTGTTCAAATGATAAAGTATATTATTTTATCATGCTAAAGTCTACTACAGAAATGTTCAAGAGCCACTCAAGGTAGGTGATTATTGAAAAATGTTTATGATGGACTCAGGGTGTTATGTGAAGGGGCAGTGGTAGAAAGTGAAGAGTATGATTATCCTTTGATTGAAGAGGTTAAGATTGTCGTGGGAAGAGAAGCATTTCGCAAATAACGTTCTGCTTACATTTCTAACACGGAGGAAACGAGGCTATTCGACTCGGTGAAAGTAGCATAGCGTGTCTTAGCTGTAAAGACCAGAATTTAGTGAAACTAATAGATGGAATATATAATAGGCTGAACCATTTCTAATGAAGTGTTGAAAAGATTTACGTATATATGTGTAATGGTGCCCTCCTATGAGGAATGAACTCTTCCTCTTTCTATATAATTACCTGCAGGACGCAGTTAAGTACAGCAGTTGGCGGTAGTTGACTGCCTTGCAAATTGCCTTCGGGCGGAGAGTAATAACCCAGTCGAGGCCCCGCCGAAGGGTAGAATTTCATCTGGGGAAAATTAGATATAAATTTTTGTCCAGGCTATATAGCTCGGATTATTCACATTAAAAAGGTCTGGTGCCACATTTTGTCTTAAGTGGGAAGGCAATTAAATACCGCAGTTGACGGCTATTGACTGCTTTACGCGTTGTCAAATTCTCTGCCTTCGGGCGGAGAGTAATGATCCAGTCGAGGCTCAACCGAAGGGTAGAGTCTCGTCTGGGGAAAATTAGACAGAAATTTTTTCCCGGGCTATATGACCCGGATTATCCGCATTAAAAAGGTCTGGTGCCACATTTTGTCTTACGTGGAAAGGCAATTAAATACCGCAGTTGACGGCTATTGACTGCTTTACGCGTTGTCAAATTCTCTGCTTTCGGGCGGAGAGTAATGATCCAGTCGAGGCTCCACTGAAGGGTAGAGTCTCGTCTGGGGGAAAATTAGACAGAAATTTTTTCCCGGGCTATATGACCCGGATTAGCCATATTAAAAAGGCCTCGTGCCGCATTTTGTCTTAAGTGGGAAGGCAATTAAATATCGCAGTTGACGGCAGTTAAGAACAGTCAAGTGAGCAGTTAAAGCCAGCTACGATTCAGACAATAAGCAGCGTAATTGTAACGTTCGGACTTACTTATTTCTATTTACTTATTTATTCTCACTTATTTGTATCTGTGTTTTTCTTATACTAACACACTGTTTTGAACCTACCTTCTGTTTTCCGTGTCTTACTTCCGGCCAAACCGGTCACTACAACTTTGCGACAAAGTTTCGCCGCAACAAATCCATAACAAATTGACGACTAAGATTTACGTTAAGATTTCCCACAACAAAATGGTGACGAACATCCACAACAATATGTAACAGAACGTCTTAACGACAGAGATAAAATAAGAGACGTTTTTTCAGAAAAACTGTTTCTCGTAGTTTACTAACGGAAAGTGGATGAACAATTTTTGTTTGTTAGAATTTGTGACATATTCATACTTTCCCTTGCATTTAGATGCCAAATGTTGTCTATTTACAAGAGAAGTCACTGCTAGTTAGGCTTTAAGTCTTCTTTGAACAGTCAGATGGCGATAAACAATACAGTGATTAATAAGAAGAGTTGAAATTAATACATGCAATATTTCACAGCTTTAGCATCACTCCTTCGTAGTTAGCCGATGAACGTTTCAGCCAACACTCGTACTTACACACAAACATGTCTTTTCGTGACGTCGAAAAATCATGGCTCTCTACAACGACATATTCTGCCTGTCCCTTACTATCTTCCCCAAATATTATTCTATCTTCCATTTATCTCCCGGTAGCAAGGTCTCTGATTGAGAGGTTGTGGGGAGCATGGAACCACCTATTAATTGCTGCTGTTCCCAGGTCCACCCTGACCCCGAGTGGTAGCACCTGCTAGAGTCCCAGCTATGGGCAAATAGTTAACACAGAAACAGGAGTCAAAACACTATGAAAGTATAAAAATAGACTTTTATAGGAAAATATACATTTTTGAAAGAAAAAAATTATTGCCATAACATATTTTTGAAGGAAAAAAAAAATTATTATCAGGAATACACCTTTGAACCAAGAACTAGAAGACATTTTCTAAAATAAAAAATAAAATAAAAACAACATTTTCATCAAAATCATACTAAATCAACTTGTCACTATAACCGATCATAAAAAAAAACAATCTTCAAAACACCACCTTTTTGGCATTAAATAACCCACATATGCCGTTAAACAAAACTCACTCACTCACTCACTCACTCACTCACTCCATCTATCTCAAAATCTTCCGGAAGTACCTGATAAAATCAAAATGCTAGATTCTGTCCATTTTACAAACAAAATTGCTACTAGTTACTTTTGAATTCTTCTATGAACGGTCAGATGTCAGTTTACCTGGAAAGAAACAATGCGGTTATAAATAAGAAGATTTGAAATTAATATATGCAAGATTTAATATATGCAAGATTTAATATATGCAAGATTTCACGGCTTTACTATCACTTCTTCATTGTCAACCTATTCACTTTTTAGCTCCTTCCCATAAGTGTCCATTTTGTTTCTATTTTCTTAACACTTTCTCGTTGCTCACATGTTCAGCCTACGGCCTTTTCAACATCCTTCTGAAGAATGTGAGGAATTTAGCCACCTCCAAATTGAAACAATGATGAACAAAGACGAGACAAGTCAACTGAACGTCTTAACGACAGATATAAAATAAGAGACGTATTTTCAGAAAAACTGTTTCTCGTAGTTTAACACTTGTCTCTTTCTTTATGTAAGAAATACATAATATAACGAAAATGTAAAAAGTGCTTTGCTAAAAACATTCTTTTAGCAGTTAAAGTCATGACATCGGAGACAAAATCTAAATACGTGTATCAAAATCTCTAATCAGACACTCTTGGGGTCTCTGGTTTGGCATCAAATATTTTTGACGCCCAAATTTGGGTCTACAGCCAAATAATGATCTCGGCTATAATCAGCAGGTTGTATCAACCAAAGAGAGCTGACCTATATTCTTTATAAGAACCTCAATTCTCTTCTTCATCGGCAAGGAGATAGTCCAGTGTTTCTTGCCGTATGGGAAGACCGATTGTTAAATTAAATTCATTTAATTTTTTAAATATTTTTCTTTTTTCTGTCTTTATTTTAAATAGTTTTCTCACGCAATGAACATAATTAAAATTTATAAAAAATACTGCCTAACGTTACTTTTAATTACTCATTTATTTTGTCTTTTATTACATACATACACTACCGGCCATAATTATTAGGCCACCCCAGTGTTTTAAAAAATGATGTATTTCATATTTTTTAGTATTTATTGCCAAGTGAATAATTGTAAATGAAAATAGAATGGTTCTTTTGTTAATACCGCACAATAACTAGTGCATCAAATGAATTTATAAATATTTAATAATTACCTATATTGCAGTTTCATCAATGTAAGAATGAAGAAAATTTAGGGTGATTCGAGCGAGTTCATCCTTCCTTGCCTTGTAAAATTTTGCAAAGTAATAATAACCATTTTATTTTCATTTAGAATTATCTACTTGGCAATAAGTACTAAAAATAGTATGTAATACATCATTTCATTAAAAAAAACTGGGGTGACCTAATAATTATGGCCGGTAGTGTACATACATACATACATACGTACGTACATACATAGGTACGTACATACATACATACGTACATACATACACACACATACGTGTAATACTACCGTAGGCCGGACTGCTGCCCTCAAGCCAGATCCTGGTCGAAACGGCACCAGATGTGACGCCTCAGCCTGGTTGGCCGTCTGTCTAATGTGACGCTCGTCCTCGCCGACGGTCGTGACGATCCCGTCCGATGATGTCGCCACAAAAGCTGGGTTACAGGATGTCTTTTGCAACAACGGACCACTGTCCCACGTTGTGATTAGATCCCAGAAGTCTCGTCGTGCAATTTCAATAGTCGTCCCTTTTAGCCAGTCTGGACACTGGTGTACACTTGTGGGTTGAAAAAAAAAAAAATAAAATAAACACGGCACCCAAAAAAAATCTTTTTCATGTTCATAAATTTCTCTTAGATTTGAAATGTATTCCGCTAATCTGAAAACGCGTAGACAAAACAAGTGTCAGAGTGATTTGATAAGGTCACCCAGATGTCAAGGCTGCTGTGTAGCCCAACAGTCCGAAGTGACCCGAGCTGGATTCGGTTCGATGTGAGTTGGCATGATCTCATTGGACGTGCTAAGACATCCGCAAATCGAAGGGGCGGAGACCGATTTTCATTGGCCGAAGACTGTGAGCCGGCCGGATCCCCAAAGAGAATCGAAATTGGTTATAAAAATAGATGCTCGACACGAAAAGTACAGTTGGGAAGCAGTTTTTTCAGAGTCTGTGGAAGTTTTTCGAGTTGGGTGACAGTTTTTGAGTTAGAGCTGCTATCAGTCGAAATGTAGCGGCTGGGGAAAAAATGGCCCAGCCTGGGAGCCATGACCCACGGCTGGTCGCCTACCGTAGAACTTATGGCTAAAGAGTTAATTTCAAATGAAGCCTGCCACAAATTAACTCAAAGAAGTTAATTTGGAATAATACGCCATCGACATGAAACCCGAAAGAACGTTATTGTTATTTTTTTTTTATCACTGGAAAATCGAAAATTCTAAATCTTCGTTCGTTCAACCTCGTCAAACTCCGTTAAACTCCGATAAGGACCCGAAAGAACTTTGCTGTTTTAGAAGTTACATAGGAAAATTGACAATCCTCATTATAGAGAATTAATGAAAAACTTTTAATGAAATACAAGAGACTTTGGCGAATATTTGAAGAGATCTGTTTATTTCAACGCTAACGAAACTTAGACATTTTACTTGAAGATTAGAAGCTTTGATGTTTTTGGCGAACTTTCTCTCTACGTTGTAAAAATCATTTTCGACGATTGTATATCATTTTCGACAACTGTATTCTTGGGAAAAGACAGACATTGTTTTTTCTTTATATAAAGACATTCTACGTAGCTCTCCAGGCGTGTTCGACTTCGTTCATTTATTTTATTAAATTGTATAACATGACAGAAGTAAGTCAATAATGTCATTTATGCCCTATCATAAAAATAAAACAACCATATATCAGCACACAAAAATGTTTTAATTATTTTACAAAGCTTGATGCGTGAAGATTTGTATTAAACTTTTCAATTTTCAATTAGTAAATATAATCTTCGCGTATTAACTTAATAACATCATGGGCACGGTGATTGGAAGAAATTAAAAAAACAACTTTGAATCTTAAAAAATAAAAGCGAAAACAATTCTTGTAAAAATTTATTATTCCTCAAAACATTTTCTCTTTAGACTCTGATATTCTTAATATATATTGTTTATAAAAGAAATTAGAAGTTTATCTAAATAAAAAAATGGCATAGTTTTATTGCATTTTTTGTTTCACTATTCGGAGCAGATTTTCTGAAAAGGAGCAACTGTTTGAAAAATAAAAAAAGGTGATTTACATTCTCCTTAGAGTCCTGCATTTAACTAATAAAACAAAGTTTCGTGGCGGTTCAAGAAATTAATAGGAGAGGGGTAATAGATGTAAAAAAAAAATAATATTTTTACCAAGATTTTTAAAAAATAATGATTTCAAAAATAATTTCAGTCATTTTTGAATAAGTCCTGAAAGTTTATTGATAATCCGATGATTATTTGATTTTGCAAGCTTTTCCAAATTAATGTGTTTTCACCGGCCAAAAAAATAAGCTGCGTAATATTACGTTTGCCGTAGTAATCTCTTGTAAAAGTCTGGTCACTCGTTGCCAAAAAAAAAAAAATGAAAAAAAATAAACAAGACTTTCAATCAAAATTTCAAACGTGTTAAAAAGGATTAAAAATATTAATAAAACAATTAAAAATAGTTTGATCTTTCCTCTTAATAATAGCATACACATTTTGACGATAAAATTTTGTTTTTATTAAGTTTGAGGATTTTAACATCATGCTATGCTGTTTTTTTCAGCGAATGAGTGGCGGTATCTAAAAGTTTGTATTAGTTTCTGAGCGACATGTCAACGATTTCAATCATTCATTTTCTCATCTTTGTAAAAATTACAGTGATTAGCTTTTTCACATATTTTGTCTGAACTTTTTCACTTTTAATATAATTGCAGCTGAAGCATGAATTTTGAATTTTACACACCAGTGAATTTAAACAGAAAAACACATTACTGAAAAAATATTAAGTTTTGAGGACGTGTAATTAATTTACATGACCAACAAGAAAATTAAGAAAGAAAAAAAAGAAGGAAATACAGAACATCCTGGTTATCCAGACATCTTGGGGCATGGCTTTGAAAAAATCTGTTCGGTTAATTAAAAATTCCGAATAGTTGAATGCATAATGAATTAAGAAAAAAGTCATTTTCTCAAAGAAATTTCACACTTACACATTTCAAATAAAATTTTCAAATGATTTCTTCAGGATTTTATTGTTTGCCAGTTTATCTTTTTTTGAAAGAGTAAATTTCCCAGGATTTTAAATATCTCTGTAGATTTACGTATTTTATATTTCGCCATATCCTCGGTTCTTGGAATATTCTTTCGGAACCACGTTACAACCATGGAATTTCTCGACAAATAATGCGGGCCTTTTTTCGTTTTGTTTTGTCATTCGAATACGAAGCGATTTTACTTTCAAAGCCTAAGATCACGCAAAAAAAAAAAAAAAAAAAAAAAAAAATTAAAAAAACAACAACAAAAAACGAGATTCTCACAGAATGAGATGTCTCGGGCCAGTTAACAAATGTTGACATCGATGTTCAGTACAAGTCCGGATAATTGATATCCGGAAATGGAGCAATTGTACATTGGACATTCTGTTAAAAACTTTTCCCACCAAAATGTCTTTTTCTACATCCGTGAGATGCTTCGAGATAGAGGCGTGAGTAAACAATAATTATTTTGATAGTAATAATATGAGAGTGAATTACATACATACATACATACATACATGCATACATACATGCATGCATACATACATACATACATACATACATACATACATACATACATGCATACATACATACATACATACATACATACATACATACATACATACATACATACATACATGCATACATACATGCATACATGCATACATACATACATACATACATGCATACATACATACATACATGCATACATACATACATACATACATACATACATACATGCATACATACATACATACATACATGCATACATACATACATACATACATACATACATACATACATACATACATGCATACATACATACATACATACATACATACATAGATAGATGCTTACATACATACATATACATACATATATATACATATTAATGTACATACAAATATGCATACACATATAATTACAACTATAAATACATATATACATACACACACACATATATATAAGCATACATACAAACATCTATATATATACATACATATGGACATTCAACTATAAATACATATATATATATATATATATATATATACATGCATATATATGCATACATACATATATGTACGCATGCAGACATACATATATAAACATATATATAGGCTTTCATATATACATATACTTTACATGCATATATATATATATATATGTATACATACATATATGTACGCATGCATACATACATATACAAACGTATATATATGCTTTCATATATGCATATACTTTATATATATGTGCACACATATATATACATACATAGAGACGTATATACATATATACATACATACATATATACATATAGACGATTAGATACATATATACATAATTACATATATAGATATACACACATATATACATACATATATATGTATATATTCATACTTACATACACATACAGATGCACACACACGCACACACACACACATACACACACACACGCACACACATAAACACACACACACACGCATATATATATGTTTAGCGCAAAGAAATAGTCACTTTAACCGATACTCAGCCCCGATGGGTGAAGACATCATAACGGTATTCCCACAAAACTTCGAAATCAGCATGAACCTGCTCTGTTAAACTGACAAATTCTTTGCATTAAACGTATCAACGCTCTTTCTCCACCCGATATTGAGCACTTTACGATAAAACCTGCTTGTTAAAATACCCCTTATTAGTAAAACTACTAAAAAACAAGTTTCCGGCTTTCTCTTTTCCAATCTTTTCACTCTTTTCTTTTTTTTTCAATTGGAGTAGATAGACTAAACTATCGCCCAGTTCACACTCCACCCATGTTTATTGAACAGGTGATGTGGTTTCCGGCTTTCTCTTTTCCAATCTTTTCACTCCTACGTAGCCCCCTGCGCTTCAGTGGCGTTACCGCCTTGCTCGGAGTGATATGATTAAAAAAAAAATTATCGCAAGTCAACACTATATATATATATATATATATATATATATATATATATATATATATAATTGTTTCACTCCATGCAAGACAATACTGCCACTGGTGCGCAGGGGGATACATGAGAGGAGAACGAAAAGAATGTGGAACAATTTAGAGGAGTGTAGGAGAATGGCGAAGAAAAGGATGGAAATACTTGTGTGAAGAGAATTATCTAAGAGTATAGCGAAAAAGAAGAAAAACAAGATACAAGGGGTGTCGGGGAAAGGATAAGAGAAAGATGGGGGTCAAGGAGATAAGAGATGGCAGTTGATGTTGCACTTAAACGTGTGGTGAATACGAAATAAAAAATAACTCTCTTTTCTTCACTGTTTTCAAATTTGCGATCCTGTGCAGAAATTTATTTTGACCAATAGATAAAGGGATTGGATCCGGGCTGAAGAAAAGACCAACGCAATGTTTAGCGAACCTATGTGAAAATTGATTTTGACCAATGAAACGGAAGCAGCTTACAAACTGAGAAAAGGTAACGAGCCAATGTCAAATCGTTTTATAATGTAAATAAGCAGAGAAAGTTGAATCAAGCAGAAAGGACAGAAGAAAGAAAGAAAGAAAGAGAGAGAGAGAGAGAGAGAGAGAGAGAGAGAGAGAGAGAGAGAGAGAGAGACGAATAAAGCCGGTGTCAGTTTATACGCTGATACTTTATCAGCCTTTAACGAGAGCTAGAAGATTTCCAAGAACTCTATTCAACTCCTAAGATAAGTACCTTATAATATATCTTTTTATTCATGTTGAATACAACCGTATAACTTTTATGTGAGAAACGAACTTTCTTAATTTGTTCTAAACATTTTGGAACATTACTTCGTGTCCGATGATTTGGTATAAACATTTTCTTTTCTTGACAATTCATCGAAACTACTAACCTTTAATGTTTGATTATTTGTCCTGAAACAAGTTACTGAAACTTCAAATTTGTAAATTTCTAAATAAATTCCGTATCTTGTTTTATTTAAAGGGAATTCAACAGGAAGGAAGTGCGAGAAAATAAGCTATGGAGTAGTAGTGACGGCTACGTTTGACTTTTTCACTGTAAAAGAGTGGGATCCAGTCACCAGTCTAGTAGCTCGAGTAGATCAATGTAGAGGGGCACCAGAGAGCTAAGCTCGTCCGAGCAGAAACCGTGAAAATATTTGTAGAAGAGACAGAGTGGAGCCATATCCAGTCAGTGAGTATGCGACAGGAGTCGAGCTGCCAAATCGGGATCGATTACATTGCAAATCCTCCTTTAGATTTTGTCGAAAACCCCAAGATGAATACAAGGGGCGTCCGACCACATATGACAACAGTATTCAATGCACGGACGGTGCAATATATATATATATATATATATATATATATATATATATATATATATATATAGTCATCCGCAGACAGATCTGTTTCGCTGTATCACAGCTCATCAGTACGGTTAGACTCCGATTGCTTTTAACCCAGGATTGAAACCCGACCGAAGTGGCGTCAGTCGGCGATTCTACCTCTGGGCCATGGGCGCACGGTAGAAGAAGGCATACTTTTTAGCATGTATATTATCATTATACACGCCCAATAGCCAGAGTACTCTAATTCATAAGTGAATGAGCGGTATATATATATATTCTAAACATATATTGTTAAATGTAAGTTGGTTCTAATCTTTCGGCTCACATGAGCCATCTTCAGAGAGGTTACAAGAACGTTAACATAAAAACATCCACCATCAGCGACGATTTTATCTTGTGTTGACATAAAACTTTGCTAAGCAACGATAACAGTTACCAAAAATAGCAAACGCAGTTCGTAAATTTGTAATGCGGTTCTATGACAAAACAAGCCACACTTAACAAAATCACGTTTAAATCTGGTCATAGCACATTACATTGCATATAAATATATGGTTCTCTTATCATTTCGAGCTCTCACGCGATGTAACGTCATACACACGCATACATACTTTCGAGAAATTAATTTTTGTCCCTCTTAATGTTTATATTAGTTAAAAGCAGAATTCCTTGGAGAAATTAAGTCATCAATTTTTTTTGTAAAACAAAACCAGTTACCTAAAATCTGCTCTGAATCATAAAATAAAAAATGTAATAAAACTAAATCATTATTTAATTAGAAAAGATTTAATTGCTTTTATGAATAAAATATATTTTTTCTTTATGAATAATAAATATTTATAAGAACTGATTTAATTTTTTTTTAATTATAATAATTTATCAACTTTTACATCTTTTCAAATTCAGTATTAATTTGGGGCGATCAGTTGACATTGTTTATTAAAAATTGTTTTTGTGTGCTTGTACAGAGCTTCCGACTTTCTTAAATACGGTCGCCCATACACGACATCATGAGAAGATAAGAGTGGTAGCTCTAATAAATTTAAATTGGTAATTTTCCAATATTTTCTCAACAAGCGTCTCCGGAAGTAAGACGAAGTATTTAAAATTCAATAAAATATTGGACTACTTAGAATATTTTTCTATATCTTTAAGATTGCTGAGATGTTAAAGAATATAAAAAGGTGTTCACGTTATATTCGTTGAGTTATACAGTTATACTCCACTTGCAAAAAATATTTTCGAACATAAGTCTATCGAAAAAGTTGTCAACATCTCATAAAAACACCCACCATCACGTTAAAGATTGCTTTTCTGCGATATTTCAAAGTAAAAGTTATGTTTGTTTCAAAGTAGATTAATTAAACTTTAATTTCAGTTAATCTTCGTCAAATAATGTTTCAGAAAATCTATTTTATATTTGAAAGATTTTTGATAAAGAGAACTACGTTCGTATATTTGTCAATATAGACGTTTAGAAAAAATATTATCATCTCTAAGACACAAAGGATTCAATATTTTTATATGTTTGATATTTGAAAGATTTTTGATAAAGAGAATTACGTTAGTAGATTTGTCAATATGGACGATTTAAAAAATAATATCATCTTTAAGACACAAAAGAATTCAATATATATATATATATATATATATATATATATATATATTTCAAACATTTTTGATAAAGAGAATTACGTTAGTAGATTTGTCAATATGGACGATTTTAAAAATAATATCACCTCTAAGACACAAAAAGATTCAACATTTTTATATATTTTATATTTGAAAGATTTTTGATAAAGAGAATTACGTTAGTAGATTTATCAATATGGACGATTTAAAAATAATATCATCTTTAAGACACAAAAGAATTCAGTATTTTCATATATTTTATATTTGAAAGATTTTTGATATAGAGAATTACGTTAGTAGATTTGTCAATATAGATAATTTAAAACAAATAATATCGCGCAGGGGGCTCCGTAAGAGTAAAAGTTTAAGAAGAGGAGAGTGAAGATAAAGACGGACCAGTTACAGTGCGTGTCAGAGAAAGGACAAGAGAAGAATGGAAACACAGGTGTGAAGACAGTTGCGAAGGCAGAGAGAAAGGAAAAGAACAAGATAGAACAAGATACCCAGGGTGATGTAGAAAGAACTAGAGTCAAGTGGATAAGAGTTGGTTATTGACATTGCATTTAAATTCCTGGAGGTTGTAGCCGTCAGGAAAGGCGCTGACGAGCTTAAATCACTACTGCTCCCGCTACTGGAATTTGCTCGTGCAACCAGATTGGCAACAAGGTCCCACCCACTTACAGTTAGTTGCCTTGGAAATATTCGTAGAAAAGACGGCGAGAAAGTGACTTTGGATTTTGTTGAAAACCTCGAGATGAAGAGCAGGAGCACCTGACCAGATATGGCAACAGTATTCAATGCATCGTGGAATAGAAGATTTATGAATGTGCGAGATGGATTTCGACGAGAGAAATATTTTGGCACGATACAGTGACACAAATTTCCTTGCAGTAGATACAGCTATTCGATGTAGTCGTTCCATTTCAGGTCGGTTGAAAAGTGAGGCTAAGAAGGCGCAGTGTGTTGATATCCACGAGTCTAGCATCAGTCATGCTGATAGCAAAGAAGAAAGTTTCTCTATGGTGGTTAAAGAAGAGAAGCTTTTTTTTCTTTGTAGGCATTAAAATTTACAAGCCACTTCCTGCACCAGTTAACCACTGATTGGAGCTCATTTTCACGAGCAGCAGCCAGGTTTTCATTGTCAGCTCTGACGGATTTTCTATCGAGACAAGAGTATATGGTAGTGTTATTTGCATAAATGCATACTTAGAACCGATGATATCAGGGAGTTCATTGATGAAAATCAGAAACAGCGTAGGAACCAGGATAGAGCCTTGGGCGACACCCGCATTCATGTGAACAGATCTGTAAGCGATGCTCTTCAAAACGATCTTCATTTCACGATTTGATAGGAACTACTGGATTAAACCAAACAATCGTCCTGTAATACTGTAGCCCTGTAGCTTGCGTAGACGGCTAGCGTGCCAAACCCTGTCAATGCCATCGAGGTAGTGTAATGGTTACTAGAACCATTACAGTTGTGTAGTGAGTTCGATCCTCACCGGATGTTCCATACTTTCGGCCTTGTACCACATCTAAGCTGCGCTTAGAAAATCACCCCTGTCAAACACCTTCGAGATGTCTTGTGCAACAGCTCGAGCTTCGCCGTTATTATCAAAAGCTTGCTATACATATTCAGTAATGACCGTTAGTACATCAGCTGTAGACCTGGTGAAACAGAAGCCATCTTGATTGTCAGTTTTGTGGATTTCGGGAATGGGATCCGCACAAATAAATGAACAACAGCCAGTAATTGAGATAGAAAATAATTGTATTAACGTAAGGATACAGACTCGAATGAAGATTAGTAGTCCAGGAATACGGGTTAGTAAAAAGTATATGTACAAGTCTCTGGAGGTGAAGCCGTAGTATATTGAGTATGTCCGCGTCGGAAGCTGACGGGTACTGCGTAATAATCTTCTCGATGAGTGGAGCACAGAGCTACTATGATGATCTCTCTCTGGACCTTCGTATTATCCGGTTAACTCTCTGTGAAATCGTGGTATACTCTCGTTTCGCTACTGTAGCAGTAGTATAAGTATACTCTGGACGAGTCCATCTTTATGAAAAGGGAGAACCCCACAACAGTCAGAGAGATAAGATGCTTAATCACTTCAGCATTGATTAGATCCTCGAATACTTTCTCCAAAAGTGGTAAGAGATGTATAGGGCGATAGTTAGAGGGGTCAGAGTATTCTCCAGAGTCCTTAAAAATAGGAACTATAGAAGAAGACTTCTAACAAGCAGGAAGCAAAGAGGCAAGAGTTGTAGAGTTTAGAGAGAATTGAAGCCAGCTCGAGAACCCATTTCTTTCTTTGAGATCCCATCACTTCTGCTTGCCCTATGGAAGTCTAATTTAGAAATTATGTCAGAGACCAGAGACGGGATTATGAGCATATCACTCAGTAGAGCCTCTGTTCTAGGGGTTGGGAGAAACGGGTGTGGTTACTCCAAATGTGTTAAGTGTTGAGTTGGAAGAGAATTCCCGAGCAAAGCATTCAATCTTATCTGCTGTAGATGCCAGAACTCCTAACAGATGGAATAGAAAAAGGATTGAAGATTTGCTGTTGCTCAATACACACTAGCAGAGGCGCCAATAATCTATAAAACTGAACTTGTTCATTCTATCAGCAAACAGTAACTTCGCTTCATTTAGGACATGCTTGCACTTATTCCGAGCCGAGTCAAAGAGATGTCTGTTGTAATCAGATGTGTTGCTCCGGTACAGCCGGAAGAGGTGGGCTATAGCGGCCGAGCATGCAGGCGAGAACCAAGGAAATGAACGTGATTTAACTTGGTTGTTCCTTTCTAGAATGAAGGCATTGATGCCGGCTTTTACTTTAGAACAGGAAGAATAAAAACAATTCCAAGAGACGTCACGAAAGAAATCACGGAACGAGTCCTAATCTGCACGTTGATAACAGAAAGATGTTGTGTTGATAAGAGATTATTTCCGGCATTATGGGTATTAAAATCACCGAACGTGTGAAGTTATAGGGAGATAGTTAATGTTGATTGAACTGGCCTTGTGTCATGCATAACCGAACTCCTACAACTTAGGATCATAAGGTTATCAACAGGTTAGAGATTGGAATGTGTGGAAGAATAAAAGTATCCCTTTTGCATGTTTAAACAGAAATTTATTAATGGGCAACATGAACATGAATTGGTAGAAGTTAATGTTCAGTTAGAAACATTATTAAAAAGTTAAGGGTAGAGTTCGTAGTAGTCCTTGCAAGAGTGAGTTTATGTGTACGTAAGCAGGAACGTATGTATGTATGTATGTATGTATGTATGTATGTAATTATGAGCGTTTATTGTTGGATAGGATTGTCCTTGAAGTTATTGCTCAGGGTGGATGGTGAAAAGGAGATCAGAGGTGAAAGGTCAAAGAGAAAGAGAGAGGTAATAATAATACGATCGCTTGACGTTTGTCAAGGGTACGTGTTAATTACTCGTCATCTTAACTCTCTGATGCGATGGTCGTCTTGTCCAGTCTTTTATATAGTTTGGGAATTCACTCCCGGATGTGATTCTGGTCTTTCCATTGGACGACAAACATTTCACATCGAGGTGTGAAATTTCGCGAGTTTTGTGTGGGCAAAGTTGTAAATTCGAGAAAATTCGTTTATTTCTAACAACGAGTCAGATTTGAATTTCAAATGTAGATCTTGTTTTGTTTACTACACACAAACATATTTACAAATGAATGTCGGGAGATGGTCTTGTCTCTAGTGTTAGAAATACTATCTAGCATGCAACAATCATGAGAGGAAGGGAAATGGTAAAGAAAGAAGCGATAGCTGTCTGGGTTAAATAGAGAAAGACGGAGACAGATGTAAAAATGGTCTGGGAAATTCAAAAGAGTTCCCTAGCCAGTGGGAGATGTTTGCAGAAATACACTCCTAGGCAGTGCATGTGGACATTAGAATGTTTCTTAAAGAGAGGAAGATAGCCAAGAATCGAGAAATCAGTGGAGGGATTGCAGATTTAAGATTAGTTTCTCAGGGAGCTAGAATGCTCGGGAACGATTCAACACCGAGGAAGTTTGTGCGAATACCACTGCAGGTGGAGAAAGTAAAGTTGAGGGGTTTAGGTGTTGTTGTTTTTTTGTTGAGCTGTTTAGTGTCATATCAGTGGTTGCTTATAATCATGGTTTGTTATTTTGCTAAGGAAAAGACCCAGGGTAGTAATAGCAGTCGGTCGTCAGATATAACATGTGCGTGAAGGAAACTTGCGCAGGCTGCAAAATAATGTTGCCTCGGGGTTGTCCACCGGAAGTGTTTGCAGGGACATCCTTCCATGCGCGACATGGTACTGGAAGATCCCCGAAATTATGCAACTGTTGATCATAGCAACCTCTCTAGACGCTACGCTACCAGTCGGGAAGCAGCAACCAGAAAACTGCCGACTCGATACCCTCAATATGAAGAAATGTTGCTACCATCCACACATATCTAAAACAAAATTAAAGACAGCGCCTCTATTAATGCCTGAGAAGAGGAAAGGAAACGGGAACTCTTTCTTAAACAAGAAACTACTTTTTCTACTTCTTTTTAAGAGAACGGGGATAGATCAATTTTGATTGGGAAGCAACAAGTCGGATAAGAGTTACACAAACAGTTAAAGCTTATGGTTACATCTAGTCAACTCAACTGTAAGTTGATGAGACCTATTCGCCAGTCCAGTACTGCGCTTAAATTCATAAAGTCTAGGTATCATGGCGAAGAGCTCATTCGAACAATTTCCATGAAAGTATTTATAGAAAGACATAGGAAAGGAACATTACTGTGGTGAGAAAGTGTCTGAAGCCGAGATTCTAGATCAGTACCGATAATGTTACTGTTTCTTCTTTGGATTTTATTCGAAGCATAGGCGAATGGTATACTTATAGATATGTAAGATAGATTCTGGAGAGAAGAATTGTCTTGCACGACACAGTAAACCAAGTTTCTTAGCAGTAGATTTAATATAGTCTTTCCACTCCATGTCATCCGAGAACGTTAATTCGAGAAGACGCAACAAGTCACTCTCCTGGAGGTTAGCATCAGCCATACTGATAAAAGGCAGAAAAGGGCATAACATTTTTAATAGAGAGCTGTTTAGTTTTGGAAGCATTAAAATTAACTAGTCATCCTTTGCCTCAGTTAACAATAGACTGCAGGTTGTTTTTGACGATATGCCTAGACATGAGCAATGGAACGAGAACAGTCTACCCCCGTATATTAAATAAAGGGTTCAGTTCGAAATTCCCTGTAGGATACCCAGATTGTATCAATCTTGGTATTCTACACTTGATGAAGGCCGGATGGTACAACAACTGAAACGTTGTGATAGAAAAACAAAAACAAAAAAAACAAAAAACAAAAAAAACAAAAAACAAAAAAAACAAACAATGATTAGGAAAATAGTTCGAATATTAAGTGTAAATAACTCTAAATATATATTCTCTATTTACATCCGGACTCTTGTACACATCCTTGTTGTTGTTATTACAACGTTTCGGCCTATCATAGAAATACTTTCGCGGCTTCTGCTCCGATGAACTTAGCTCACTGGTGCCCCGCTCCTAAACATAAATTTACTCGATCCACAAGATTAGCAACTATGTCCAATCCTTTTGCTGTGAAACCAATAAATTGTAAACGCAAATTCTACTCCATCAGCTTCTTTTCTCGCACTTCACGCCTGCAGAAATCCCTTCCATTTACTTGCTTCCTCGACAGCTACAATCTCCAAGAATTTAAATGTAAAGTCAATAGTCATCTCCTATCTCACTAACCTGCATCTTCTTTCTCATGCTCCTTTCTCCATCCACTCCACTCTCATCAGTATACTCATCCTTCTCTTACTCACTTCCTGACACCCCCTATAACCTGTCACTCTTTCTCATAACTTTTTTCCTATGCAAAACAGTGGCAGTAAAATGCCTTGCTTGGAGCGATATGATTATAAAAAAAATTTAAAAAATAAAAAAATAAGTACAATATGGGAGCCGATAATAAAGGACGAAACACAGATGGCAGCAAGTCTTCAAACATAGCAGCAGCAGTCAAATCATGACAGCCAGAAGAAGCAGCAGTAACAGTTGCAACCTAATCAGAAGCTAGGTTATATTTAAAGTTTACTACAGCTAATTATGTCTAGTGAATAAAATCGTTGGTTCGAGAATTTGGTGACATTATAGTTGCAAATCCCTGGGTTAGGCAGTGTGTACTTGAACTCAGTAGAAATGGACGATCAATAACTGATTAGTACTAATTAAAAATAATAATTAGACGCGATATCCCTAGACATGAGCAGTGGAAGAAGAACAGTCTACTCCCGTGGATTAAATAAAGGGTTCAGTTCGGAATTCCTTGTAGGTTTCTCAGATCGATATACACCTGAAGAAGACCGGAAAGCACAATAGCCGAAACGTTGCGATAAAAACAACAAGGATGAGGACAATAGTTCCAATAAAAATTGTGTAAATAATGATAACTTCTCATACCAGAAATGAAACTTTTGATTCAAACATTAATTTTTGTCTTTAATTTGTCTGAATTTTTTTTAACAGGGGTAGTATTCTGCTACAGCTAATTATGTCTAGTGAATAAAATCGTTGGTTCGAGAATTTGGTGACATTATAGTTGCAAATCCCTGGGTTAGGCAGTGTGTACTTGAACTCAGTAGAAATGGACGATCAATAACTGATTAGTACTAATTAAAAATAATAATTAGACGCGATATCCCTAGACATGAGCAGTGGAAGAAGAACAGTCTACTCCCGTGGATTAAATAAAGGGTTCAGTTCGGAATTCCTTGTAGGTTTCTCAGATCGATATACACCTGAAGAAGACCGGAAAGCACAATAGCCGAAACGTTGCGATAAAAACAACAAGGATGAGGACAATAGTTCCAATAAAAATTGTGTAAATAATGATAACTTCTCATACCAGAAATGAAACTTTTGATTCAAACATTAATTTTTGTCTTTAATTTGTCTGAATTTTTTTTAACAGGGGTAGTATTCTGCTATTGTAAATAATTTTTGCGTTTACATCTCGTTTCGACGTAAATGGTGAAAGTTTTCATAGTGGTTTTCACTGCTTGAAGAAATTCTTTAAGGGTAGGGTCGGTGTAGCATTGGTCATTATAAACCCCTCTTCGCAGCGAGCCATTCTCTCTCTCTCTCTCTCTCTCTCTCTCTCTCTCTCTCTCTCTCTCTCTCTCTCTCTTTCAACTAACCCAAGATGGCGGATAACACCAGTAAATTCTCAGGGAAAATTAAAGAACGGAATCCTAGTTCGTTATTTCTGCTCAACTTTTTCAGTCTGTCTTACCTAACTGGTATGTTGATTTCCGCATTTTATTTTAATTTTTTCTTTTATTTTAATTTTTAATTTTTATTTTAATTTTTGTCTGTTTAATTTTTGTCTTTAATTTGTCTGAATTTTTTTAACAGGGGTAGTATTCTGCTATTGTAAATAATTTTTGCGTTTAAATCTCGTTTCGACGTAAATGGTGAAAGTTTTCATAGTGGTTTTCACTGCTTGAAGGAATTCTTTAAGGGTCGGGTCGGTGTAGCATTGGTCATTATGAACCCCTCTTCGCAGCGAGCCATTCTCTCTCTCTCTCTCTCTCTCTCTCTCTCTCTCTCTCTCTCTCTCTCTCTCTTTCAACTAACCCAAGATGGCGGATAACACCAGTAAATTCTCTGGGAAAATTAAAGAATGGAATCCTAGTTCGGTATTTCTGCTCAACTTTTTCAGTAAAATAAAATAAATTTACAATTTACGTTGAGAGGGTGACCAAACTGTATTCCTTCCATTTTTGGGGTGTCTTGGTACACAGGCCGGACTCATTTTTTTTCTTACATGAGTGTACCGGAAACCGACCATCACTGGTTTATATACCCTCTGGAATTTCTTCTGTTCTTGACAGCAAAAGATAAACTATATCAAGACTTTGCTTCATCGTGTCCTAATTATTTGTTCATAAACAAAATTAAATTCAGACTCAGTATTTATCAACAAAATCTTGAATGAAAATACATACCTCCCGGATATTGTGGATGGTTTGTTGGTTTGTTTAATGGAATATCAACTCTTTATGGGTCATTTAATGCCGAATTTTAATTTTGGGGGGAGCTCTGGTTATTTTTTTTTTTCAAAAATGTTTTACTGGTAATTTTTATCTTCCTTTTTCAATAATGTATTGTTGGCAATTTTTCTTACTACAAAAATGTTTTTCTATAATTTCATAATGTTTTGATTCCAGTTTGGAGGTTCACTATTTGTCGACAGCTGGGATCCGTTGGCAAATTGGCATGGCAAAGGACGCCTTCCAGAAACTGAGTAGAGTATTAAGAGACAGAAAGATTTCGCTAGAAACAAAGAAAAGAGTACTGGATTGCTATGTGATGTCAGTGCTTCAATATGGCAGTGAATGCTGAACAATATCATCAAAGATGAAAAACTTGAAGCAATTGAAATGTGGTTCTACAGAGGGATGCTGTGGATATCATGGATCGAGCATGTGAGCAATTATGAGATTTTGGAAAGGATGGAAACGAAAAAGAAATTAATATTGAGCA
The DNA here is from genome assembly GCA_037127315.1 of Ascarosepion bandense. Lineage (NCBI taxonomy): Eukaryota > Metazoa > Mollusca > Cephalopoda > Sepiida > Sepiidae > Ascarosepion > Ascarosepion bandense. Next base: position 1,513,472 of record JBBBDQ010001657.1, on the reverse strand, counting down.
TCAGGAACAGACAGCTAAAGTTCCTGGGACTTGCAATGAGGAAGGAGGGCTTAGAGAACCTGATACTAACAGGCCAGATAGAAGGAAAAACAGACAAGAGAAAGCAGCGGATAACATATTTGAAGGTCCCGAGCAGGTGGATGACAGAACGGGGGTTGCGTGATGTATCAGGAGAAAGCATGCTAAGAGGCATCATGGAGAGCCATGATTGCCTACGTCCTGAAAGGACAAGGAAAATAGAAGAAGAAGAAGAAGAAGAAGAAGAAAATACGAGAAAAAAAGAAAGAAAACACTCTTAAGAATAGAGAAGATTAAGAGAACAAGAATTAAGAAGAGAGTTAACAATTAACAATGAATTAAAATTATTAAAGCTCAACGTTTACTGAGAAGCAAGAAGACAGAAAGAGAGTACCACAAGTGAGAAGTGCGATGGAAGGAACTGTTAGCCTAGAACTTACGGTTACATCGCGTCATTTCAACTGTGAAATGATGAAACCTGATCGACAATCTAGTACTGCGCTTGAATTCCTAAGACCTAGAGGAAAGTTAATCAGAATAATTCAGTCAGTCATTTAAACGTGATACGTGATACACGCTTGTGCGATCATGTCTCGAAAGAGACATGACTGACTGGGCAGAAGATTACCCCGCAGTAGATTGCCATTACTTTCTGTGGTAGACTGGTTACTAGCCAAGGCTATAGAATCCCAATCTATCCTGTTATTTAATCCATAACTGGAGGGAAGAGACGGATTAATACTTTTCCCAAGAGTATTTGCGCGGAAGTGAATTGCAAGGAATTCAACTGGAATTCGAACTCGGCTCCTCGATTTCTCGATTTCTCGATTCCAAGCCGTTATTCACTGCGCCACAACGCACATCTAATCAGAACAATTACCATGATAATATTTATAGAAAAGGTATAGGGAAACTACGTCAAGGCGGTGAGAGAGGGACTGATGCCGAGATACCAGGTTAGAACCAATAATATTACAGATTCTTTGAATTTCATCAAGAATCTTTAATTATATAGCAGGAGCATCAAACGTGGCAGAAGTACTCGAAGCATGGACAAATTGGTAGACTTGTAATTCTGTAAATTAGATTCTGGCGAGAAAAATTGTCTTGCACGAGACAGGGAACCAACTTTCTTAACAGAAAATGTATTCAATATAATCTTTCCACTTTATGTCAGCGAAAAACGTTAGACCGAGAATGTGCAATAAATAAATCACCTGGAGGTTAGCATCGGCCATACTGATGGAAGGTAAAAAGGATTATTAAAAAAAACAAAACTTTAGTAGGATATGGAATTTACTCAATCTATTTTTTAATCAGTTCAGCAAGGCGGTAATGTGACTAGTATGCGGCGGGGCGGGGTACTTACAGGGAGTGAAAGTGAAAGAGAAAAAAAACTGAGTATAGGGGGGAGGATTGTGGAAAGGACAAAAGAAAAGAAGACAAAAGTTGGCGATTGACGTAGCATTTACATTTTTGAAGATTGTAGTTTTCAGGGAAGCAAGGAAACGGAAAAGATTTCAATCGGCGGGAAGTGTGAGAAAAGAAACTGTTGGAGTAGAAGTGACATTGCATTTAGCTATTTCAACAGTAAATTGGTGGGACCTAGTTTTCAATCTTGTAGCACGCTTAAATTCATGTAGTTGGGGCTCCAACTTTTCAGCTATATACAGGGAGTGATGTGCGTTGTGGTACAGTCGATATCGGCTCGGAACGAGAAACCGGGGAGCCGAGTTCGAATTCCAGTTGAATCCATTGTATTCACTTACGCGCAAATACCCTTAGGAAAGGTATTAATCCGTCTCTTCCTTCCAGTTATGGGTTAAATAACAGGACAGATTGGGTTCTATAGCCTTGGTCGGCAACCAGTCTACCGCAGAAAGCAATGGCAACCTACTGCGGGATAATGTTCTGCCCAGTCAGTCATGTCTCTTTCGAGACATGATCGCCCAAGCGTGTATCACGTATGGCACTTTAACTGACTGACAGGGAGTGAAAGTGAAAGAGAAATTTAAATTTTTGAATATTGCTGTTATCAAGAAAGCAAGCAAACGGAAAGGAGTTCTACAGATTGGGAGTGAGGAAAAGAATCAGTTGGAGTAGAAGTAGCGGTTGCATTCAGCTGTTTCAACAGGAAAATGGTGGGACCTATTTTTCAATCTAGCAGAACGCTTAAATTCATGTAGTCAGGGCAACAAAGAAATAGGTTCGTTTTTAGTTAGTTTATTAGATGCGATACAAGAGAACATAATTTATTAAGCTTAGCTGAATTTGCCTCGAGGTCAAAAGCACCCCGGCGAGAATCGATCTAACTCGGACCCCGAACTACCACCAGTTACAATGAGGTACCGTTCCTTGAGAGACTATTAGGCCTCAAACTCACACCTGACCTCAGATGGAACTGGTATATACGATCCATTGCTAAAGATGGATATAAATTGATCGGCTTCCTCTACCGCTTCAGTAAGTAGCTGACTCCCCATGCTATCCTGTATCTTTATAAGAGCCAGAACTGACCAAAAATAGAGTAGGGTTTTCATATTTAGACGGGGGTCTTGGCAGAGTTCAAGAGTATTCACGAGCCCCTGTGGGTGATGAATTATTTTGTAACCTCTTTTTCAGAGGCGGGATGGAACGAGCCTATCTCTGATCTATTGCTACTTCTATGGAAAGTGCTCGGAGAAACTACATTACTTGTTTCCGCCAGGTCTAACCATCACGACTAGGACCCGTCACGCAACTTACATTGTACCATTCGTATGAGAAGTAGTTCCGATCAAAGAGCTTCTTTCTGCAAACCACTGCTTTGGGAAACCGACTCCCAAGACGATAATTCCCTGATGGCTACAATATTAACCTGTTAAAGATTAGGGTTTATCTTTATCTTTCACACGCATTCCCATAAACTGTGGTTTTTATCTCTTGCATAGTGGAACCGACTTTCAGGTAGATGCTTCCACGATCACTAAAATCTTAACCCATTCAAATTTAGGGATAACCGTAATCTTTCACACGCATCCCCATAAACTGTGGTTCTTATCTCTTGCATTGTGGAACCGATTCCCAAGGAGAATGCTTCTCGATTACTACAATCTTAACCTGCTCAAGTCTAGAATTAATCGTAATCTTTCACACGCATCCCCATAAACTGAGGTTCTTATCTCTTGCATTGTGGAACCGATTCCCAAGGAGAATGCTTCTCGATTACTACAATCTTAACCTGTTCAAGTCTAGAATTAATCGTAATCTTTCACACGCATCCCCATAAACTGAGGTTCTTATCTCTTGCATTGTGGAACCGATTCCCAAGGAGAATGCTTCTCGATTACTACAATCTTAACCTGTTCAAATCTAGAATTAATCGTAATCTTTCACACGCATCCCCATAAACTGTGGTTCTTATCTCTTGCATTGTGGAACCGATTCCCAAGGAGAATGCTTCTCGATTACTACAATCTTAACCTGCTCAAGTCTAGGATTAATCGTAATCTTTCACACGCATCCCCATAAACTGTGGTTCTTATCTCTTGCATTGTGGAACCGATTCCCAAGGAGAATGCTTCTCGATTACTACAATCTTAACCTGTTCAAGTCTAGAATTAATCGTAATCTTTCACACGCATCCCCATAAACTGTGGTTCTTATCTCTTGCATTGTGGAACCGATTCCCAAGGAGAATGCTTCTCGATTACTACAATCTTAACCTGTTCAAATCTAGAATTAATCGTAATCTTTCACACGCATCCCCATAAACTGTGGTTCTTATCTCTTGCATTGTGGAACCGATTCCCAAGGAGAATGCTTCTCGATTACTACAATCTTAACCTGCTCAAGTCTAGGATTAATCGTAATCTTTCACACGCATCCCCATAAACTGTGGTTCTTATCTCTTGCATTGTGGAACCGATTCCCAAGGAGAATGCTTCTCGATTACTACAATCTTAACCTGTTCAAATCTAGAATTAATCGTAATCTTTCACACGCATCCCCATAAACTGTGGTTCTTATCTCTTGCATTGTGGAACCGATTCCCAAGGAGAATGCTTCTCGATTACTACAATCTTAACCTGCTCAAGTCTAGGATTAATCGTAATCTTTCACACGCATCCCCATAAACTGTGGTTCTTATCTCTTGCATTGTGGAACCGATTCCCAAGCAGAATGCTTCTCGATTACTACAATCTTAACCTGTTCAAATCTAGAATTAATCGTAATCTTTCACACGCATCCCCATAAACTGTGGTTCTTATCTCTTGCATTGTGGAACCGATTCCCAAGGAGAATGCTTCTCGATTACTACAATCTTAACCTGCTCAAGTCTAGGATTAATCGTAATCTTTCACACGCATCCCCATAAACTGTGGTTCTTATCTCTTGCATTGTGGAACCGATTCCCAAGGAGAATGCTTCTCGATTACTACAATCTTAACCTGTTCAAGTCTAGAATTAATCGTAATCTTTCACACGCATCCCCATAAACTGAGGTTCTTATCTCTTGCATTGTGGAACCGATTCCCAAGGAGAATGCTTCTCGATTACTACAATCTTAACCTGTTCAAATCTAGAATTAATCGTAATCTTTCACACGCATCCCCATAAACTGTGGTTCTTATCTCTTGCATTGTGGAACCGATTCCCAAGGAGAATGCTTCTCGATTACTACAATCTTAACCTGCTCAAGTCTAGGATTAATCGTAATCTTTCACACGCATCCCCATAAACTGTGGTTCTTATCTCTTGCATTGTGGAACCGATTCCCAAGGAGAATGCTTCTCGATTACTACAATCTTAACCTGTTCAAATCTAGAATTAATCGTAATCTTTCACACGCATCCCCATAAACTGTGGTTCTTATCTCTTGCATTGTGGAACCGATTCCCAAGGAGAATGCTTCTCGATTACTACAATCTTAACCTGCTCAAGTCTAGGATTAATCGTAATCTTTCACACGCATCCCCATAAACTGTGGTTCTTATCTCTTGCATTGTGGAACCGATTCCCAAGCAGAATGCTTCTCGATTACTACAATCTTAACCTGTTCAAATCTAGAATTAATCGTAATCTTTCACACGCATCCCCATAAACTGTGGTTCTTATCTCTTGCATTGTGGAACCGATTCCCAAGGAGAATGCTTCTCGATTACTACAATCTTAACCTGCTCAAGTCTAGGATTAATCGTAATCTTTCACACGCATCCCCATAAACTGTGGTTCTTATCTCTTGCATTGTGGAACCGATTCCCAAGGAGAATGCTTCTCGATTACTACAATCTTAACCTGCTCAAGTCTAGGATTAATCGTAATCTTTCACACGCATCCCCATAAACTGTGGTTCTTATCTCTTGCATTGTGGAACCGATTCCCAAGGAGAATGCTTCTCGATTACTACAATCTTAACCTGTTCAAGTCTAGAATTAATCGTAATCTTTCACACGCATCCCCATAAACTGAGGTTCTTATCTCTTGCATTGTGGAACCGATTCCCAATGAGAATGCTTCTCGATTACTACAATCTTAACCTGTTCAAATCTAGAATTAATCGTAATCTTTCACACGCATCCCCATAAACTGTGGTTCTTATCTCTTGCATTGTGGAACCGATTCCCAAGGAGAATGCTTCTCGATTACTACAATCTTAACCTGCTCAAGTCTAGGATTAATCGTAATCTTTCACACGCATCCCCATAAACTGTGGTTCTTATCTCTTGCATTGTGGAACCGATTCCCAAGGAGAATGCTTCTCGATTACTACAATCTTAACCTGCTCAAGTCTAGGATTAATCGTAATCTTTCACACGCATCCCCATAAACTGTGGTTCTTATCTCTTGCATTGTGGAACCGATTCCCAAGGAGAATGCTTCTCGATTACTACAATCTTAACCTGCTCAAGTCTAGGATTAATCGTAATCTTTCACACGCATCCCCATAAACTGTGGTTCTTATCTCTTGCATTGTGGAACCGATTCCCAAGGAGAATGCTTCTCGATTACTACAATCTTAACCTGCTCAAGTCTAGGATTAATCGTAATCTTTCAAAAGCATACCCATAAACTGTGGTTCTTATCTCTTGCATTGTCGAACCGACTTCCATGTGGATGTTTCCCCGATTACTTCAATCTTAACTTGTACAAGTCTTGGATTAAACGATATCTTTCACAAAACTGTGCCACTTACCTCTTACTTTGCGAAACAGACGCCTGGGTGTATGATTCCAGGATCACTACAATTTTTTCTTAACCTGTTAAAGTCTAGCTTTAATCGTAATCTTTCACACTTATCCTCATAAACTGTGCTTTTTACTTCCTACTTTGTAGAACTGAGTCCTAGGAAGAAAATCTATCTAGTTATGTCAATTTACAATTCATCTATCTATCTATCTATCTATCTATCTATCTATCTATCTATCTATCTATCTATCTATCTATCTATCATTTGTCAATTTACAATTCATCTATCTATCTATCTATCTATCTATCTATCTATCTATCTATCTAGCTATCTATCTATCTATCTATCTATCTATCTAGTTATGTCAATTTACAAGATATCTATCTATCTATCTATCTATCTATCTATCTATCTATCTATCTATCTATCTATCTAGTTATGTCAATTTACAATCTATCTATCTATCTATCTATCTATCTATCTATCTATCTATCTAGTTATGTCAATTTACAATTCATCTATCTATCTATCTATCTATCTATCTATCTATCTATCTATCTATGTCAATTTACAATTCATCTATCTATCTATCTATCTATCTATCTATCTATCTATCTATGTCAATTTACAATTCATCTATCTATCTATCTATCTATCTATCTATCTATCTATCTCATTTTTTCACAGTTGCGACTTCTTTTCTTTGCAGCTCATATGGTATTTGGATTTTGAAAAAACATTCCCAATCACTACAATCTTAAGCTGATCAAGTCTAGCGTTAATCATAATCTTTTACATTTATCCTCATAAACTGTGCTTCTTGCCTCCGGCTGTGTAGGATGCGCGTTGTGGTGCTTTGGATACCGTCTCGGAACGAGAAATCGGTGGACCGAGTTCGAATTCCAGTTGAATTCCTTGCATTCACTTACGCGTAAATACCATTGGGAAAAGTACTAATCCGACTCTTTCCTCCAGTTATGGGTTAAATAACAGGACAGATTGGGTCCTGTAGCCTTGGCAACTAGTTTACCGCAGAAAGTAATGGCGACCTACTGTGGGATAATCTTCTGCCCAGTCAGTCATGTCTCTTTCGAGACATGATCGCCCAAGCGTGTATCACGTATTGTAACTGATTGACTGACTTTATAGAACTGACCTCTAGGAAAATGTTTTCCCGATCACTATAATCTTAACCTGTTCAAGTCTAGAGATAACTGTTATTTACTCCCCCCCACCTTTCAACGTAATCATGTATCTTGAGTGGCCCCGTGCTTTGTAGGGTGAACCTTACTGTGAAATTAAAAAAAAATTCTCCGTCGGGGCATCAATCACAAGAGAACGTTACTGAAGACAGATTATGGCCTCTCTACGTACACAACCTGCTAACCACTTTTTTACGACAAGGAAATGTAAATAATTCTGGTATAAATCTTGCTGTTACACAGGCGTGGGTCAGTCGAGACAGGAAGCGAGTCACTTGTAACGAGATCCTCTTCAGAGTTTAATAAGCTACGCAAACAAGTAATTTCCTGATTTTGGAATGTACTTCAAAAATTTCATGACAGATTTTTAAACGTCCGCCTCTGGAGATCCTTTTCAGTGGATCGACACTCAGCAAAGTTTCTGATTGTGTTATTATTTCTCTGTGGAATAGTGAAAGTCGTATCTGGTTCTTAGAGAGAAGAGAGAAAGGAAGAGAGAATGAGAAGAGAATATACGTGGCAAAAAGGATAAGTACCACGTGATTACACTTTCTTTCTTCATATGAAAGACAAAAAAGCAAAAACTAGCAGTTTGTTTTTTACGGGGTAAGCGAAAGGCAGAAAAAGGCAAGTTACACTGAGAGCCTGGGCGAAAGGATTAGGTTATCATTTGTTGTTGCTGGTCGACAAGCCTGAGGTTTCAAATACACGACAATTGCCTTCCTTCGACTTCAGAGAGAGAGAGAGACAAACAGACAGATTCTATCAGAACCGATCTCTTTCTTTTTTCTTTTTTTTTTTTTCGGCTTACATTCTTTCGCTTGGTTCTTCTGACTTTCACTTGTTGTAGCCAATTTTTTAAAATAAGTAAGCCAAATTCTCTGGAGTTTTAAAGCTACAAACAGTTCTTCCCCAGGTCGCAGCAACAAAGATTCAGTGTGTTTAAGTCCGAGAAAATCACTGATTTACGAAAAGCATTCGTTTGGGACAGTTTTGACAAGAAAAAGGGAGAGAAGAGAAGAAAAAAAAAAAAAAAAAAAAAACGAAAAGTACTTTGAATATTATTTAGAGAATTTGTTTTTGAAAATAAATCAACGGAAGGCGATTATTTAACGAAAAACATCATTAAAGGTAAGTCTAAGTTGCTAAATTCTTTTATTCGAAATCATATTGTGATGATTTTTAACATCTCATCAACTTAATGAGGGGTTTCTAAAAGTTACTGTCCATATTGTTTTTTAAATAACAATTTCTTAAAGGTTTCTCCTTACTTTTGTTTTGAATGTTTTTAATTTATTGTGAAGTTTACCATTTTGATTGAATTTACATATTATTTTTTATATTAAAAACAAAAAAAGATTTTACGCCCTCCTTTCCTTTGTCAATATCTATCTATCTATCTATCTATCTATCTATCTATCTATCTATCTATCTATTTAGTTATGTCAATTTACAAAACATCTATCTATCTATCTATCTATCTATCTATCTATCTATCTATCTATCTATCTAGTTCAGTCAGTGAATATCTATCTATCTATCTATCTATCTATCTATCTATCTATCTATCTATCTATCTAGTTATGTCAATTTACAAAACATCTATCTATCTATCTATCTATCTATCTATCTATTTAGTTATGTCAATTTACAAAACATCTATCTATCTATCTATCTATCTATCTATCTATGTCAATTTACAAAACATCTATCTATCTATTTATGTCCATTTACAAAACATCTATCTATCTATCTATCTATCTATCTATCTATCTATCTATCTATCTATCTATCTATCTATTTATCTATTTATGTCAATTTACAAAACATCTATCTATCTATCTATCTATCTATCTATCTATCTATCTATCTATCATTTGTCAATTTACAAAACATCTATCTATCTATCTATCTATCTATCTATCTATCTATCTATCTATCTATCTATCTATCTATCTATTTAGTTATGTCAATTTACAAAACGTCTATCTATCTATCTATCTATCTATCTATCTATCTATCTATCTATCTATCTATCTATCTATATATCAATTTTCAAGATTTCTATCTATCTATCTATCTATCTATATCAATTTTCAAGATTTCTATCTATCTATCTATCTATCTATCTATATCAATTTTCAAGATTTCTATCTATCTATCTATCTATCTATCTATCTATCTATCTATCTCAATTTTCTCAAGATTTCTATCTATCTATCTATCTATCTATCTATCTATCTATATCAATTTTCAAGATTTCTATCTATCTATCTATCTATCTATCTATCTATCTATCTATCTATCTCAATTTTCAAGATTTTCTAAGATTTCTATCTATCTATCTATCTATCTATCTATCTATCTATCTATCTATCTATCTATCTCAATTTTCAAGATTTCTATCTATCTATCTATCTATCTATCTATCTATCTATCTATCTCATTTTTTCACAGTTGCGACTTCTTCTCTGCTGCTCATATGGTATTTGAATTTTTTTAATTTGATTTGTTTTTGCCGATCTTAGCACGTACGCACGCACACACATAGGCACACACATATTTTGTTTTGGTTTTTGGGTGTTTGAATTAGCAACTCCCAAATAAAAAATGCAATATAAATAATGGTAAATATAGTAGATTTTTAAAGAATGCTTTGCAACTCAGTTCATTTTTCAAGAAAATCTGCAAGAGTAACGAAAAAAACAACAAAAAAAACTATCAGAATTTAATAGGAATGTAATTAATTTTTTTAGCAATAGAATTGGTTTACCTTATTTTCATCATTTATTGTTCCATTAATGCTGAACTTTTCATTTTATAGACTAAACATCATAAAAATCATAATAACAAAATTTTGTTAAAAGAATCTTGGCTTCGAAGTACAATTTTTGTTAATCCTGAAGTTGGGACTTAAAGAGATATGCACAGAATGACTCACGTTTTTAAGTGCAGAGAAAGTATAAATATGTCACAAATTCTAGCGAACAAAAATCGTCTTTCCTGTCCAGGGCTACCACTTTCCGTTACTAAAAGAAACAGTTTTACTGAAAATAAGTCTCTTTTTTTATGTCAGTCGCAAAAGACGTTGCATCACGTGAGAATTACATTAAAAAAATTGTTTTAACTTGTGTTGGGATTTTTATGACGCGGATTTATGTCTTTTAATAATTCGGGCCATCAAGCTTATCTTGGTTGGTATACTCACAATATTTCGGCAATTACACTGGCCACGCCTGCTCAAGGTACCGGCAACTCGGTGGGTTACCCGGGGCGCCACCAAAGCTAAGGGCGCCATCATGTTTGAGATTATCCTTAACTAAAGCTTATAAAAACATACCTGCAGTCGTCTACAAGACATTAAATTCTTTGGCTATCTTTTCATTAAAAAAATGCTTTTGTAAAGATAGGCGTAGAAAGTGTTATGAAAAGATGAGCAGATCTAAAGGCTAGAAAAATGTTTTGGGTAGGATAATGAATGTTTTCTTCAGCTTGTATTAAGTTGTATATTGTAATCTTCTTCTCTCTGCCGTGTCCCTTCATGACGTAGGCAACCCTAACCCCTCCACATTTCCCTATCCCTTTTAGCAGTTAACCATTCTCCACTCAAACCCTGGCCACACCCCACTCGGCCATCCATCTATTCAAGTCCATCAATTATGTCATGCGTTGCTTTCCCTTGTCTTCCCCTCCCTCTATCCGTCTTGTGAACATCAAATTCTTCAAGCCCTCCTTCCTCATTCGTGTCCATCCTCTCCATAACCTCGGCGTTGCTCACTTGTTCTGTCCATGGTATCCTCAACATCTTTCTGTAGAACCACATTTCGGCTGCTTCAAGTCTTTCCTTTATATTTGATCATATTCTCCAGCATTCGCTGCTATATTGAAGTACAGACACCACATGACAAAACAATCCAGTACTCTTCTTGTTTCCAGTAAAATTTTCCTGTCTCTTAATACTCTACTCAGCTTCTTGAATGCATCCGTAGCCATGCCAATGCGCCTTCGGATCTCAGTATCGCCCTTTCCGTCCTCTGTCCCCAGGTGTAATAAACTTCTTATTCTACATTTTCAGTATTTCTGCTTGTGTTAAAAAAAATACTTGAAAGGGTGCCGAACTTCAGCTTGCGTAGGAGTGACAGCAAACCTAGAGCTGTCACTGCCTTCTAGGTTACTTCAGGTGTCTGTTGTCGTATTCGACGAAAGACACAAAACATAGTTGATTAAAAATCGTTTGAAAACATATTCGTCTCGAATAATTATGCCGGTGGAACATTTATAACTTATAAAAAAATATAAATGCTGATTTTAAATAAAGTTTTCTCCGGGATTTTTTATTTAAGTCCGGAGATACTAAAATCAAGCAGGCGCAGAAAATTAAACTTCTTCTTCTATGTGCCTTGTCCTTTCAGGACGTAGACGATCATGGCCTTCCACATTTTCCTATCCCTGGTGGCTCCTAGCACGCTTTCTCCTGTAACATCTTGCAGCCCCCGTTCTATCATCCACCTGCTCAGGCCTTTCAAATATTTTATCCGCTGCTTTCCTCTGTCTCTTTTTCCCCTCTATCTGGCCTGTTAGTATCAGGTTCTCTAAGCCCTCCTTCCTCATTGCATGTACCATGAACTTTAGCTGTCTCTTCCTGCTGCTCAATATTAATTTCCTTTTCGTTTCCTTTCTTTCCAACACCTCGTCATTGCTTACATGCTCAGTCCACGATATCCGCAGCATCCTTCTGTAGAACCACATTTCAGCAGCTTCAAGTTTTCTCTTCATCTTTGTTGATATTGTCCAACATTCACTGCCATATTGAAGAATTGACATCACATAGTAATCCAGTACTCACTTCTTTGTTTCTTGTGAAAGTTTCCTGTGTCTTCGTACTTTACTCAGCTTCTGGAACGCGTCCTTCGCCATGCCAATTCGCCTTTGGATCTCTGTGTCGCACTTTCCATCTTTGGTTAGAACACTTCCCAGATATGTAAATTTTCATAACTGCTTGATTTTAACATCCCCCACCTGTATTTGACACTTTGGGCTGCTTTTTTTGAAGATGACCATGCATCTAACAGAGGACGGAAAGTGCGACCCTGGGATCCAGAGGCGTATTGGAATGGTCAAGGACGTATTCCAAAAGATATGCAGAGTGTTAAAAGACAGGAAAATTTCGTTGGAAGCAAACAAATGAGTACTGGATTGTTATATAATATGTCCTTTTATATGGCAGCGAATGCTGAACAATCTCATCAACGACGAAGGAGAGACTTGAAGCAATATAAATGTGGTTCTACAGAAGGACGATGAGTATACCATGAACCGAACATGCGAGCAAAAGGTTTTGGAGAGGATGGAAACGAAAAAGTAACAGAAATTTATCATCAAGAAGAGACAGCTGAAGTTTCTGGGACACGTAATAAAGAAGGAGGGCTTGGAGAATCGAATACTCACAAGACGGATAGAGGAAAAGAGACAGGGGAAAGAAACGCGAGACATACTTGATGGACTTAAGCTAGTGGATGGCGGAGTAGTTTTTGGGAAAGTAAATATCTATCTATCGCCCGGTTCACACTCCACCCACGTCTATTGAACAGGTGAAGAGGCTCATCCCTTGTTCCCTGTTTAGGATGTGGTTCCCGGCTTTCTCTTTTCCAATCTTTTCACTCTTACGTAGCCCGCTGCGCTTCAGTGGCGTTACCGCCTTGCTCGGGGTGATACGATTTTTAAAAAAAGTGTTAAGAGCTACAGTCGGTAGGGGGATGTGGAGGGCCATGATCGCCTACGTTCTGAAGGGACACGGCACATAAAAGAAGAAACGTAGAACGGAATAACTGTGCTGAAAAAGTTCTTTGAAAAATAGCATACGTCCCTTATCAAATAAGTTGCGTGTCAAAAAGGAGGAACTGAATGATACAATTTGATCTTACCATCTAGAGAAAATAGTTTTCTAAGCTGCTCTTAGATGTGGCACAAGGGCGAAGGTATGAGGTGCCCAGTGAGGATCAAACTCACCACTTAATTGTAATAATGCAAGCGAGACAAGTTCACTGACCATTACATCACGTCGCGGTCAGTTATTTAAGTGCCATACGTGATACACGCTTTGATGATCATGTCTCGAACGATACATGATCACCAAAGCGATCATGTCTCTTTCTCACAATCAATTTGTGAGGTAAATTATTTGAAATAATGAAATCAGTTAAGTGGAAGAAATAATGTGATCATGATGGTGATTATGAAAAAAATAGAAACGAGAAATAAATAAATAAAGAAAGAAAGAAAGAAAGAAAGAAAGAAAGGAAGGAAGAAAGGAAAAATAAATTAAGAAAGAAAAAGAGAAAAGTATGAAAAGAAAGAAGAAAGAAAGAATGAAAGAAAACGAAAAACAAAGAATGAATGAAAGAAAGAAAGACAGGAAAAAGGAAGGAAAAAGAAAGAAAGAATAATAAAATAAATAAATGAATGAATGAATGAATGAATGAAGAAAGAAAGAAAGAAAGAAAGAAAGAAAGAAAAAGTATGGAATGAAAAAAGAATAAAAAAGATAAATGAAAAGAAAAAAGGAAAGGAAGAAGTATGAAACAAAAGAAAGAAAGCAGTATGAAAGCGATCATGTCTCTTTCTCAATCAATTTGTGAGGTAAATTATTTGAAATAATGAAATCAGTTAAGTGGAAGAAATAATGTGATCATGATGGTGATTATGAAAAAAAAAAGGAAGCGAGAACGAAAGAAAGGAAAAAGGAATTAAGAAAGAAAGAAAGAAAGAAAGACACTGACTGATATATCAGTCATTTAAGTACCATACGTGATACACGCTTTGGCGATCATGTCTTTGGTAGAAGATTTTCCCGAAGCAGGTTGTCATTACTTTCTGCGGTAGACTGATTGCTAACCAAGGCTATAGAACCCAATATATCCTGCTATTTAGCCCATAGCTGGAGGAAGATTCAACGGAATAATACTTTTACCAAGGGTATTTGCGTGTAAGTGAATGCAACGAATTCAACTGGGATTCGAGTTCGGCTCTACGATTTCTCGTTCCGAGCCGATATCCACTGCACCACAACACACACGTCGAGGTACCCAAATGATATTTTAAGTGTAGCTTAGTTGTGGCACAAGGCCGACAGCATGAGACACCCAGTGAGGATCGAACTCACTATTAAGTCGTAATTGATGTAACAAGACAAACTTACTGACAATTTACACCACGTCGTGGTGCCTTATATCTAGATATAATGTTGATTTTCTAGGGGTAGCTTAGACGTGGAACCAGCCAGAAAGTATGGGGCACCCAGTGAGGATCGAACTCACTACTCAATTGCAATAATTCAAGCGAGACTAGCTTACTGCTCACCATTACACTACGCCGAAGCACCTAAATAATTTTCTAAGTGCAGCTTAGATGGGGCACAAGGCCGACAGTATGGGGCACCCACTGAAGATCGAACTCACTATTCAGTCGTCATTCATGTAGCGAAACGAGCTTGCTAATCATTTACACCACGTCGAGGTGCCTTATATGTAGATACTAGCATCATAGCCCGGCGTTGCCCGTGCAACTTAGAACATTTTAGTAGTAGAAGATGCCACTTTAAAAAAAAATTTTTTTACACATTTTGTTTTTGTTTGAAAAAACACTTTTTTGTTTTTTTAATATTTCTTTTGTTTCAAAATTACGGGGAAAAATATTTACATTTTTTGTTGACCAAATTAATTTTGAAAACCTCGGAATAAAAATTAAATATAAAGGCTCATTTTCTTTTTTTTTTTTTTTTAATAAAGTGACACGTGTGATTTAATATGAGGGACGTAATTTAGCAACCATCTTAGATCTTAGATGTTTTACGGAGCAAATGCAAACAATCGGTTCCATTGACCAAAAAGTGCGAGAGGGAAAATTGCTGAACTTAAACTAAAAAAGTATATGTCGACCTGGCTTCCCTGAAGATATGTGTCCCTAGAAAGTTTGAATGGCGTAGCTTAAAAAATGTAGGCGTGCCTAGGGAACAGTCACACACAGACTCACAGCTTGCCTTATATATATATATATATAATGACTGAGAACACAAAAAAGTTTGCTGATAACTAGAAATACACTTGGAAATTTCACTGTTTTCCTATTTTAATTTTCTTATGAATTTTAATACTTAGGTTTGATTGAATTGTTTACGGTTATATCCACCAGTTCTCGTCCGATCATCGAAGTGAAGCAACGTTGAGCCTGGTCAGTACTTAAATGGGTGATCGCTTGGGTGATCGCTTAAATGGGTGATCGCCAGGTAATGCTGTAAGCGTTTCTTGACGGATGTGCGTTGTAGTGCAGTGGATATCGGTTCGGAAAGAGAAATCAGGGAGCCGAGTTCGAATACCGGTTGAATAAGCTCATAACCAGCTCTCCAACAATAAAATATTCGTAGAATTTCCGCTGTCGCATCGTTAAATATTTGAGCTTAACAACTTTAACAAAATATCGCAATAATAATCATAAATATGAATGGTGGTCGTTATTTTAAGAAGCTGAAAAGATTTGAAGTTGACAACTTTTTCCATTTCACTGAAAAAGACGTTAAATACATGAGAATGTTATCACCTCTTTTATCTTTTTTTCATTTTCTCACTGAAACCAAGTAGCGTCTCTGATATGTATTTTCCGTCTTTCCAAAACCGTGCGGTCATTATGTGTGAAGTATTAGCGGGGCGTAACGTACATGCGTGATAACTAAGTTACTCCCACATCATGCCCTACGAAGGGATTTATCTATGTAAAATGTGTATGTGTTTGTAGTTTCTTTGTGCACTGGAAAATGTCATGAAGCCATTTCTGTCCTTAGGTCTCTCGTTGGGACCCGGAATGAAATGAGTATACGATAGAAATCAAAGAAAATAGTCATAGTACTAGTAATACTAATACAACCCGTGTAAATGTTACGGTTTTCCTATTTTAAATTTTTGATGAATTCTAATTCTTAAGTTAATCATTGAGTAAGCCTATAGCAAGTTCTACGTCAATAAAATATCCATCAAAATTTTCCTACCGCATCGTTGAATATTTGAGCTTAACAATTTTAACAAAACATTGCAGTAACAGTCATAAATATAAATGTTGGTTGTTATTTTAGGAATTGGGTAGAAATGAAAAATATTTTAAATTGGCAACTTTTTCCATTTCATGAAACAACAGTGAAACACTTATCTTCCCTCCATTCATTCATTTTCTCACTGAAATCAAGTTGCGTCTCTTTTCCTCTTTTTCCACACGACAAAAATGGAATATGTATGAGATATTGTCAGGAGATGTTAAACACTTTTATCTTTTTTTTTTTTTTTTTAATCATTTCACCCCGAGCAAGGCGGAAACGCCACTGATGTGCAGGGGGCTACATAAATGTAAAAAGATTAATTAGAAAAGAGTGAGGAGTACACACTAGTTAGAAAGGAACAATAGAAAGCTGAGAAAGCAGGTGCGATGACAGATACATAGGTGGAGAGAAAGGGAAGGTTATACGGGGGTGGGGGAGAGAGCTAGAGTCCAGTGGTTAGTAGATGAGTATTGACTTTGCATTTAAATTTCTGGAGGTTGTAGCCGTCAAGAAAGCAAGAATACGGGAGCGAGTTCCACAGGCGGGAAGTGCGAGAGAAGAAGCTGCAGGAGTAGAACTATCGTCTGCATTTGGCTAACCTGACTGTGAATGGGTGGGACCCAGTTGCCAGTCTGGTTGCATGAGTAAACACCTGTTGAGGAGGCATCAGTGACTTAAGTTCGTCTGAGCAGAAACCATGAAAGTATTTATAGAACAGACAAAGGGAGGCCACATTTCGACGATGGGGATGTGGCTGCAGTCCCTTTATTTATTTATGTGTAGCTAAATCACCGTCTTACGAACATTTCTCTTAAGAATAATTAAAGAATAATTTAGCTGATGATGTTATTTTATTTATTTTATTGTAATTGGATTTTTGGCGATTGCCTTACTCAGCTTCCGTCGTTCGACACTGGTGATTTTATCAATCGTTATCACTTTTTAGCCTTTTGATTGAGATCAAAGTGTAGTATCTGTTCTTATCTCGCTCTACATCTATTTTCTTTCTTTCATTTTCTCACTGAAACCAAGTAATTTTCCACCATCCATTCACACAATTTATTTATTTGTCTATATTTCTGAGATGAGGCAGTATTTACAGTACTTACATTATTTGGACTATATCCTAAGCTCTCTAAGCATAGAGATGAACACAATATGGGAATCAATAATACAAAGTGCCAGAGAAAATCATTAGTGTCAAAAAATTGCAATATGAGCTCTGGTAAAAAATTCTAGAGAAAACCATTAACGTCAAAAATTGCAATATGAACTCTGGTAAAAAAAGGGGTTACTGGGCATTAGGTTTATAAGTCCCAAAAATTTAGTTGTTCTTGTCCTCAAGTACACATGCTCCAGTGAATATAATTGGTTAGTTCCTGTGACTTGACCCAAAGAGTTGTGAGTTCAATGCCAGGCTACAGCAATGATGAACAAGTAACTTGCAGGGTTAGAGGGAGATAACTCATGACTTCCAGAAGAGGCATTAGGAAAGAAATAGAGTTCATATACCCCAGTGATTGTAATAAAGGGTTCGGTTTCTGCTGTTGTACGCTTCGGCCTTCTTCAGGTGCTAGGAATTTTTAAACTGAACCCTTTATTACAATCCCTGGGGTATATGGACTCTATTTCTTGCCTAATTCCTCTTCTGGAAGTCATGAGTTATCTCCCTCTAACCCTGCAAGTTAATTGTTCACCACTGCTGTAGCCTGGTATTGAACTCACAACTCTTTGGGTCAAGTCACAGGAAATAACGAATTATATCCACTGGAGCATGTGTCCTTAAGGACAAGAACAACTAAATTTTTGGGACTTATAAACCTAATGCCCAGTAACCCCTTTTTTTACGAGAGTTTATATTGCAATTTATGATGTTAATGGTTTTCTCTAGTATTTTTTTACCAGAGCTCATATTGCAATCTTTTGACACTGATGGTTTTCTCTGGCAATCCGTATTACTGATTCTCATATTGTGTTCATCTCTATGCTTGATCGGCTTAGGATATAGTCTGAATAATGTAAGTACTGTAAATACTGCCTCATCTCAGAAATATAGACAAATAAATAAATACATAAATAAATAAATAAATAAATAAAGGAACGGGACAAAAGGCAAGCTCCTCAAGGTGTATAAAATCCAAGGATGGAAAGCTCATATTAGAGAAAGAGTAAATACTCCAGCGATGGGAAGAATATATAAGAGAGAGTAACCGACAATTCACAGAGTTACCGACGTACCGGAAATATTAAAATCCGAAGTGGAAGCTGCACTGGTTAAACTGAATAAAAACAAAGCAGCTGGACCAGACGGGATTATAATAGAGCTGCTGATATACGATTTCAGCATAGAGAAAATTACAGAAATAATAAATGAAATCTACATTGGTTGAGATACCGGAATACTTAAGCAGAACGATTTTTATCGCACTGCCTAAGAGGCCAGGCGCAAAGAAATGTGGACTCCACCGAACAATCAACTTAATGAGTCACATAACAAAACTCATCATCCGAATCCTGATAAATAGGGCCCGCAGCAGAATCACGCCGGAGATAGAACAAAAACAGTGCGGTTTCTTCAAGGACACTGGAACGAGGAATGCGGTATTTATGCTTAGAATGTTATCAGAAGAGTTATACAAATGCAAAAAGACGTGTACCTGTGTTTTATAGACAACACAAAGGCATTCGACAACGTACGCCACAAAGACTTGAGAGAAATGCTCAGCAACCTTGACCTATTCGGGAAAGACATTAGAATAATCAAGAACTGCCTGCATACGGACAGGAAATGAGTTCAGCAAATATACAAAAATAGAAAGGGGTGTAAAACAAGGATGTGTCTTCTCACCAGATCTATTCAACTTATACAGCGAGACAATTCTGAGAGCCGTAGAAGTCAGGCCAGGATTCATCATTGGCGGCCACAATCTGAACAATATAAGACACGCAGAAAATACAGTGCTTATAGCAGACACGGAAAGAAAACAAGACCTCCTGCAGAAGGTAACTGAAGAAAGTGGACAGGAAGGACTACAAATAAACTACAAGAAAACCGAATGCATGGTCATCATAAAAAAGAGGAGCCCCAAAAGCCAACTACAGGATAGATGTAAAATCAAGCAGGTACAAAAATTTAAATACCTTGGAAGTATTCTCACAAAGGACAGAAAGTACAACATTGGGATCCAAAAACGAATCAGCATGGCCAAGGGTGCATTCCAGAAGCTGAGTAGAGTACTGACACAGGGAAATTTCGCTGGAAACAAAGAAGAGAATATTGGATTGTTAGATGTCTATTCTTTAATATGGCAGTGAATGCTGAGCAATCTCCTCAAAGATGAAGGAGAGACTTGAAACAACCGAAATGTGGTTCTACAGAAGGATGCTGAGGATAACATGGACTGAACATGTGAGCAATGATGAGGTTTTGGTGACGATGGAAACGAAAAGGAAACTAATACTTAACATCAGGAAAAGACAGCTGAGTAATGAGGAAGGAGAACTTGGAGAATCTGATGCTCACAGGTCAGATCGAAGGAGAGAGAGGGTAAAGCAACGCGTAACATACTTGATGGGCTTGAGCAAATGGGTGACAGAGCGAGGTTTTGGGGGGTAACAGGTGAAAGCGTGTTAAGAGCCACTAGGGATAGGGAGATATGGAATGCTATAATCGCCTACGTTCTGAAGGGACACGGCATATAGAAGAAGAAGATTTCTTTAAGACGTCCTCGTTTATTACTCGCTCTACCCATGAGATTCTCAGTATCCTTCTGTAGGACCATCTTTTCTCTTCATCTGTGTGGAAATTGTTCAACATTCACTGTCTTAAGAGAGGATTGATATCACATAGCTTTTCATTAGTTATTTTGTTTCTCTCGAAATTTTCCTCTTTCTTAATTCTTTGTTTAGCTTTTGAAATGCCTGTTTCGTTAATCCAATGCGCGTTCGTATCTCGGTGTCGCATTTTCCATCCCATGTTAAAACACTTCCCAAATGTTCAAAATTTTTGTACTTGTTTGGTACAGTCCTTCACAGAGAACTGACTTTCATAGCGGCGGATTTGGCAATGGATTCGATATAGTCATTCCATTTGAGGTCCGCCGAGAGTGTAATCTGTAACGTGATCGATACTGACTTGGCAGACCGGCTGCAACCACTCTCTCAACGGCGTGATATGACTTCCCTGTACCTCTTCTACAAATACTTTCACGGCTTCTGCTCCGATGAACTTAGATCATTGGTGCCGCCTAGGTACGAATTTACACCAGATACTAGATTAGCAACTAGGTCCCACCCTTTTACAGTAAAACAGATAAGATATAACCGTAATTTCTACTCCAACAGCTTCTTTTCTCGCGCTTCCCGCCTGTGGAATTCCCTTCCACATGTCTGCTTTCCCGACAGCTACAATCTCCAGGAGTTTAAATGTAAGGTCAATAGACACCTCCTATCACACTAACTTGCACCTATTCTCCCAACACTCATTCTCGGTATCCTTACCCGCCTATCACCCTCCTTCCGACATTTCCTATATCTAACCATCCTTTCTCACCAATTTCCCCTCTATGTCAGCCTCTGCACAATAGTGGCAGTGAAATGCATTGCTTGGGGTGAAACGATTATAAAAAAAAAGAAGTTCGCAGCTTATATCCCGGATCTTTTCTCTTGCTAACGACTATACTTTTTGTTTTCTTACACTACAGTTGATGAATAGTCCTTTTATTTTGTTTTCCTTTACTATCTTTTTCTAGTAGGTCATGTAATTTTATTTCTGTGACTATTATCAACACAGTGTCACCTGTGTATTTCGTCGTGTCAAGAGTGACGCCCACCGACAATAAACCCTGGTAGGTTTTCCAGCTTCTTCATGATCAAGGACCCGGGAAGCCGGAAGATCTATTGTAATGAAAAAAATTAACAAAATAATTATTAGGATTAACTAGAAAATTATTATCATACTTGTATGTTGAGATAGACATCTATCAACCCGTCTCGCTCTCGCTCTCTCTCTCTCTTTATATATATATATATATATAATCTTTGATAGAAACCTTCCACACCCGAACAAATCTGGAAAGAAGGTACATCTTTGTCTTTCGCCCCTTTTTATTTTTGTGTCTCTACTTAATTAATTTTTTAACCGTATTCGTTCGATTTGCTTCCAGTATAAGTTCTGCATCATTCTAACATCCTTTACAAATAGATCGGTTAAATTAAACCCAATCCTAAACAAGAAACGAAGGATAAGCATATACTCCTGTTTGTGGGTAGTTGTATGAACCGGGTGATAGGCGAACTCAGCAAAATATATCAATAAAAATAATAATAATTGATATATAAAATTCCAGAGTTCCGGCGGAGACGTCAGGAGCGTAAAGTTAAACTAAGAGCCTGTGCAAAATAAGTGTTCTCTTGAAGAGGATTTTGAATAATGTAGTCTTTATTTGACGTGGATCCGGTTAAAAGATAATCTTCATATGTGTTTTTAAATGTTAAAGAAGGTTATGGATTTAAACGGAATAATTCGTTTCCGAAATCGACGACAGCAGGTCGCCACTTACGTTTTTCCTCTTTTAAAGTTGAACTCAAAATAGCAAATATAACTATCAAATCGAAAAAAAATCTCTTCCAAAGGAAGCTCTTCATAAGACAATTGGAGCATTCATCTCATGTGTATTTGACTGAAATTCTAACTGAAAGTGTCTTCCTATCGTAGCATTTGTCCAGTGTAAAGCTAAATAACGCCGATAGGATAGCAGATCAAATAATCTTATATACACACACACAATGAAAGAAGGAAAAAAATCAACCATGCACACGAATGAACAGTTCATTATTTTTTAATCGAATATAAAAAGTCACAAATGTAAGAGAAAAGTCAATTGCTGATATCGCCTGACGAGTGGTCGGAGTAATTGTTGGTTGATCCGTGTACGAAAATATAGGTAAATGTCGCGATGTTTCAAATTTCAAGCATGCGCATTGTTTTTGACTTTGCCGGTTGCACAGTATAGTACGGTCAGTTGGGCACCGTTTTTAAGAAAAAGAACCACCATAATGCAATTCACTCCGCCAGAAATTTTGAAACAGCATGTTGCACTGCTTGGCATTTGCACCGGAATCTCCAATAGGAACATTTCATAGTATTTGAGTCTCAATCTAAAGACAATTCTGCGAATTAAGAAAGAGCTGGCTGAGTCTAATGGTGCTTAAAGTGATCACTAATGATAGTGACGTTATGCCTCTATTCATTTTTAACAGAGCCTTAGATTCAACACGGAGGCCCACATCAAGTGTCTTCAGAAGGTAGTACTTTCCTAGGTCAAGAGGGTAGCAGCCTGAAGAACCTCAAGCAACAGGACTCTGCACCATGTCACACAAACAGGAGAACTCAGCCATGGCTGTCAGTCAATTTTTGTGACCACATCACCCCTTATATCTGACCAGCTAACTCCCCAAACTTGCAACTTGATTATAATGTGCGGGGTGCAATTGTGCGAAAGACCAACACAACACTAAAGATAAATTGAAGACAAGGATTATAGCAGCAATCAGCAAGTTAAGGAGACCACCCAGAAGAGATGCAGGAGATTCTAAAGTCGTCTGAAGGCCGTGGTTGAAGCCAATGGCGATTTTATTGAATAAATTTTCTCTTTCGCATTTGAAGATACTTTTGTGCAGTTTTGGTAAATATATCTGTTAAAATGGGATGTCAGTATTATTTTCATTTTTTGCGTAATTTAGCCAACAATTTATCCATCTCACCGTGTGTATTATGCGTTCGTCGTGGCTATGACAATGAACTACAATCAGAAGCAAGCCCTTTGATCAAGAGGTTGAAGATTAATCGCTGTTGTTTTCAGGTCCACTCTGACCTGGGGTGGTAGCACTTGTTACGCACTCATCCATGGGTGAACAGTGAACCACAAACAAAACATTATAAAAATAAATTTCTATAGTAATACATTTTTATATAAAAAAAAGGACAAACAATACATATAGTAAAATGACCAGCAGAATATTTTAAATAATTAGATTTCGGCATTAAATAACCAATTGAGATTGCCGCTAAAAAAGATAGCCCAATCAAACAACCAACTTTTTCATAACATTAATCTAGAAACTTCCTGACAATTTCTTAAATAATTTAAGCTGTTTTTAAAATATAACTACTACATAAAACCCACATCACGGCCTCTGGTAATTACACACACACACACACACACACACACACACATATATATATATATATATATATATATATATATATATATATATATCAATTCACCCCGAGCAAGGCAGAAATACCACTGATGAGCGGGGGGCTACATAACGGTAAAAAGATTAATTAGAAAAGAGTGAGGAGTACAAACTAGTTAGAAAGGAGCAATAGAAAGCTGAGAGTGAAGGTGCGATGACAGATACATAGGTGGAGAGAAAGGGAAGGATATACGGGGGTGGGGAGAGAGCTAGAGTCCATTGGTTAATAGATGAGTATTGACATTGCATTTAAATTTCTGGAGGTTGTAGCCGTCAGGAAACACTAATTATGAAAGCAGAATAGCATAACATATTTTTACTACTTCCAAGCTCCCAAGAAAATGAAATTTTGATATTAAATGACCCATAATGTGTTGATATGCTGTTAAATAGACAAATCAATCAATCAAAGCTATCATATGCCTATGCTTGTTTTCAAATATCTCAAAGATATTTATAACAAACTAGCAGTATAGCCCGGCGTTGCTCGGGTGTGATGAAAACTTTAAAACTAATCCATGGTCCTGGAGCTCAGACTCTTTGCACGAAAGACTAAAAAGCAATAGTTGTTTCCAGTCAAAGCGAAACCGTAGATTGAAAGAAAAATGAATGGATGTAAGTCAAATTATGATTTCCGGTATCGATGTCAAATAAGTTTTCCGTCGTAAACTGAATTTTGAAGGCTAAATAAGTCCTCTGAGTAAATGGTATCATGGTTGAGACTAAGAACTACAATTATACCTACTAAGTGCAAAAACCGAAGCAAAACTCAAAATAAAATGGCTGAAAACCTGATTTTGATCAGATCCGATAGGATAACAGGGTATCGATTACCAATATAGGAATCAAATAAGTCATCCAAGGTTAAACTAACCATGAAAATTTTACTCCCTCGGGAGTAAAATTCGAGAAAATAAGCCATATTGATAGCTGAATATTAGTTTTTTATCAGATTCGATAGAATATCGGTGGTATCGATTTTCGATATCCGGGAAAAATGAGTCGTCTGAGAAGATCCACTAATGTTTGAGACTAAAAACTATAATTTTACCAAGTTAGAGCAAATTCTGCAGCAAGAACCACGATAAAAGGGCTGAAATTTTTGATCAGACCTGATCGGATATTGGAGTATCGATTTCCAATATCGGGGGGGGGGGGGGAATCGAACAAAATAAGTAGCCCATGACCTGACCAGAAGACTAAAGAATATTTGTGTGATGTTTAGTGAGAATCGGATAAAAATTGTGGATTTGTATAAAAGACATACAGACACACACAAACCTCTTGCCTTTTATATATATATAGATTCTAAGGACGGAAATTTTACGAATTCTTCGAAACGTATATATAGGGCGACAGCGGGCAATGTCAGGTTCGTTAAGACGTATAAGGACCTTGACAGCTGCGGATGTGCATTTCTGTTTAAATTCTCGTGCATGTGTACAGGTTTTTATATAATAAAATATCACCATAGTTCAACCGAATTCTCACTTGTGGTGCAGTGGATATCGGCTCGGAACGAGAAATCGGGGAGCCGAGTTCAAATTCCAGTTGAATTCATTGCATTCACTTACGCGCAAATACCCTTGGGAAAGGTATTAATCTATCTCTTCCTTCCAGTTATGGGTTAAATAACAGGACAGATTGGGTTCTATAGACTTGGCTGGTAACCAATCTACCGCAGAAAGCAATGGCAACCTACTGCGGGATAATCTTCTGCCCAGTCAGTCATGTCTCTTTCGAGACATGATCACCCAAGCGTGTTTCACGTATGGCACTTAACTGACTGAATATTGACACATCTACAAGCATATTGTTTAACATCCACCAACTTCCACTTCTTCATTTTCTAAATAACCAGAATTCATCTTAAATTTTCTAAATAAATCATTTTCACCATTTATTTTAAAATATCACCTGAAGAAGAACAGTACTATTTTGAAACACGAAAATTTTTATATTTTATATAATATTTTCTTCTGTTTTTATTTTTAGACTGTCTTGGATCCTTCCAGTGGCTAACGAACCGAATCCTTTTTTACTGCTGAAGGCATTAAATTCCTGGTAAGCAACACCCACCGTCAACAAAATAGAAACAACTGACTTCGTAATGGTACTTACACTGGCCACGAACATGCTTTTTAGTTGTGGTCTCTGCAGGGAACGCCTTTCGACAGACATGAAAACTTTACCTTGTCTGCATAATTTTTGTCGATGTTGCATAGCTCAAATATTTCGTAACCAGTTACGTCAAAGCGAAGAAATAACAACAACAACCAACAACAACAATAACACTAACAGCTTTTTTTGCCCGGAATGTTTCAGCAAAGTTCTGACACCAGATCCCCCCGATGAGTTTGCAGAAAACTGCTTGAAAGAGGAAGAGCGTGTTCAGAAGGTTCTGGACAAACTGGAACCGAATTCCTTCATTCTAAACTTGCTCAAGGCGAAAGAACTTCAACAAGACGCGCAACTGTGTGAAAGATGTTTGAAAGATCATTCCACCGTGTCGGCGTCCGCGTGGTGCCGTGACTGCGATAAATGTTTCTGCAGTCGTTGTCTAAAACTTCACCAAGACTTCACATTGCATTCCGAGATTGTTTGTCTGGCTGACGGAGACGTACCCAGTCTGAAAGAGCTGATGCCCCGGCAAAAATGTGATGCCCACAAAGAACCCGTAAACACTTACTGTACTCGATGCAGATTATGCCTGTGTCAATCATGTTGGATGGGTCACTTTACGGTAACAGGTAACTGCCCGCCTCCACTTCCTCTGGATAAACTGGCTGGATTGAAGAAAGCTGACGGTAATGTTTTGCTCTCTGGCATCAAAATCTCGGAAAATGATATCAAACGACGAAACGAAGAAACCCTTGCAAGAATGTCAAAAGTAAAGGAAGAATTTCAGACTGCCTGTGACCAAATCAGGTCAGACCGGGATAAATTAATAAACATTTTTAGTAAAAAAGCCGATGAACTACTTGTTAATCTTGAGTCAGCTGCGAAGACTGAGAATGAGAAACTGGCAAGTCAGCTGTCTCAGAATGGAACCTGGCTTAATCAGATTGACTTTTTGGCTTTGAACGTCAATACCCTAATGACGAACGCCACTAGCACTGACCTTGTGTCCTGCTATCCGAGGCTAGACTCTTGCTGGGATAGTCTCCAGGTCTGTATTAAAGCCGAGGTAGCGAAATGGGAGAAGTTAAGTGTGAACTATTCAGAGCAATTCACTAAACTACTCCAAAACGCAGAGCAAATGAGAATCGGGCACGTACAAACAGAGGAAGAAAAAGCACCAGGTGAGCCTCTGAAAGGAGACAAAGCAGCGATTGTTTCTCCGGATCCAGATATACAGTCGGAAAGAAATGCTGCCATCCAATGCCAGCTTAAAGACTACAAAGACACCTGGACACAAACCCCAGTTATTCATAAATCAGACGTCTGCATCCAATCTGGCGAATCAACACCAAAACTTATCGATGCTGACCGTTGGTCAGTTAGTGGCAGTTCAATAGACTTCATCGATGGAATCGCTGTCAGTACTGAGGGAAATGTCTATTTGTGTTGCCGTTCTCTGAAGCAGGTTCGGGAATATTCCATTGAAGGGCTCTTTCTCTCTTCCTGTTCACTGCCGTGCCGACCGTTCGATATTACCTGCTTAACGGAAGAGGTACTAGCAGTAGTCTCGTCCGATGACCATATGCTGATTTCTCTTTTCAGAAAAAAATCCGACAAAGATCCACTACAAGTGTACAAAGTGGTTCATACGAAACAGAACTATGTTTCCGCTTGTGGTTCTGGGAGTTTATTTTACGTCTGTCAGCGCTCGGGACACGTTGAGTTGATAAACATCGAAGCTAACGTGATGATTGTCGTAGCCCAACCCACCACAAAACCTGACCCTCGGCACAGGGTCGTTCTTGGATCTACTACTCATTCCGTAGTCTTTCTGGATTATGTCGACCAGACTCTGACCCTGTACGGGCGATCAGGCAAAGTCTACTCGACAGCCAATGCCCGTAACCGTGGCGGCCAACAATCGACATCGCATATGTGTATCGACGTTCACGGAACACTTTTTGCGTGTAATAACCTCGGGATCTACACAGTGGCAACAGAAGATTCACCGTCGTCTGTTCTCTGGACTTTTGAGGACAAAAAGCTAAAATGTGCTCCCCGAATGTGTATTAGTGGTAGTAAGCTTTTTTTGACTTATTTCACTAATAACAGAAAAGAAATTCGAGTATTTAAGATATCTTATTTATGAGAATGAGAAACGTTCACCAAATGAATTTTAGTTCGATCTTCTTCATAACTCCGGCTTTGGGGCCAAAAAATTGCTCTACTGGATTAACGGAAATGTCTGGTTTTTAGCTCACAAACACGCATAAACAAGTGCTTCCTGAAACATTACTGGGACTGCTGAAAAATTCTCGATCAAACCCACTACCCAAAATTTGCTTGTAGACCATTGTCCTCATTTTTGTTGTTATCGGAACGTTTCGACCTTTATCGGATGATTGTCGATTCGGATAACCTTCTGGGAATATCGAACTGAAACCTCTATTGAACCTAAGTGGGTGATTGTTATTGTTATATTGTTCATAAGTAAAAACAAACTGACGCATGAAAACGCGATACTTTAAAAGCTAACATGCTGCGTGAAGACGCAATATTTGAAAAAAAAAAAAAGCAAAAAAAACAACAAAAAGAAACAAAAAACTGACATACCATAAAAATGATACTACATAGATATAGTCACAGCCTTATGAACATTAACTTTTTAATAATGTAAGCCAAAAGTACAGTGGATAACTTATATTCAAATATTTACTGGAATTTAAAAAATGGTTTAAAATATAGAACAAATAAAAAATCTTTAAACGAACTTTAATTTTGTATAGATAAAAAAATTACTGCTCAAATACACCCAAATATATATAACTTATTTGTTTGAACATTATTTTTAATGGAAACCCGTATTTGAGTAATATTCTGCTTTTTTTTTTCTTTATGATTAAACTGCATAATTATTTATATCCTGAATAACCGAGAAATCTTACTAGGAAATTATGCGCCCTCCACGTGATTTCTCGATTATAAACAGGCCGGTAGATATAAATTTATTGTTTAGTTATTATTAAATATAGATTATCTACTCAAATACGAATACCCATTAAAAATAATTTTCAAACAAATAAATTAAAAATATATCGGAGTTAACCATTTCATAACTGATTTCAGAAAATTTTCATACATACATACATACATACATACATATATATATATATATATATATATATATATATATATATATATATATATGTGCGTGCGTGTGTGTGCGTGTGTGTGTGATTACGCAACGGTTTTTGTTTAATTCCAAGTTATCAAATTTGCTAGAACCTATTTCATGTCACACAAGGTGTGGCCATTTCAACATTTTCTTTTTTTTTTGTTTTGTTTTATTTAACACACTTTAATATACGCTCCCATAAACAGAAAGATAACTTACTTAATGGTGGTTGGTTTGCTTATTTCAACAGCCACCAGAATTTTGAATTTTACTATTTAAAATTTTGATGCTATCTACTAAAAGTTGTCTTTTGTTAATATTATTCTACTTATTTGTTATATATTACTCTCTCTCTCTCTCTCTCTCTCTCTCTCTCTCTCTCTATATATATATATATATATATATATATATATGCGGTCGACAAGTAAGATTTAATTAATTTTTTAAAAGTTTTTCTAGTATCCTAATATTTTACTGTTTTATTGGAATATAAAAATTGTCCATGCTTTTTATCATCCCGAGCGCTTTCAGCCACTTTTATAGTCATTTTCAATGATGTTTATTTTATGTCTTCGGTGTTGTTACTTTTTTCTTCATGTTTTGACTGTGACGCAGTAATTTATTTTTGTGTTGCTTTTTTTTTTTTAAAGAGCGTTCATTCCAAGCTCTCACTAAAAATCACGTGAGCATCTTTTTATTTTTAAAAAAACTTTCACTAATCCATTTCTACTATTAAATAATGTTAGGATGTTGTGTAAAGTTAATAAAAACATTAAATAAATCTTTCTTGTCGGCCGTATTCTATGAAAGATGTTTGAAGGAAAGATTTGCTGCCAAAGTATACAGTTGGTGTACACACAATTTAACAGACACTAGATTTTCGTCTGCATTCATCTATTGCTTTATCACACGTGACACGTATCTGACCAATGAAACTATACCTCAGTCAACATACTCTCTCTTAGATTTTGAAATCATTCGGTTTTATCTCTGAAGAAGCTTGTTAAAGTAAAACGTTAAATTAAAGATACGTTTTTCCTACTTGTTCTTTACTTACTCTATTCATCTCGTCGGATTTCGATTCACACACACACACACACACACACACACACACACATATATATATATATATATATATATATATATATAAGAAAAATTAAGGCAGACACGTTATTTCATGGTAAATCGGAAGTGTAGGCCTATTTCAGGTGAACCATCATCAGCTTCCGTCTTTATTTTACAAAGGATTTTACACGAATGTAATATATATATATATATATATATATATATATATGTGTGTGTGTGTGTGTGTGTGTGTGTGTGTGTGTGTGTGTGTGTGTGTGTGTGGTTAGGTCTTGAAGGCTGTCACAATGCGTTTAGTAAAATAAAGGAAGGTAAAGAAGGTGTTGAGTATGACCTAAGAGAGCTCTCCTATCATTCTGAAGATGAGATTCTGATCTCGAAATATTAATGAATAATAAACACCTTCTTTATCTTCTTTTATTTTACTAAACGCATTGTGACGGCCTTCAAGACCTAACCAACTCCATAATTCAATCTAATTTGGGCACTTCGACCTGGTGTAATGGTTAGCAAGCTTGTCTCACTCGCACCTATTAGAAGTGAGTTCGATTCTCACTGGGTACCCCAGATTTTCGACTTTGTGCTACATATAAGCGGCGCTTAAAAATTACCATCGTAACCTAATTCTCACTTTTGATTGAGCAATATTGACACATTTACAAGCATATTGTTTAACATCCACCAACTTCCACTACTTAATTTTCTAAATAACCATAATTCATCTTATATTTTCTAAATATGATAGAGAGATGGATCACTACATAACAAATAAACAAATTAATATTAACATAACACAAACTTTAGTAGGTCATACCAAACCTTTTTGTATATAAAATTCTGGAGGTTGTTGTAATTAAAAAAAGAAATCAGCCAACATTAAATACGTTATATATTTCTTAATAGGGGAGCGTATACCGAAATATATTTAAGAAAAAATACACACAAAAATTCAGTTTGACCGTTAAAATGACGTCACGGTGACTTGAAAAAACAAAAAACAAAAAAAAAATAAAACACTGTTTAATAAATAATCGAAGTGTTTGCAAAAATACGAGTATCCACTAAAAATTACATTTAAGTACAAAAAATTTGTCGGATTATTAAATAAAAAATAATCCCTTTCTTTATATATATATATATATATATATATATATATATATATATATATATATTATCCTACGTCTATAGCACGACTTGGAGTTTCATGCGCTATGCAATCATCAGGTGCATAATATAAACTGACCGTTCGGGGATTTGAATTTTGGGTTCTCGCGATATTATAATTGAGATGATATTTTTTAATATTTTTACATTGAACACTGCTTTATTAACACGAGTTTATATATATATATATATATATATATATATAGTAGATGATCTTTTCTTAAATAATTTAACAGTATACATACATATATGTATAATCTACCGGCCTGAAATCTTGTTAGAAAATTATGCATCTTCCGGCAGGATTCGAACTTGCGACTGCTATATAACTCCGAGAAGCCTTCAATTTATCTGACCTGTCTTAAAATCTCGATCACGGAAGATTTCATGATTAAATAAGGCCGAATTAACCTAACAGAAGTTCCTGATTTCTCGTAACTGCTCTCGTTCGTATCTTAATGTAAACAAAAGTTATCAAAGACAGTTATACGAAATGTTACGGAAAGTTACGAAATGGAATTGGAATTAACCGTCATATTTTTTTAATTTATATGTTTGAACATTTTTAATGGATAATCATATTTGAGTAGATACACTTTTTTTAAATAATTAAACAGTATATTTATTTATATCTACCGGTCTGAATATTCGAGAAAACATGTTAGGAAAATATGCACTTTCCGGCATATTTTCCTATCACGATTTCTCGATTATTCTGGCCGGTAATTAAGCAAAACTAGTTGCGTAAATATACAGAAAAACAAACCTTGAAAGTGAATGTAGTAACATTCGAAAGTATTCGAGGAGTATATATATATATATATATATATATATATATATATATATATATATATAATGGAAAAACTAGGACAATGTAAGAAAAAGTTTCCATGTGACGCGTTTCGTTCATTTTGTCTTCTTCAAGCTAAAATGATGTTTATATTGATGCTGCTACACATGTGTAAGAAGGAGAGGAGGCGCAGAAATTTTTATATTTAAATTAATTTAATACACATGTATAGTCACATCGACGTAAGCATCAATTTTAATCTGAAAAGAAAACATGCGTCACACGAAAACATTTTCATTTTGATATACTTTTTTCTCCTCTAAACTTGTTTTTAATATATATATATATATATATATATATATATATATATATACAGGGTGCGATGGATGAATTGTCGTCTAAATGATGCAAAAATTAAAATAATACTGACATCACATTTTAACAGATACTGATATCAAAATTGCACAGAAATATCTTGAAATACTAAAGAGTAAATTTATTCAATAAAATTTCCGAGGCTTCCAGACGTCTTCGGAATCTTCTGCAACTCTTTTGGATGGTCTTGTTTAAGTTGCCTACATTTCAAGGTACAAGAGGTTTTATTGGTCTATCTCTCAACTGTGTCTCACATATAATAATTGAATGAGTTGCAGTCTGGGAAATTATATGGCCAGATTTGTGATTGCAGAAACTGTCTGACAGCCATGACTGGGTTCTTTTGCTTGTGTGGTATGGTGCAGAGTCCTGTTATCAAACATAAGGACCCCTAGAAGCTTCTCTCTTGAATCAGGGTAGCATGACTCCCTTAAGGCACTTGATGTAGGCCTCATATTGAGAATGATGCTTTCAAAAACTAATTCGGGGGTTCTTTTCTTATCAGAACAACCAGAGTAAGTTTTTCGAGCTGCCTTGCTTTCGTAATCACCATTAGACTCATCTAACTAGTTTAAAATCTTCTGCAATGTCCGCAGACTGAAACTCAAACATTCTGAAATGTTCGTATAGTAGCTTTCAGTACGAATGCCAAGCAGTATAGCATGTCGTTTCAAAATTTCTGGTGGATTGAATTGCATCATGGTTCTCTTCTTTTCACAGACGGCGCCCAACTGACCCTACTATACTGTGCAGGTGATAAAATCAAAAGCAAATAACGCGTATACACGAATTAAAAACAAAAAAAATGGCGACAATTTACTCATCGCATCCTGTATAAATGAACAGTCTTCCGGCTCCATGCTTTCCAGGCAAGATTAATTTGTAAAAAATTTAAATGCAATGTCAATCGCTATATTGCTAATTATTAATGAGTCCGTTACGAATTCTTCTACACCCAATAACCACTTTTTTCATAGTGATTTATCTGACTTGCGTGGGGTGAAATCGATTAATATATATATATATATATATATATATATATATTTTAATTCAGATACTCTAATCCAAGCGAAAAAAGCAGGAAGGTAAATTCCAAAAACCCGATCCTAATTAATATTAAAAATTTTATTTTAATATTAAAAAATGATACAGGAAGAGAGCTCCATGTAATAAAATATTACAGAGCAAATATAAATTAAAAAAGGATTAATTCAATGATGTTGAATGACCATTTCGATATGAAGATCCCTACGGGGGATAACACATCACCTCAGCAACAGAAAAATCCTTTCAGAAACTGGAGAAAAATCAGTCTACTTTTCCTTTTTAAATAGATTTGCAAAGAAATTAAAAAAGAAAATAAAAAAGAAAAAGAAAAAAAGATCGATTAATATATATATATATATATATATATATATATATATATATATATATATATATATATATATATTAATCGATTTATATTAATTATTTATATATTTCTACGTTTCATTTCTGGCATGCTGGCCTTCGATGCAAGCTGCAGGGCTATGGTATAACTGGACAATTGTTTGACCTAATCCAGTCATTCCTTTCAAATCGAACAATGAAGGTAATACTGAACGGACAAGCCTCCCTATACAATCACACGAACGCGGGTGTCCCTCAAGGCTATATTCTGGGTTCTACGCTTTTCTTTATATATATTAACGATCTCCTCGATGTAATAAGATCCCAAGTAGGCATATACGCTGACGACACTACGGTTTACTCTTGTCTCGATCAAAAATCTGCCGAGGCTAACAAAGCAAACGTCGCTGCCGAGCTTGAAAAGGAATCCAATCCGTGGTGGGCTGGGGTAAGAAATGGCTGCTAAATTTTAATGTTCTAAAAAAACGAAGCTGCTATCTATTAACCATCATAAACAATCGTTCCTCCTGCCCATTAGCATGAATCAAGCTTCTCTCCCTGTAAGTAAACACTGCGCTTCCTCGGATTAACTTTCACATCAGACCTGAAGTGGAATAACTATATAGAATCCATAACTAAATCGGCTGCTAAGAAAGTCGGTTCTTTGTGTAGGGCCAGGAAGTTTTCCCCGTCCGAAACAATCCTGCACATATACAAATCTACCATTTGCCTGTGCATTGAATATTGCAGCCATATCCACCTAGGGGTCCTTGACTCAAGCCAAAGGAGAGTCTGTAATGTGATCGATCCCGACTTCGCAGCTAGGATACAGTCGCCTTCTCACCGACGCAATGTGGCTTCCCTGTCTCTTCTACAAATACTTTCACGGCTTCTGCTCCGATGAACTTATCTCACTGGTACCCCCTTATATATGAATTTCCTCCAGCCACAAGATTAGCAACTAGGTCCCACCCTTTTACTGTGAAACCGATAAATTGTAAACGTAAATTTTACTCTATCAGCTTCTTTTCTCGCACTTCTCGCTTGTGGAATTCCTTTCCACATACTTGCTTTCCCGACAGCTACAATCTTCAAGAATTCAAATGTAAAGTCAATAGTCACCGCCTGTCTCACTAACTTACATCCTCTCTCTCATGCTTTTTTCTCCGACCACACCACTCATCACTATTCTTTTCCTTCTCATACTGTCTCCCTGACACACTCTGTAGCCTGTCACTCTTTCTCATAACATTCCTCCGATGTAACCCCTTGCACAACAGTGGCAGTAAAATGCCTTGCTTGGGGCCACACGTTTATATATATATATATATATATATATATATATATATATATATATAAAGAATCACAAGATAGCCAAAACCTTTTGGTTTTGGCTATCTTGTGATTCTTTATGTGTCTTTGCTCTACTTTTGCTTTTCATTTGTACTTTTGCATTTGTTTGTATTTGTATCGAGCACTTTTTCTTCTTTTTTTGTGGTTGGTTCCGTTTGGGTTTTTTTTCTTTACTGCGGAGTATTGTATGTCTTGTCTTTATTCTGCGGATTTCTTTTTTTTTCCCCTCTTATCCAACGCCTTAGTGCGACGGATGTTAACGGAATTAGATTCTGTCGGTTATTCGTTTTTCTTAAAGTTTACCTTTGTAGAATTTTAGGATTTAGATACTTACAGAGTCAGTTTAGGTATTATTTTGAATATATATATATATATATATATATATATATATATATATATATATATATATATATATATAAGAAAAGCAATATTTAAAGGTTTGTAGTGAACACGAAATTCAAAGCAACTCTCTTCTCTTCCTCACTTTTACAAAAATTCACATTTACATGTAAAATCCCAATTTTGACAAATAGGAACAGGATTGATCCCGTATTGAAACAAAAAGACGAAGCCAGATTTTGCGATCAGACGTTAAATTTCTTTCATTTAATTTTATTTCATAAGACTTTATAGTAAACAGATTTTTTCCGAAAATTATTTTTTTTCTTTTTCCATTTTAACAACGAATAGTAAATTCTTAGTATTTCTTATTCTTGAGCATGCAGCATATGCCCATGCGTAAATATTTCAATATTGCATTTTTATTAATTAAGTATTTTTTATTTTAATCATTAAATTTTCTTTAAAACAGGAGTATTTTGTATGTTTGATAATAAACTTTTAATTTAAAAAATGGATGAAAATTTATTGTATGCAGTCTAATAAAACTACCTGTACTTTTTATCCCCTTGTGGCGCAGTGGATATCGGCTCGGAACGAGAAATCGGGGAACCGAGTTCGAATTCCAGTTGAATTCCTTGCATTCACTTACGCGCAAATACCCTTGGGAAAGGTATTAATCCGTCTCTTCCTTCCAGTTATGGGTTAAATAACAGGACGGATTGGGTTCTATAGCCTTGGTCGGCAACCAGTCTACCGCAGAAAGCAATGGCAACCTACTGCGGGATAATATTCTGCCCAGTCAGTCATGTCTCTTTCGAGACATGATCGCCCAAAGCGTGTATCGCGCATGGCACTTAACTGACTGACATGTTACAACTTCTCAAAATTTAGTTTCGTTCGGTTAATGTATGGCTATTTTAGACTGTGTGGAGGACGAATGAACAGACGGACTAATGGAAGACACAGAATTTTATAATAGAGATACAAGGTTCGGTCGTAAAACCTCCCACATTTTAAAAGTTGAGAAAATTTATATAACTGCTATTAAATATTATTTCACTGTTGCTTAAACAATGGGTATAGTTTTTATTCATTTGGTTGTAAAATCCTCCAAATTGTGGCTTCTATCCACCAGACATTTTTGTTGATGGCTTCTAAAGTTTTCCATTACCCGGATGGTCGAGCACATCTAGGTCTTCCAGGTGGCTGCTTTCTTTTAATTGTTGAACCTGTAGTCCTGAACTGTTCAATCCATGGCAGCAACGATTTTCTATCCGGAAAACCATCATTCAAATGTCGCAGTAAAATGAGCACAAAAGCCACTCTGTGTTACATTTACAGATTCACCAGTCGCAAGAAACATTTCAACAACGGATGCCGTGATAGTAACTTATGGCATATGAAAAAAAATTGGTTAAACATTAGCTAAATTAAGACACATTGCTCTTTTCCTAAGTTCACAAGCACTACACAATTTAAAATGTGGGAGGTATTTCTGTCGCACCATATATATATATATATATATATATATATATAGTTATCCGCAGACAGACCTGTTTTAATGCATCACAGCTCATCAGTACGGTTAGATTCCGATTGCTTTTAACCCATGATTGAATCCCGACCGAAGTGGCGTCAGTCGGCGATTCTACCTCTGGGCCATGGGTAGAAGAAGGTAGATTTTTAGCATGTATATTATCATTATATACGCCCAATAGCCGTTAGTATATATATATATATATATATATACGCCCAATAGCCGTTAGTATATATATATATATATATATATATATATATTCTTTCCATGCCTACTCAATAATATATATATATATTCTACACACACACACACACACACACACACACACACACATATATATATATATATATATATGTAAAGAGAGAGAGAGATAGAGAGAGAGAAAGAGAGAGAATATATATATATATATATATATATATATATATATATATATACTAACGGCCATAATTAATAGGCAACTGCAGTTTTTTAAAAAAAGAAATGATGCATTTCATACTGTTTTTAGAATTTATTGCCAAGTGGATAATTCTAAATGTAAATAGAATGGTTCTTTTTTAATACTGCACAATAACATGCGCATCAAATGAACTGTTCTGGTGTCCAGTTTTTGCGCTCTCTTTCCCATGCTAGTCTCTTCTTTTTATTGGCTGGCCGAAGCAAAGGCTTCTTGGCTGCCTTGTAAAAAAGTATTAATAACAAAAGAACCATTCTATTTTCATTTAGAATTATCCACTTAGCAATAAATACTAAAAAAATGATGAAATACATAATTTTTTTTAAATTGGGGTGGATTAGTATTTATGGCCGGTAGTGTATATATTGTGTATTGTGCAGTTGGGCAACAATCTTTTTTTTAATACAAGGTTCATTAAAAATGACAGGAAAAGTATTATCATTAATTTTTAATATAATTTTTAATGTGTTCTTATGATTTTTTTCTTTTCAGAACCCGAATTATATAAAAATTGTCTAAAGGTTTTGTATTTTCGATCGCTTTCAGCTATACTTTTAGCCATTATCAAGAATTAATTTTGTTTTACTTGTAAATAAATATGTATAAAGTTTATGCATATGGTGCCTTGTATATGTTAAGTTCAGAACACGGTAAGTACATTGTTACCATATTCATAATTGATATTATTAAGTGTAGGATTTCTCTTTTTTAGTAGTAATGCCTCCATTATTTTTAATTTTCTTTTGCATGTTAAACTTAAAATATACATGAGAAGTAAAAATAAAAGGGAAAACACGAGTAATAAATTGGGATATAATAAAAAGCAGGAAACAGCACATAGCTGACCGCAAGTTCGGCTCCAAGGACTATTGGAGGATTTGTAAACGAGTGCTCAACAATAGGAAATCCTCAATACCTCCTTTAATCCATGGATTTGAGGTTCTCACGTCATCTG